>JBBIGB010000037.1:757854-781305 GCA_037577075.1 Alestopetersius hilgendorfi
CACACACACACACACACACACACACACACACACACACACACACACACACACACACACACACACATATACACACACACCGCAGGCCTGTAGTGGTGGATCCATTAAGGGCCCTATTTCCAGGCGAGAGGGAGAAAAGGGGGCCGGCCTTGTGCAGATGATGGGTCACAGCTGTTCCCACAGGATGGAGTGTTCCCCCCCCCTCCCTTTTTTCCATCACAGTTCAAAGAGAGGAGAGAGAGAGAGAGAGAGAGAGAGAGAGAGAGAGAGAGAGGGTATTACTAACATTAGAAAACCCCTTGGTGGAGTTTAGGAAGGAGGGAAATGGAGGGGTGGAGGAGGGGAGGGGGGCTGTCTGCTGTTTCGTTTTTTGCAAGGCTGGACGTGTTTGGTTCCTGAAGCTCAGCCATAATCTATGGCACAAGAAAGGCAATGGCATTCACACTGCAGGCCCTGAAATAGCAAATGCGTTTCATCTCGTCTCTCACTTGCGTCTTCTCATACACACATACACACACAAACACACACGCACCGAACACATGACTGGGTGTTGCTGTGTCATTTGCATTCAAACCCACAGAAAGCTTCTTAGCTGTTGTCATCGCTAGTAACGACAACAACAGACAGTATCTATGCACCTTTTATAGCTACTGTTGTGGGGTTGGTGAGGTTAAAAAACTTTAAACCACTTTAAAGTGGAAGTAGCACATAACTACTATTAAAGAAACAAAACCTACCATTTATTACACAGGCCATATAATCTATATGGGCTCATTCTGGATTGTTTTTGTGACCAGCTTAGATAAGTTTAACCCTGCTTTTTTTTTTTTTTAAACTACTGACATTATTTCAAGCAACATAAGAACATGGACAGGTCAGTTAAACATTAATGAACACCGGTCTTTTGAGGAACAGCTGAGAGCTTCTGGGAGATGACTAGGTGAAAATGGAAGTCGTTCGTAGTGACTGAGTGATTAAAAAAAAAAAACCTCTGGCCACGGTCCCACTCCACCCCTCCTCATCAGTCTTCCGGAAGATTCTGGGCTCTTAATCCTGTCACTCAGTAGGGACAGCAGGTAGCCTGCAGAGGAGCAGAGGATGCTGGGAAATCTGGGCCAAGTTTCAAGACTCCTGGAGAGGCCCAGATGTCCCTGCAGAGCTCCTGGGAAGCTTCAAGGATATATGACCTGCACAGGCACATATATACACACACACACACACACACACACACACACACACACACACACACACACACACACATACACAAACTTACATTTACACATATATAGTGTTACTGATATATGTATATATGGGGAAAATAATTATTTGACCCCTGCTGAATTTGTAAGTTTGCTGACTTAAAAATAATGAACAGTCTCTAATTTATCAGTTTCATTTTATGTAACATGTTTTTTCTGACAGAATATCATGATACATAAAAGTTTGAGATTGATTTGCATGTCATTGAGTGAAATATGCATTTCCCTCACTGTATTTACCTTAGTATTCATAAATATATATTTTAATAATACATTTATTAAATGTGTTTTGCGAAGATCAGGCATTTTTTCTATAAATTCACATATGTTTAGTAGTTCATTCACATTAAGGGGAACACGTCTGTGTATATGAGAACATTTCTTGTTGAATATAAGCATTTGATTCAGTGTAAATCATTTTGACCCAGGCTTGTGTGGTTGCCCCTTTGCCCAAGGCTCCATTGGGAACATAATGACAAAGAAGCTTGATCTTATTTCCAGGAGCGGAGATGAGGCGCAGTTGCTCGGGCGCGGCCCTGCCATCTGACCACAGCCGATGGATCTGGTTCAATGACAAGAGAGCAAGGGCGTGTCCTGCTATCCATTTCCAAATATAAGCATGGTTGGGCGCTGACACCGGCATGCATCAAAGCCCGAGCTGGAGGGGTCCTTCAGAGGCCCGGACCATCCACGGCTGACTCATTTCAGCTGTGGTCGATTTGAGGTCAGCTATGGGCGGCTGTGGAACATGTCACATACATTAAATGTCGGGGAGGAGCTTTTGGGGGCAAAGCAGTGACACCACTGGAATGGCCTGTTTTATTTGACACAGATTAAAAGCAGTTTGAGTGCCACTATCAACGGGGATATCCTTAATGGGTTTTGGTCTTTTGGTCTAAGCTTAGTTTGAACCTGAAAAGCTCTTTACCCACGAAACATTAAATAAGTAGTTTGGTGAAAGATGTAATGTAGTAAATGTAATAGATCATGTAGATAAACAATCAAAATGTAGTAAATCAGGCAAGACATAACTGGTGTTTCATTCTATGTTTTATCACTGGAGATACGAGGCTTATGAAGCTAACATGTAATGGAAGCTAATGCAAAAAACAGTAGCATGGCAAACCGTGACAGACCCAGGCCTTCAGTTCAAGCTAGAAATGTCAAAACTCAGGGCTAATTTCTGCCACACTGCCCTTCTGCAGTTTCTATTATTTCAACCGAAATTTCTACATTACTCCAGATGATGATTCAACTGAGTTCAAACTGGATAAAAAAAAATAGAGTTGGCCCTGAAGGTTCCCTACTGCTGCTACTCTTCTTCTGAATAATATCTGACCTGCTTTCATTCCGCAGCGTGAGTGTGTGATTATTCAGTGTCCATGAATCTAATCAGTGCTACCACTACTTGTTAGCTTTCTAAGCCACGTTGCTCATGTGTAAAACTATGTCTTAGCTGATCAAGCACACTTGGGATGAAGGGAAAACTGGATAAAATTGATTTTTTCCTTTGAACTTTTCCTTTAATCTTGCTCAAAGCAGAGCATCACACAAATCAGATGAGCTCCTTCACCACTAAGGCAACATGCTGAAGTGTGTTGGATGGTCCCGGCAGTCCTCTTTCCTGCTTGAGTTGTTTTTTCCACTCTCGCACTGGTGAGTTTCGCCTTGAACACACTGTCCTGACGTGACAGGCGGTATGAGCTATGACTGTTTACAGAGTAGCACTCTAATGCGGGGGGAAGCATACGTAGGCCGAGGCATGACCGGGCTTCAGCCGAGAGGAAAAGGCAGACAAGGGTCTTTTCTTAATTTGGTTTGTCAGCATAGCGAAGACTCTCTGGACCTCACTGCACCGAAAGTCCAGCAGAAGACAAACTCAGTATTTGCTTTTGGGTGTATGAGTCGCTTCCGTGTTGATCTGAGGACAGATTCTGAAATGCCGAGACCTAATTGAAAAGCCTTACTCGGAAATGAAGGACCTGTTTTTCAACTTTGCTCCTAATTTTACGAAGTGTGTATATTCGGGCGTCAGCATGGTGATGGCTGTGATAATGCTGTAATGGTAGCCTATCCCATGTCACCTCACACACACAGCCTCGGGGAAAGACAAATAAACATTAGCACAAAGCATTCCTCACCTCTTAGCCAGCAGTGAACAAAAAATGGGTGGTTCCTGAGGGCAAGTGTGTGTGTGTGTGTTTGTGTGTGTGTGTGTGTGTGTGTGTGTGTGTGACAAGGCGAGAGAGAAACCTGTCAGACTGCAGTTAAGAACCCAAAAAGGAAGCATAAAAACATGGTGTCTGTGTGTGTGAGTGGGGGAGGAAAAAGAAAAACCTGTCAGACCGCAGTTAAAGGCTCAGAAAGGGGGCATAAAAATGTGTCTCTCCCTGTGTGTGTGTGTGTGTGTGTGTGTGTGTGTGTGTGTGTGTGTGTGTGTGTGTTGACTGGCTGGACCTCTAACAGGAAAATATGTTAAGTGCATCAATGGCTGGGTCAGAGGGAGGCGAAGGGTAGTTTTCCATGAGTAATCACTCATTCCAGGCCGGCTGCAGTGTTTGCTTGTGTCAGCAGGTCTACTGCTGGTCCTCTATGGAGCACTGCGCACATGTGCTGTCGCGTATCCGCTAATGTGGACGCGTTTCTATGATGTGCACTGAACTGCAACATGGAGCGTTGATCATTCCTATTGAACCGTTCAGCAGACTGCGCTCTCAGGGTAATTTAAAGTGATCAAATTTACACCGTTTCCTCCCCAGCCCAAATGCAGTCGATCCGCTAAGGCATTGTCGGTGTCTAGAGTTGTAGCACACCGGAGCTACGGGGCTAATGTAGCTTACACTGCAGCGTACAAACTGCAAATCACCACAGGCTCTCCTGAAATTAGGTCAAGTTACTCAGTGAGCTCCAAAAGACTTATGACACGGTATGACATGGACAACACAGAACACAGACAGATATTGCAAGTAAATACAGTACACATGCTCAAAATATACATTAGAGGACATGTCTGCAGTATGTGAACTAAATGTAGAGGGTAAATAAATCAATGTAGGTAAGACTGTATATGACTGGCAGGTGAGCATATGTATGCATATACAAATATATGTATATAAATACAAATATGAGTAAAGAGTCTTCCAAAATGAGTATGTCCGTACATTCAGCTCTGAAGTGTGTGTGCCTGAATATGAATGTGTGTGTGTACTGTGTCTATGTGTGTGTATACAGTAGCTCTCTGTGCAGTGGAGCAGGGCATGATGGGATAGCTCAGGCTCAGCAGACTGAATGGAAAGTGCCGGAGGCCCTACAGAGCATCAGCAGATGGGAGTGCCAGTGTGCATCTTTCTCTCTCTCTCTCTCTCTCTCTCTCTCTCTCTCTCTCTCTCTCTCTCTCTCTCTCTCTCTCTCTCTCTCTCTATCCCTCTATTTGTCTTTTCTTCTCACACAGCATCTCATCCCACTGAGCATTCTCAGCCACTCCCATCACCATCTGACCTACTCTGTGTATGTATGTGTGTGTGTGTGTGTGTGTGCGCATGTTTGCATGCCTGTCCCTGTTGTCTCCTGCCTTACTCGACTCAATGGTGTGATTTAGCACTGTTACTGCTCCAAAACGTAAACAAGGACACGGCTGACCTTCTTGTTATCTGAAGCAGAATGGATTGTTCCTTCTCTTCCAGCGCCGGGACTCATGAGCAACTCTTCTAGTGCTGAGACTGACAAGTGTGTTGATAACTGATTAATGTTTTGACCATTGTTACATATATCAGCTAACCTAACTATTCTAACTATAAATGGTATCAATTGCGTCAGTTATATCGCCCCCTACACATCCTGTTAGGGACTGCAATCTGTCTGAATGACAGTAATGACACATATTATTATTAATATCATTTATTTTTTGTGTTATTTTATTAATAGTTATTATTTAGTAATACATATACAGTGCAAATTGGTGTTATAATCATCAAGAAGATTTATTCACAATTTTAAGTATTTTATATTACATTGAAAAATAGCATGCAAAAAACAAGATAATGTATTCATTTAGTTTTGGTCATTATTTATCACAGAATTGTTTTCAGCAGCTAGTTGATATTTTGCATGTAGGTAATTTGCATGTTAGTTTTTAATAAAGTATCTGCCTAAGATGCTCCATGCACATGTAAGCTTTAATGTAAATTACGTTAAGCCAGCAGAGTTTTGTTTCCCAGCTAATTTTGATGTTCATATTAACATTAGCAGGCCCTCTTGGGGACAGAAATTAATGGGATTGAAAAACCTTTTCAATTTCATAGTATCCCATCATTGCAATTTGAATTAAAGGAAATAGTATTAAGTAATTGACATAAATGTGTGTTGATTTGTGGACCTCTAAACTACCAAAGAGACATGTCTTGCTGTACATTATGCTGAAACAGTGGGCTGTGCTTGTCCGTTTTGCGTGTCAGTTGAATTTCCTTTTCCTTTTCCTGGCCACGTTAAGCAGCGAAACTCACCTGACAGAGAGTCTGGTATGTGGGCCTATGATTTACTGCTTAACAGAATCAGCAACAGCTCTATTCATCATAGAACATTTATTTTTACTATTTTTACCACTTCGTACAAATTGATTGAGACCTATAGTATCATAGCAAAATGTCATATATATATATATACTTCCCAGTCAAGCTGACAAATCTTAGCCTTAATTGTACCAAAATTAAAACCTGTAGTTGCATTTATTTTGCAGCAATTCTGATAACTGGTAACTCCTTTGCTAATGCTGTTGCTAATACATTCACATGATGCACATGCTGCATTGGTTAGCTAGGTTGATGTTTGGATTTTCTTCATCAGAGTCTGCTGTACATTTTTCTCACCGAGAATGGTCAGAGGGCAATGGTAATGTTACACTGCAGTTCTAATAGGAGCCTGGACTCTTTTGAACAGCAGCCCAGGCCGCGTGCTAGTTTTAACATTAGCGTTCAACTTCACTGCGGCTTTGCTGGGTTTGGTGAGGACTAGGGGAATGGCTGCATTTGAAGAAGTCAGAGAGCCAGTACAGGCTAAACATAGGTCAACCCTGACAGCCGGTGTGGCAAGCTTTTGAAGACTTGCCCTTGTGTACACCGTGGTGAACTTACGTGTGCCTGCTAGAAAGAGTGTCTTTGCGTGTGTGTCTTTGAGACAGAGAGTGTGTAGAGGAGTGCGTGCTCTGCAGTACCCAACACCGAGGCGCTGATTCACTGTCTGACCGGCATGTGTGAAATTCTCTGGTACAGACGGCTGACCGAGCCCTCACCTTTGCGTGACTGAAATGCCTGTTCCTTTCTCCACACAGCTGCGAGAGAGACACACAGAGACTTCAAGAGCGCTCCAATAACCATCCGCCCTCGTGGCATAAAGATGCTACATGATGCTTTTTCAGAGGTGCTGGGAGATGCCGCCGTCTGGTTTGAACAGGGCAGAAGACTGTAGAGGGTTTCAGCGTAATTTAAAGTGATGGTTTGGCAAAAATTCGAACTTACACAGTTCCCCTCTAACCCCGAATTTTGTCAGTCTGCCAAGACACATTTTTTTTCAAGTCATCACACGTTTGCCTTGATCTGCGTAGAGTTATTTAGTCATTTCTTCAGTAAACTACACCCGTTTGTCTGGTTTCTGATTCAATATGACACTGCTAACAGTAAAAGCAGACAAATGTGGACCAAATCCAGACACCAAGATACAGTTTCAGATCTTGCCCTAGTGGTCTTTATTTTCATTGGAAGGCGTACCTAATTAAAATTTAGATCTGGGCCACACATATAATGCTAATGGCCCAGTTATACTTGCGCTTGAGTGGAAAACACTTCCGGCGGTGGAAAGGTGGTTCAGATGAGGCCTTCTCATGGCCAGGTTCCAGCAACCACATAATGACCTGTTCTGTGGCTTCATTCCATGGGGTATGTGGGTCATGCGTAAATGATGAAAGAGGCCCAGTTTCAGGCCATATCAAATTTGTTATCTTAGTCAGTATAACTTCTGTACATTGGGATCACATGTTTGTTCTTCGGGCCTATGGTGCAACACACAACAGCAGGACATTGAACAGGGCTGATACATGACCATGCTCAGAATATCCAATATACAACAAAAACACATTACTCATACAGGACAACCACACAAACAATACACAGTAATATCATGTGACAAGGCAAAATATAGCTGTAAATTGCACAGGAAGGATATGGTAAAGGTTCTTCTTCTTTCTCTTTCGGCTTTTCCCTTCAGGGGTCGCCACAGCGAGTCATCTGTCTCCATTTCGTTCTGTCTTCTGCATATACGGTTAAAGGTTCTAATGGCAGGATGTTAAAAATAGGTAGATGATGTACAACATGTCATGCAGTGTTAGAAACCACACAAGCAAGTCTGTTTGATCCAGCATTTGAGATGAGAGTCATGATTCAGGCATGTGGTTTTGCACCGTGATAATTGCAGAAACTGGTAGCACTTAATGACGTTAGCCTGCAGAACTAAAAAAAAAAACTTTCTAACTTCAGGCGCTGAACATGTCTTAGCTGACTGAGTAAAATTCCATTCATTGTGAAGTGAGTAAAACCCTAATTGTATTTGCGTCCCAGTGGTCTTGAGTCTGTTGCTTCTTATTGTGACCTCCAAAAGGATGTAAAAGAACACCATCTCACGCTTTCCCCACCTCTCTCTCTCTAATACATCCATGTATACTCTCACACCTTGCACTCTTTTCTTTATCTCCTATGCACACATCTCTCTCTCCTCTCTCTTCCTCACAGTAAGCCGGTGAATATGCCGGTCATTCTATCTGCTGTGAAGTCGCGGGTCCTCTTCTCTCACAAGATCCAGTTGCCTCGGTCCATAGGCGAGCGGCCTGCCTGTGCGGGACCGTATCGGGTTCGCTTTTTGAACGAAGAGAAGCGCCATTGTTCGCGGAGGAAAGGACTCAGCAGGGCGGGGCATGCGAAGAAAGAACATGGTGATCTGTGTGGAGGGGAGAGAAAAAAAAACGATTTGCAGACGGTATCGGAGCGGCGGAGGCTCATGTGAAAGGCTGCTGGCCATTTCCTCCTGATAAGCGCGGACATGCAGGCTGGCGGTAAGAATGGGCCTTTATGTACGGGGCAGATGGGTGACCTCAGCGGGCCTGAATCAAACACATCCACAGAGAGACATCACAGCCATCATACAGTACAGAGAGGGGAGAGAGAAAAGAGAGAAACAAAGAGAAAATGAAGAGCCAGAAGCAGAAGAGGCGGGTTGAAGAGGAAGAAGAGGTTTGTAAAGAGAAGACAGAAGAAGTGCAGGTAGAGGAGCAAGGAGAAGAGTAAAAGGAAGAAGAAGGAAAGTGAAACTGAAGAGTAAAAAGACAGGAAGGCATGAAATTTTATGTGAAGGAGAAAAAAGAAGTCAAGAAGAAGAAGATCAAGAATAAGATGAAGAAGAAGGTGAAGGTGAACAAAAGCAATGAGAAAGTGAGACAAAGAACAAGAAGTAGAACAAGATGAATGAGAATTAGAAGAAAACTGGATGAAAAAGAAGACAAGAAGAAGAAGACCAAAAAGAATCTGAAGAAGAAAATCCAAAACAAAGAAGAAAAAACATCAACAATGGACAGGTTTTTATGTGGGAAATGTAGGTGTGACTTTAAGGCCCCTTTCCTTCCTGGGGATGATGCAAATACAGAGCGATGGCGAGCTCGTTCTTTTCCCGCCTTACCTAATCTCTTTTGTTGTTGTCTTGGTTTGGAGTCTCAGTTTCAGTTGGCTCATCGTTCCCTAGTTCTTTATTTTCAGCCTCTATTTTTAGGGCACCTGAAACTGCCTCTTTCAACCCTTTTCACTGCTGAATGTGAAAGAATACACACTCAACCCATTTAGTCATACACTCATAGCACCTCACCGGCTTTCTGAGTTCAACACCTGATCTGCGACATTGCCTACGACAATAACACATTTTCAAATGAGAGTAAATGACATGAATGTAGGGCACTTCCTGCGGTCTGCTCCTGATTGGAAGGCTTACCCCTTAGAACACATGCTGGCAGCAGAACAAATGGTAAATTGTCA
Organism: Alestopetersius hilgendorfi; assembly: GCA_037577075.1. Classification (NCBI taxonomy): domain Eukaryota; kingdom Metazoa; phylum Chordata; class Actinopteri; order Characiformes; family Alestidae; genus Alestopetersius; species Alestopetersius hilgendorfi. Next base: position 767,180 of record JBBIGB010000037.1, read on the forward strand.
TCATACGCAAAACAGCACCTTATATGGAAGTTCCTCCAACTTGTGTTCATGCTGAACTTTGTTTGGTGCTTCTATGTCATGTAGAACCAAAGATATTGTCATGTTAAAAAGCATGTAATAATAACTACTACTGGGGTTTTAAGAATGGCACAACACACAAATACCCATGAAGAACAAAAATGCCAACATTTCTTTTATTTTCAGTCTTAGAAACAAACAGAATAAACACAAGATCTTTGAACCCAGAAAAGCTTTCAGGATAGTCTCTGCCCGTGAGCGGGTAAGGGGGTCCGGAGAGCAGTGGACCGAGCGAAAGAGCGAAACAGCAAGAGTGTAGGAGAGAAAACCAGTTTTAGACTGTTTTTACATCGCTTTGAATTGTGGAAATCAGATTACACTCCAATGTGCTAAAGGGACTTTCTGAAGATGACAAATACAACAATGAAAACAAAAAAGAAAAGGAAGAAAAAACCCAAAAAGAAGAAGAAAAAAATCCACAGTAGACAGGTTTTTAGGCATGAAATTTAAATTTAGTGACTTTTAGGCCTCCCTTCCCTGTCCTTCCTCACCTGCCACCTGCGCTCCACACCTGATCTGCTGGACGCGTTGAGGGCGTTTCTTGTTATATGGGTATAACACTTTTTTAACTGAGAGTAAACGACATCACTGGAATGTAGGACACTTCCTTTGCTCTGCTCTGGGTTGGTAGGCTTAAAGGGGCTCTTTCAAAGGCCTGTATGGCCCTGTCCCGTCTGCATCCACCCCCACGCTCCCCCACCCCCGTCTTGTTAGCCTCGTGGGGGCTTCATTCCTGCTCTAATCTAGGTCAGTCTTGCCCCGGCTCCTGCTGCGCAATACCTTAAAAGAGAAAAATGAATCAGGAGGGATGAGAGGAGACATCTGGACGCATGCCTCAACTCAACCTCAAATATTAACCACAGGGGGAGAGGGAGAGGGGGGAGAGGGGGGGATGTTCATTTGAACTTTGACCTGGCTTTGGCTGGTAGGCTGCATTAGTCTGGCGAGTTGTGAGAGGGGTGAAAGAGTCTTTGTTTTGTCTTTCTTTAGTCCTTAAACTTTAAGGTTATCTCAGACTTTAGTCACCATTGTTGCCTCAACATCCCTCTCTCTCCCTCTCTCTCTCTCTCTCTCTCTCTCTCTTTCCATCTCTCTCTCTCTATGTCACATATTTCAGTCCAGTCAGCTGTGAAAGCTCTGACGCACCTCTAGGCTATTTTGTGTGTGTGTGTGTGTGTGTGTGTGTTTGTACTCACGGCATTGCTCTATTTAAATAGACTGATTGAAATAAGCCAAGCAGAATTGCTGAGTCAGCAAGGCCTCGAGCTGTCCTGTCTGTTTCCCGCTCTAGCCCCGCCCCCTCTGTGATCAGGCCACAGGCGCTCATTTGTTTAACCTGCTGCTGCCATTCATTCACAGTCCTGCACAGGCTTATCCCTGCTCTCACACACCAGTGCTTTTAAAGGTAACACCACATGGGTGTATCTGGGGGGGGGGGACGTGGGGCTCAGGACTTTCCAGGCCTTCACAGAAGACCGACCGATTGTGGGACTTAAATAGAAATACACGTGTGTAACTTTTATTCGATAGAAACGTGGATGAAAACAAACAAGGGTTAATTCTTCAAACAGAAAATAGTCCAATCAGGAGACAGCCAAGCGAGGTCTCCCATTGGTAAGGTCTTCAGGAGGTAATGCAATAGATTGGCAGCAGCATGTTAGGAACTGACAGAGGAATGGTTTGAATGATTCATTACTAGAAAAAAATCTTTCTAAAATTAGAAGACATTAATACATAATATTTATCATGAATGATTATTTATGAATAACCTCTGCCTTTGGTAAGTATCCATACATTCATTCTCACAGGTCTCACAAAATGAGCTGGAACACACAACCCTTAATAATAGGTAATACAGGTAGTAGTGGAAATAAAATGAATGAAAGTAAATAAGTGAATACATTTCACTCTTTTCATTCTTTTTGGTCTAGCTAAACTGTAACATTAATCCTCCATCAGCAGTTTCTACTCAGGCTCACATGAGGATCCTTCATTGAAGCAGAAATCATCACACTATTCAGTCAAACTCCACCACAGTGTGAGTAAGAGCTGACTGTTCTGCCAATAATATGGAATGATGCATGGGAAAAAAGGGAATTAAGCTGGCGTGATCTCGTTTGGACTCCATGACAGCGGTTCCTGGAGAGGAACAGCCTCATTTTTCTTGGGATTCCAAAACACATTTTTGAGGGAGCTTAGAATGGGAAGGAGAAGTGTAATTGCAGGCTTGCATGTGAGTTTCAAATCAACTTTTATGAGGCCCTATTTGTGTACGCTTGAGCATAAATATATGTATTTTCTGTATTGTATTCTTTATATATACATTCAGCCTCATTTCTCAGACACTTCCTTGTTGTGAACATATCCCACATTGTGAAATCCGACTGCTCCGTCTTTTACTATCTTTCGAAACGCCACCATGCGCAACAGGATCACCTAAAGCAGGCCCATAAACAACCCTGCCATGTTTTTTTATGGCATTGACCACTTGTGGGACTATGGACTATTAACTCTCTGTTAAAACAGGCTCTGAGTGCCCCGGGGGGTTGTGTGACCGCTGATAGTGGCAGTAAGTTCGCTCCGCCGGGGCGATTTACCTCCAGCTCTGTTCCACACACTATGAGCTCAGCGCTTTGGCAACAGCACGTGCTTCATACAGCGTGACACGGCCTGCAAGCTCCAGCACTGTCAAAAGCTCAACACGGGGGGGGGGGGGGGGGGGGGGATGCGGGTAGGGACTTTGATCATTGTATATACATTTTATGATATATATATATATATAGTGACTTACATAATGTAGATTTGATACACACCAAAACCAGGCCTATATTTAGATTTTACACAATATTTTATGGTAAATAATGTTAGCATCAATCTATCTATCTGACTATCTATCTGTCTATCTGTGTATGTGTGTGTGTGTGTGTGTGTGTGTGTGTGTGTGTGTGTGTGTGTGTGTGTGTGTGTGTATACAAACATACAAATATAATTTGTAATCATTTATAATTATGCAATTATAGTATAATTACCTAATATGTTTTAATTTTATAGTATATTTAAATATGTTAATGTAGTAAATGTTATAATACAGATACAATATTAAGAAATATTTTATAATTATATATATATATTCTTGAATACCGATTCATTTTCCTACAATTCCGGAATTGTGTTTGGCACAAACTAACGCAGGCTAGAAAGTAACATGGTAATGTTGTAAAACAGGTTTGGCCGCAGTGTGCGGGTCACTTTCTCCTATTTCCACAGCAAAAGCAAATTCAAAACGCTGATAGAACTCCAGGTTCACACTGAAGCTTTTTTCATCGTTAACTGAATTATCTGCGGATGTAATACTGTGTAATACCCCCCAACATATACTCGTAACTATAGATACCAAGGAAACTTGATTCCAGTGTACCAGTTTGATGACCGTGTAGGCTATTCAAAGAGCTCTACTGATAAAACACTCCTTCGCCGCGGTTAACGCCAGCCTACCCAGAAACAGTGATAAGAGCGGTTTAATGTTTAACGGCCGTGATGAGGAAAGGTCAGCTCAGATCCGCTGGTGATATCGCTCACAGGGGCAGAGTCCGGCTCAGTTGTTTGGAGATGGAGGTGTGTTTGGTCACTTTTGGCCGCCATGAACGTCCACCCTGGCCTTTCTGGTGATGTAATGTTGCAATAAGCGGCTCCGAGCGGCTCCCAGCCAATCAGCGCTTGCCTAATCTTCCCTTACTGTTGTTCGGTTCGCGGAATGACGAGCAATGGCGAACCACAACTGCTAATCTTTTTGTTTACCCCACGTCTTTGTTCCCAAACGCTGAAAAGGTGATTATGCCTGGTCTGAATGAATGCTTTTATATCCCTGTCCAGTGCGTGTGTGTGTGTGTGTGTGTGTGTGTGTGTGTGTGTGTGTGTGTGTGATTACTGTACATTCCCAGAGATGCAAATGCAGTCCTGCCCTGTTTCTCAGCAATCGGCTTCCAGCTAATTCAGCACAACCAGGCATGGAAAGTCATCATATGCACTGTGGCCTACACACATGTCCAGGCATACAAATAGCCTATGCACGCTTGCGTACACACGCCCACACACACGCACACACACACACACACACACACACACACACATGCTGACCTGCAAACAGCAATCGTTTCTCCCTGGCCAGACTGACCCCATCACAGCTGTTAAGTAGAGCTGTGAGTCATGGGTTGCACAATGTGGGACGTGTAATCATATTACTCCAGCTTATCTGTCTCGTCAAGGGCACCTAGTGTACTCTGCTCCCTGCTTCTGGCAATGTGTGTCCAAGCGTGCGTGTGTGTGTGTGTGTGTGTGTGTGTGTGTTTGTGTGTAGTACTTGTGTGAGACAGATAAACTAATAGATAATGGCAAACAGGGAAACCATGATAGGACAGCTTCGGCCAAAAGTGAATTACAGGCCAGAACAAACAAGGCTTTCGCAGATTGTGTAGGGCACTACAGGGAAATTCCACCAATTTTACAAAATTCCTGTTTTTACAGTGGTTTGTTGTGAAATGTCATGTTCTTGAGAAACATGTGGGGTCAGAATGGTAGTCAGAGTTGTGGTGAATGGAACCAAACACCCAGAAAAACCGGAGGCCTCTTCACTGAATGTTTTTAGCTGCAAATAAACTGCCAAATGCCCAAGGTGTTGTTTTGAGAGGCGTTGGTCTTCAGTCTATTTTTAAATGCATTAATGGTGGGGTGACACATGCAGGGTGTTACGACAGAAGGGTCACTGGTCATTTTAGATTGTAAATAAATTGGCATGACCTCTGGTTCCATTCAAGTAACCATATATCTTAAAATATGTTTCTCTACTATTAACTACTTTGCATCAAACCAATCTGATCAAATTCTTTACAAACACAAAATTCTGTTGAAAGTTTGGAATCTGAAATGTAATGCTGAAATGTTTGGAATCACTGTTTTCAATTATATAAATGCATTTTAAGTAGATATCATTAACATTCATAATTCCACATAAACTAGCAATTCATTACTGATGCAGAAAATGACATGAAGTTAAGATGATTGTAGTATATTGTTATATGTCATATAATCTAATAATGAAATATAACAAATAAGGTCTTGAGCCACCCAGGAAAAATGTAAATGTTGAGGGAAATCCAAATATGCTTCTGGTGTCTAGCTCGTAGTGTGCCAGTTAATGGCAAATGTTTAAAAAATACTGTTATATACCATTAAATTACGGCCATTAATTATACAGTATGGTAACAACCAGTAAAATGCTATACTGTAAAAGTTCAAATCGCAGCATTGTACTGACATGACCAGGTGGCCACTGCAACAGAATGACCCCAGCAGACTGACAGGCCCAACTGGTTCTCAACTCCACTCAGGCCTTTAATTCCAGGCCATCCTAACAGTACAATACACGTCAGCATAAGCACCTTCAATCCCGCTCCCAGTCAGTTGGTTCCCCAGGGAGAGCCTTAAACAGCTACGCCTTTCGGTGTAAAGTTACAGTAAGAAAAGGAACTGCAGATTTGCACTGTCACGAAACCCTGCCACATTCTTTTCTTGAGTAATATGAGAAGCAAATTAGGACATTTCAGGTCACACCAGTTTCAATAGCTGACCAAAATGACTAAACAGAAAAAAGGGAGGTGGATACCTCTGGGACTGCAAATTGTGCCATGAGGAAGAGGGAACACAGATGAGAGGAAGATAATGCATGCAAATGGTTGGCACAATGATGGAGAGAGAGAGAGAGAGAGAGAGAGAGAGAGAGAGAGAGAGAGAGAAAGAGAGAGAGAGAGAGAGAGAGAGGGAACATTGTAAGGATCTTTCCATCTGGTACCAATGAAAGGCCTGATAAAGTGCTTGGTGTGTTCCAGTGCAGGGGAAAGTTTTGCGGTCACTTCGTGCGGTGTCTCAGGAGGAGCTTCATCTGGGAAGACTGACAGCAGCCAGGGGAAGCCAGGAAACTGCTCCAGATACTTGGAAACGAGAAGTTGATTCATGAGAGTTATATATCGCGCAGAGGTTTTCTTGACACGAGTACTCGTAAAGGGGGCTTGTTTTTACGAGCCGATAGTCCAAACCACACAAAGGGAAAGAGAGAAAAGAGAGAAACCACAAAAGATAACAGCGTGTACACAGAAAAAAAAACACACTTCATCACTGGCTTGCATTTGCATCAAATTCCAAAAATTACAGCCAGGTTTTCGAGATGCGAACAAGTCAGTAGGCAGTCAGTATTTACTGCGCAGTGTAATTTGGCCCCAGTAAGGGGATGCACTGTATATCGTTTGGTTAACATCAATGTGATGCTGATTTGCCAACGATCCACCCCCTCTCTCCGTGCGATACGAGCCAACACGGACATCTAATAGCTGAAAAAACAGATCAGGCAGTTACTGATCTCCTCCGAGTGTGTGGAGCTGTCCAGCAGCCTATGATGTCTGACATCTCATTTCACATGTCTTGCATGCTACCCTTCAGCCTCATAGGTTGTCAACATTTTGTAACAGGGACAGACCTAACTGGCAATAACCAAATTGAGAAAAAACAAGCAAACAAATAAATGAAGCATTTACACAATCACAATAGCATTATTATTACTAAAGCTATTTAATATACTGTAAGCAGAGGTGCAACATTTCACAAATATCTGGCAAATATCTGTTTCTGGAACTGGATTACACAACATAAACAAGCTGGTACTATTAAAGAAAATCATCAGGATAAAATAAGGTGAGTAAAACCTGCAAAATGTGTAGCAAAACATGTGACCAGTGACTGGTCTCTGTGTATGTTGTGAACTAATGTGAGTGATTATGTCAGCACTGAATATTTTTTGCCTGGTCCAAAAACTAAAAGTGAAAGTGAGAGTGAACCAAGCGATGAGTGATAGAGCAGTCCCTGTATAGAAGGGAGGAGGTTTCCTGCAATAATGACAACATTATTATGTTTAACTTTTTAACTGATACACACTACTGGTCAAACGTTTTAGAACGACCCAATATTTCTGTTTTTTTGTATTGAAATTCAAGTGGTTCAATGTCTCATTATTCATTCTGCAGAAAGTTCTTCACAACTCAGATGTTCCCATAAGTATGACGCACTTATAGGCTGCTTTGCTTTCACTCTTCTGTCCAGTTAATTCTAAAGCAGCTATATGGTGTTTGGATACCTCTGGCCACTCCATGTTTTCCAGCTCGCCATCTTGTTCTTTTTTCAAAGGTAATTCTGGAATAGCTTAGGCTTATGTTTTGGGTCGCTATGTTGCTGCAGGATGAACCCAAACAACTAGGCAGATGCCAGAGAAACTGCATGGCGCTACAGAATTATAGAATGTAATCATGTTCTTTGTACCATATCATGATATTCATTGGACTTTTTTGAATTTCAATAATAAAAAGCTTGAAACACTGGGCTGTTCTAAAAAAAATTTTGTCATATATATATGTGTGTGTGTGTGTGTGTGTGTGTGTGTGTGTGTGTGTGTGTGTGTGTGTGTTTGTGTACATACATATATATATATATATATGATTATCAATGAATAGATGGGGTTGTGTCAATAGGTTCATAAATACAATAAGAGGCTGTTTTAAAGAAAACACTGTGTGCAGCCCACATCCCACATACGCACATACACACAAGGGTGGTAGTAGCGAACCCGTGAATCTGATATGATCACAAATTTGCAGGTTTATCCCCCCCCTTTCTACCACTGTGTCCTTCAGCAACACACTTGACCCTCAGTTGCTCCAGGGAGATTGTTCCTGTAACTAATGGCTCTGGATAAGGGCATCCGCCAAATGCCACAACACTGAAGGAATGCAGCAGAATCTGTTTTCAGGGGTGTCTTTAAAATACCAATTTTATGGGGGTTCAGTTATTTAAGAAGAAAAATGGTCCAAAAGGCCAAAATGTTCAAAATATAACTGCAAACCTGGTAATTCGTCCATAGTATGGCACTCCCTGAAAGCTTTTGCAGGCTGGAAGTTGGAAATAAGCCCTGAGGTCATTGTCCTAAGATGATGTCTATGGCGCAAGAATTCAAACGTTGCTGAATATGTGTGGGAGACAGATTTAGCTGGAGTCTCTTGCAAACACTAACCCACTGATGAAGTCAATCAGATTACTTCTAACAGCCTTGAGCTGCTCTCCAAGAAGATGGCAGCTTTTAGAGCGGTCCACCCCCCCTTCACACATCAAAACAAACGCAGAGGAACCTTATAGGGAGGCACTGCAACATTTGATGTCAGAGAGGGGGGGGGGGGAGAGGGAGGTGGGGGGGGGGAGAGAGAGAGAGAGCAAAAGAAAGAGAGAGGCTGTCTGGACATTACATAAGCTGTCATTATTCGCCGGCTCTTGCTCTGGGGCTTAGTTACATCACAGTGAACTTTGCTGCGCCCGTGTTATTTTTGGAGGCCATGTGAAAACTGCTCATGTCAGTTACCTGCATTGTGAAGCGGCTGAGGGGACAGGGAGCTGGAGGGAAGCGATCAGAAACAAAGACAGCAGTTTTTCCTGTGAGAGAGCAGGAGAGAGGGAGGAAGAGAATTGAGAGAGAGAGAGAGAGCGAGAGAAAGAGAGCAAATATGTATTCGGTTCAGCTGAGGTTTCGTTAATGACTTTACCATTTTGCTTCCAGACATTCTGAGCCTCCGCTGAAGAGAGTCAGAGTTAACTGTCAGGAAAAATCCAGCTCCGACATAAAAAACCCTCTGTCCCCTTTTTCTCACCCAAAGAGTCTAATAGTCATGCTAATATTTCAAGCATTTTGCAATGTGAGGGCCAAAAAACAAAAGAAAGAAAATATATAAATATATTATTATTTAATAATACATATAATGTAGGAAGACTTAGAATCTTAAACTAAATATGATGCTCGTCCATGTTATTGGCTAAAGGGGATGTTATTTGGCCAGAAATGCATGCACAAACCGCTTAGTTCTTATAATCGTGCAACAAATGTGATATTCATGGCAAATCCCATTACGACATGTTTTCCTTTGGCGTCGAGTAACAACCCCCTACCCTGTACAGTCTGGCCACACCAACCCCGACTAGCTTTTGCTCTCATTTTCACATTCAGGGGCTGGAGGGTTTCATAACACGTCTGCCATTTTCCTGACCGCCATTGTCACGCTCGCAGTTGTTGTGGAGTGGGCAGCCGCCGTCTGTGCCTGGCTGTGTTGCTGTCTGCTCTTTCTGCTGCCTCTGCTGCAGATGTGGCACATCTGGATCCAGGAATGACTCATTTTGCAGCGCCGTCTCCAATGTTCCGCTCTTTCGGGCTGCCATGGCAACTGCAGAGTGTTTGGCAGCGAGCCGTAAATGGCTGATGAATAAGGCAGCGAGAGAGAGAGAGAGAGGGAGAGAGGTAGTGGTGGGGGGTGCAGAAGCAGGAAAGTGGGAGAGGCAGGGATCTTTCAGTAGTTTGGCGTGCATCCAGGGCAACCATAATGTGGAGGCTGAAATGAGGCCTGTGGCAGAACACCAGGTCCGAGAACAAAGAATGTGTGTGCTTCTCTAACGGCGGCGGCGACACAGGCCCGCTTGGCAGCTTCCACCTTTTCCCAGCAGCCTTTGCCTTGGCAGCCTTCCACCATCCTTTCCAGGCCTGCAAAGAGGATTAGAGCTGGAGGGGGGGCTTGGGCAAGAGAGAGAGAAAAAAAAAGAGAGAGAGAGAGAGAGAGAGAGAGAGAGAGAGAGAGAGAGAGAGAGACGGAGATTTTATGTGACATCACCTTCTCCTCATCCAAAACTCCCCCAAAAGCACCCCCTGCATGCACCACTTTATAAGCCTTTCTGTTTCTTTCATCACCTAAATGCTTGGTGGTGGTGGTGGTGGTGGCAGTGATGTTGTGCGAGTGATGTGGGGGTAGGAGGGTAGGTGTTTGGGTGTGCCCAACACAGACATGCTGGGCGTTCCCATCCTAGACCTTTTAGAAGGTGCCAAATTGAAAATGCCCGACTCATCCTTGGCCCCCTAATAAAAAGAGAATTCGGTCCTTGCATGCATCATAATGAGTAGTAACACCCTCTCTTTCTTTCTGTCTCTTTCTCAAAGGAGCTTTATTGGCACGCCCGTATTAAAGGGACCTTCCATCTAAAATGAAAAAATTAACTATTGCTTCGTCTGCCTCATGGCCTCTTATAGCAGTGGTGCAGGAGACTCTAAAACAAGATATCCAGGTGTAAAGCCCAGGAAAACATTCAAAGCAGTATCTGGATGGTATTTTTGAAAGACTACGAAGGCTATTTTCGTTTTTTCTTGCTAGCTGGGTGATCCATTCCTTCAAGAACTGTGTTTGTTGGCCAGTTGAGATTAGAGTTCTTATCCTTTAGTTCAGTGGCTAGCAGTCAGGTTCTGTTGAGCATTGTAGGGATTCCCAATGTTTTTGAACAATGAGTGCTGGATATTGCAGTAAGATAACACTAAAGGATAAAAGCAAGACAATAAAATAGTGAAGTCTGTCAATCCGATGAGGCTGTGGGGTGCAATCCTGCACTATTGAACACCACATAACACAACAAATAATATATTGTTCTAGCTTTAGGCTCGAATAAGGCTTTAAGTTACAGTGTTGCCACAGCATTCAGGTTTTGTGAGGCTTTTCTTCAGCCAGTATAAACATGCATCTATATTATTTTACCCATTTATTTATTTGTCTAACATAACATTATTGCAAACATTATTTGCATAATCTCTCTGGCCATCTTCCTGCCCTCTGCCTAAAATCACAGTCCAATGTATCCAACCATACGCTTCAAATGCAGCGTATGGTTGGATACAGTGGGCTGTAATTTTAGGCCAGATGACAGGTGCTTTGAGTCCACAGGTTTTCTGTTTTCTGCATCACAATTATTGTTTATAATCATACTATAGGTGTAGATAGATAGATGTCACATATACATTCTAAAACGTTGGCAAATTGCTTAAACTGTGTTCAATGTAGTTTGTCCAGGTCATCACAGAGGATTCCATTTTTCAGCAGTATAAGCAGACAAGCAAGCTTCTTCACATACCTTGGGTGCCCATGACCCTGTTACCAGTTCACAGGCTGTCCTTATTTGAACCACTTTGTAGGTTCTGACTACTGTACACCCACAAGACCTGGAGATACTCGGACCCAGACTCATAGCTGTCGCAATATGGCCCTTGTCAAAGTCGCTAATCACCCATTTTCCCTACTTCCGAAACATAAACTTCTGTTCGTTATATCCCACCCCTTGACAGCGGTCATTGTGGTGTTATCCACTTTGCTGGTCAATGGTTATTGCTGATCAGTGTATATTTTAACGATGTACATCTTACACAAAAGGGCCAACACACTATACTTCAGCGAGCATCCCACCATGGTAACTGATTAGCCAGTAGTAAAAACAGCATGTTCTTTCATTCCTCGCATGTATCATAATGAGTAGCAGCACCTAGGCCTTCTCTAGCTGCGCAGATTTATTTTTGTAGCTTAACCGCACGCCCCTTTTCCTGTCTTGCGTCCATTTCGACTGCGTATTGATCTGTTCTGCAGGGGCTTCAGGATCTGCCAGCGGCCATATATCCTCCCTCTTCTCCTCAGCAGGACAGGAGTATTTCTTTTGCCTCTGTCCTTCGCCGATGGAGGCGATGCTACGATTTAATGCTTGCGCACTCAGCGGGGGCCCCGAACGACGCGCCATGCTTTCCAATCACTCTAAATCACCACGGCCGCCCCCCTCGCCACTCTCTTTGAGTGGGTAAATAAAACAGCAGCGCATTAGCGCGAGGAGGGACTTCATGTGGTAAGTGTGTAGCAGCACTTTATACTTTATTTTCACACTCATGCGGAAATGACCCCATCCTACCTGACTGACACACTGCAGCAGTGTGGTGTGTGTGTGTGTTTTACTCTGCTGGAGGCCTGCAGAGCTGAACGGTGAAAGCAACCATAAACGCTGTAAACAGGAAGAGGTTAGTCACACAGGCTATCCTGATAAGGCCGCGGTTGCCATAGTTACGCTTTCCTGTGCGAGGAGCAGGCCGACCAGAAAAGTGACTCACGCTGGGCAAAGAAGCGCTCTTCAACAGATTACATCACTGATATCTGATGCTATATTTTGCTCTCCCCGATGTCATATGACTCCCCTCAGGTGAATATTACCAATAACAGAGTGTGCAAACGTGTGAAATGTGGCTTCGTGCCTTGCAGAGCTGTCAAACAAAACTGAGACCATTTCAGAACTCAAGAAATATGTCTCATATGTTTTTGGTGGCTTGTTTGCTGCAGCAACGATTCTTTTTCACTACCTAGATAATGGTAACTAATTTGTATCAGTTAATATTAAATCATTGATTACCGCAGATAATATTTAATGCTAATTTGTTAATCTTGGCACCCATATGGACCTGTGTTATGCCAAGCTATTGTTGCCATACATACACATTTAATGGCATCTATGCTTCAAAACAAACATTTAAAATGTGTGAGCATGTTCTAACACTTAACACAGTAGGTCTGCAGTGACTCCTTCAGTAAAGGCCTAAACTTTAAGACTGTTCTCTGAGTATTATTGGAGGAGTCCGACAGCCAGTAGGAAATTGAAATTGAAATTACTGTATTACTTCTGGGAAATAATAGGTCCCTTTCACAAGAACTGGAAATACACAGATGAGAAGTAAATCATTTTCAGTGGTGTGCAAGGGGTCAGAATTGGCACTCTGGCTGGTCTGCAGCTATATAGCTCCATACATAGCAAGTCGTGATGCACTGTGTTTTGTGACACCATTTTACCAGAGTCAGCATGAACTTTCACAGTAGTTTGTGCTACAGAAGATCTTCTGTGGAAGTGGCCTATGCTCCCAAACATCCGTTCAGATCAGATCATTACACTGTCACTTCATTGTTCACTTGCTGAATGTAGTTCACTTCATCTGTAGTTTAAGTGATATGGTTTATTATATATATATATACACACACATACACAATTCAGAATATACAACCTACAACAATATATTTCATTTTTGTAAGGGACTGCAGCACCACAGTAACTATTACGTGATCATTCATGCCTGCATTTGGTGCCAAACTGTCCTTGAGTCATCTGCAGTAGACTGGAAGAAAAATGCTCCAGACAATTTGTATTATTCTCATGCTGGAATGCAACTCGTACTGAGTGCCTTTCAGTCTCTGCAAGTCGCACTCCGGCACAAAGCTGCACGCCATGTTCAGAATGCTTAATTAAAAATATGCGCTGTTTAAAAATTAAAAGGCTTTAACACATCAAAGCGTGCGCTACAAAGCAATTTGTTCAATTATTAAAGGAATGCAGCGCGTGTTTTTTTCCCCCCAAGTTGCAGAGTGAAAGAGTGAAAACGGTGATGCCGTTCTATACCTGCTTCCTCTGGTCCCATGGCGCACCTGCTCAGATTGGATTATTCATTTCAAAGGCTGCGTCTCACTCCAGGAATGCTGTCGATAAGGACCCAGAACCTAAGCCCTTAATAATCAGCAGGGGTGAATGCTTAAAGAGATGGTGCTGCCAAAAATCAAATTTACACTGCTTTTTTATACAGATACCACAAATGTAGACGTTTGGTGCTTCTTTTGTTTCCCAGTGAAGCTGCAAGTCTGATGTGGTTGATAAGTAATAGAAGCTAATAGCCACCACACACATCACAGCCATCGCACAAATACTAAAGAGAGTGTCAAATCTAATATAAACTTGGTCATGTGGTTTCTGACACATCTATAAAAACAATAGCAGTAGCAATCTTAAGGCCTGAGATCTTTTGTCCATATACTTTTGGCCATTTAGTGAGGCTCTGAATCAAAACCAAAGAAGCAAACTTAATACGTCTTGGCCTATATTTGGGATATGAGGAAAGTGTTTTGCATTTTTGATTGATTGGTCAGCAATCAAATAACCGTAGGGTAGATGAAAGTGCACCAGGCTTGAGTAGAAACAGTATGAATGTGGCAGATGAAGTAGGCAACGTTTGGTTTCTGTTCATGGTTAGGTGAGATGATAGGCAGATTTGGCTAGTGAACAACTGACCCAGCTAA
>JBBIGB010000037.1:970370-983644 GCA_037577075.1 Alestopetersius hilgendorfi
CATCCTACCTCACAGTCTCTCTTCATCCTACCTCACAGTCTCTCTTCATCCTACCTCACAGTCTCTCTTCATCCTACCTCACAGTCTCTCTTCATCCTACAGGTGTTGGATGGGGTTAAGGTCAGGGCTCTGTGCTGTCAGTCAAGTTCTTCCACACTGAATTCATCCAAACAGGTCTTTATGGAGCTTGCTTTGTGCACTGGGACACAGTCATGCTGGAATAGAAAAGGTTCTTCCTCAAACTGTGTCCACTAAGCATGGCGTTGTTCAAAATGTCTTGGTCTGCTGAAGTATGAAGATTACCCTTCACTGGAAGTAAGGGGCCTAGCCCAAACCCTGGAAAACAGGTCAGTCCCAATACCTCTGACCATATAGTGCCTTTAGAGCAGTGTGTCTGGGACGGGGTGGCACCACTTCTCATGAATTTGTGGTGGTCTCCATTGAAGCTGGAAGTTAATTGGTTATTAGTCCACCTAGGCCACAGTCGTTTATCATGTATTGTTTCCTTTTACCGATCAGGAAAAAGTGGTCCTGATCTTGTATCGTTACGCCTCTTGACTCTATATTCCGATTCTCTGCACAAGTTTTACATGACTTTAACCAGAATGCAAAGCAAACAAATTGAAACAGTTATGCAATGCTTCGTTTTCATTACAAAAATGTTGCAGAAATAAACAGTTATATAGAAAGGTCATAGTGGACCATGTGCATTCTCTTTGGACGAGTTCATGAAATGTATGGCACTGAACTATAAAAGTGATATGGTAGGGTATCTTATAAAATCCTAAAAAATGGCATTTTAAAATGAAAATGCTACGTAAATATCATATCATTTACATGTTTTTGCCCTCTACTACACCTCCTTATGAGCTTAAATAAGCGTTTTCCTACATAGACAGTTATTCACTATGTAGTAATAATATGTATAAGTGAGAAAACCTTGTAAACAACACACAGAAGTCCATCTCCCATCAGTCCACACCTCTGCCTTGACACAAAAGAAGAAAAAACACCCACTTTAAAACGTATGCTGTGTGGACTTCTATTCTTCAACGAGTCTTTACATAAAACAAAAGTAAGTTATACCGATGTAATATAAAGATTTCCGAAACATCACAGCTATGGATCCATGGGAACCAAAAAAAAAGCCCTTGTTCTTTTTTCAGGAGAGAAGCCACAAGGCCACGTTTTATAAAGGCAGCTCAGCTCAAGCGTGGAATCTGTAACAAAATCTGTATGTGGAAAATATGCCGTGCGAGCCTGGATATAAGTTGGACATTTTAATGTAACTGTCTGTCTGCTGCACAGCTTATCAATGCGAACCAGAGGCGATATTTGCCACTCAGGCCTGTGTGGTACTTCTTCCTGAAATGTCATGCGATAATGGCCTGAACATTTTCAATCAAGCCAACACACGGAGCATTGTCTCTAAATGTCACTGACCAGAACCGAAAGATCAAATTCAGCCTTTTAGAATAAAAGCCCTTTTTAAAAAAACAGGGTGGTGGAAAGGAAACTTTATCACTGCTTTTACCGCTTGAAAGAATGTGGCGGTTCTGTAGAGGAAGAATGTACATATGACTTGCGAAAGTTTGAAGGTCCTGGTTAAATTGCACATTGGGTTGATTTTCTAGGTGAAAAGATGTTAACACAACCTCTGCACCACCTCTACTTTCTGTACACATTTATTATTTACTTGTTAACATCTAAATATTAAACGTGTAATATGTTTGAGCACCCTTTTATTAAGTGTTTTATAAGAGTCCCTTAGGCTGAGATCAAAGTCTCTTGTTATTTCCCCATCTTTTGGTTCTAGTTGAGAATTATTAATGATTATAATTATATATAATATAATAAACACTGTCGGGATGCAGTGAAGAACATTCATTCATTTTTCATTTTTTAGTTCAGAGTTCATTTGGATGCATTTTTGAGTATGGATATATTGGAAGTGAAAATTCTGTCATACATGAACACACAGCATGAAAGTCTTTCTCTGCATTTAACCCATTCACCGAGTGAAGCAGTGGGAAGCCAGGCAAAAACACGGCACCTGGGGAGCAGTGCGTGGGGACTGTATGTTGCTCAGGACACCTCAGAGGTGCTTAGTAGGTTTGAGAATCAAACCCACAATGTCCTGATTGCAGGGCAACTGCCCTAACCACTAGGCTACCAGCTGCCTCGTGTTCTGGGTTATTGTCTTGTAATACGCAGCCTCTGTTCTTCTTCAGTTTCTTCACTGACTGTGGAACATCAGCTTTCAGGATCCTTCCATCTATTCCCACATTTCCTGGGGCACTTGGTGACACGCATGATAGATCAAATCCCACGCTTGCAATATGGCATGGAGTTCTTTTCCTAAAATACTCCATTTTTGCTCACCAGACCACAGCACTGATCCTAAAACACTTATGGTGACCCTTTCATGTAGCTGTTCAACCTTCCAGTAGTGACATGAGGGTTTTACGTTTTATACCTAACCACTCTATGAGCATATATTTTAAAGGTTGGTCTTAGATTATTTCTTGACTTCCATTTCTTACTGACATCACAAATAATAACATTAAACATGTTTACATACCTTTTACATATCTGTTCCTTGGCCATCTCATATGATGAACCCATGGATGTTGAATGTCATGTTTAAGGTCAATTTATCAGGCCAATGATCTGGAAGTGTTTAGGCCTAACTTGGATAAAGACCTAATGGGTCAAATAAGCTCCAATGCCTTAAAATGAGACATTAGTGGATTGACTGGAAGGGTGCCCAAATATTTGCACACTCCACTGTGCAGCTTTGCTGAGTCTCACAGCTCACACTTTAGAGCTTTAACAATTTAATTTGAAGCAAACACATCCAAACGCTGGTTTCCAAAGAGGCTCCACTGCAGATCTATAGGGAACTTAGCAAGTACCTATGGGCCGTAACACCGAACAAGAAACACCATTGTAGGCTCTTTGAATGTGAGCTTTGTGTTTATGACTCCAACGGCTGTAGCTCTCCGGTGAGAAGTGAACCCATGAACCTCTTCTCAGAGGTCCAGCCGCAGCCCGTACTGGTAGCCCCAGGCTCACCCTATGAACAGTAAGGAATCATCTGTTTTCCGAAAGGGTCCAGTTACGCACCAGCCGAGAGCAGATGGCTCTTTCAAACTCTGCCTGGAACCCTTCCAGAATAAGCAGGCACCAGCATCAAATGAATTTATTGACTAGAGGATTTAGAGTGAGGAACAAGAGTGGCCAATTATGAATGTCAGTTCTTTCATGCTGTAAAAATAGTGTGTTTTAGGTCCACCACTACTCTGTGTTAATTCCTTCTCCAGTATATTGTACGATGCTTTGCTCTTTCTTTTCTTTTTTCACGAACTGGCCAAATTATCATTAAAAGAATGTGTAAGTGCGGGGTTTATTAATGAAGAAGTGTTTTTTAAATATATATATCTAACAGCACCTGGACGTGCCATTTCAGTATTACAGTACAAAACAGTATCCGAACATGTCTGTAGGTATGTTTAGCTCTGAGAAGATCTGACAGAAGGAGAGAGGCTGTTAAGAGTCTTGTAGGTAGACAGAAGAACTTTAAACTGAATGCCAGTGAGAGTCTTGGAGAATGGGTGTGAGAAATTTCTGGACCATATGAAGCTTGTGAAAGGAAAAAGAGCTAAAGGGGCGAGCACACTTAGTATATGTTGCAGGAGGTCCCAGTATTTGTTGGGCCCCAGATATATTCAGAGACAAATGTACACCCACTACACTCCCTAAAGGCTATACAGTAACCCCCCAGTTTTACGAGGGTCAGGAGTCGCGGATTCAGTCACACTCTGATTTTTTTTAGAACCGAACTCATAGTTTTATGCGGAGATTCCCACAATAACCCGGAAACTGCAAATATCCTCCGACCTTTTTTGCTTTTTTGTGGCAATAAATATATTTTTTCTGGATGGTTTCACACAAGGGGACTCAGGGCAGACTGTAAATGACCTGGAAGCACTTTTTTCAAATTCCACACCAGGGTTGAGCCCCTGTGCTCCAAGCGTTATTTCTCTGCGGTGCAATCACCCAGACACTTTAAACTCCACAGTCCACCCCCCATAAAAAAGCGAGGATTACTGTATATACATGATGCACTAGTATCCCAAAATATGTATTCTATCAAAATCACAGCAAGGAGTCTTGGGGATCTGTCACTTTCTTGTCCAAGTCTAAATACAACATTAAATGAATGCAATACTAGTAGATGGTGTGATCTCAGTAAATTACCTAATTATATTTAAAAAATAATTTTAGTATTGGGATCAAAGGGGTATGATTATATATCAGTCGTATTCTAACTGGTTCTTGATAAGGCATATATTCCATGGCAATGGATTGTAAACAGGGTGATAGAATGAGTGCTGGTCACTTATTTCAAAGAGCACATCAAGAGGACAGTTCCATTTATTATTACCACTTATTATTAAAATACAAATAATGTTCTCAAAGCGCCACTACAGGTCATGACCTTAAATCCCGCTTGCATTTCAATCAGTTCTGTGTATTCTCCACTTTGACTAAATGAAACACGTATATTATTTTGCAGGGTTAGAAACATGAGGTCCGCCCTATTAGTTCAGATAAACGTCCTTTCCTGTTGCCTGATCTAGTAGCCATGTGGATGTACCTACCAGTCCTACACGATTTGAACAAAAGTGTTGGGACGCCTGACCATCACAAGGACTTGCATTGCATTCAAATGCACAGACTGGAGTTGATCCACATTTGAAGATGTAACAGCTTCCAGTCTTCTAGGAAGGCTTTTCACAAGATTTTGGAGTTTCTGTGGGAATTGGTGCCCATTCATTCTGTAGAGCATTTACGAGGTCAGGCACTGATGTTGGATGAGAAGGCCTGGCTCTCAATCTGTTCCTGTTAATCCCAAAGGTGCCGGATGGGGTTGAGGTCAGGGCTCTTTGTGGGCCAGTCAAGTCCACTGGAAGTAAGGGGCCACCTAAATTCAATAAATTAAGAGGCGTGTCCTAATCCTTTCCTCCATAAAGTCAGTATGTCCCAGTTTATTTGCTGAGCCCGTTTATTTGTAGAGGTTTGTTCTTCCACTAGAGGACAGCAAAGCACTGCATGGTTTGTCAGTCTGGATGGAAGGTCATGAAGGTGATGTGAATGAACAGGTCCTGCAGACTGTGAATGTGTGACCAGTGTGGCTCCACCATTGTGAATGGACTGTCCCACATACACAGCCCTACTGCATGGTCAGCATTACAGATCCACAAATAAATGTAAAGTGGTTGGCCAGCGATCCTCGGCAGTTCCTGTTCAATGATGGTTCAGAGCACCAATAAAAACAACAAACATGCAGTTCCGTTTTAAAGTGAAAATTCATATTTTATTGGTACATACATTAATTTAGTCAAGGGCAGAAACTAAAAAAAAAAAATAGATATATCAAAGAGTGGGTGTCTACGGGGTTAGAAGGGGGACAGATCACCATTTAGTTTCAATTACAAGTGCAGGGCTGGCAGAAATCTCACAATTTTAATGGAAATGATAAACTGGGCAGGGTACGGATTAAAAAAAAAACAAAAAAAGAAAAACTGACCAATGCATTCCATGACCAGATAATTTCATTTTCTGTCTCCCCATGGCAAATGAAATATGGTCCACAGACGATTAAGACGTGTCCATGTTGACATGCACTGAACAAAACCCGTTTGTGCAGATTATGACAGAATGACCCAAAGACGGAGACAACAAATCAATAAATCACACTGGCTAATATACATAGTGGAGCGATGCTACCTAATTTGCTTGTACATGAAATTCTCATTTTGACACATAATGACTGGGGTGATAAGGTCACCGCTTTGGTTGGCCTTTACGTACAGAGCGCACTCCTACTAAAGATGAAAAGATCAATCTGGCGAGACCGTACCCTTAATCTGAATCAATCAATTTTACACAAGTTCATAAAATTAGGGGAGAGGTAGGGGGGAGGGGGTCATGTTTTTTTGTAGGATTTTTTTTTTTTTTTTTGCACATCGGATCAGAATGGCTTTAGGTAATGCTAAGGAAGAATACATTTTCATACAGTTATACAGAACTTTGCTACTACCTTAAATATACAAGCACAAGTACACAAAAAGAAATAAAAGCCCACACTAAATTACTCTCTTTTTTTTAAAAATAATACAAACCAATATAATTTGAGGGTTGAGATTTTAAGGACCTTGAAAGTCCTCATAGCTCCTTGGTCTGTAGCTTTCAATGTCGGTAAAAAAAAATCAAATAAAAACATTCTAGGGAAATAGAGGCTGGTATAAAATGCAGATAAAATTTTCCAAAATGCTTCGTTTTAAATGCTCTCCATCTTCCCCTCGTTAAAACCAGGACCATACTCCGGGCTGTTCTACAGCGTGGTGGTGGTGGTATACTGGGTTTCATGTGTTGTGACGTCAGTCCAAATCTTCTACTAATGGCAGGGAACGATTTGAATGGAAGTACTCCCGCTCCTGCGCCAGGGTTGGGTTTCAGAGCAAGCGGACCAAAACGGACAACAGCCTTCACCTTTTGCCAGTTTTGAGTGTGTGTGTGTGTGTGTGTGTGTGTGTGTGTGTGTGTGTGTGTGTGTGTGTGTGCGCTTTGCTGGCGTTTTATTTGTTGGTCTTCTCCTCTGAGGATGAAGCAACCAACTCCTTCCTTAACTTAAACATATGAACTATCTACACCTTCCTTGGAGGAGAGTTTGGACCATAAAACACCAACAACTTCACGGCTACCGGATTATCATCATTAAAACCCAATAAGTCATCTGCTTCATTCACTCTTTAATGTCCTGGCTCTCTAGCCTCAGGCCCTCAGTCTCCGTCTCGCTCGTTTCTCCAGCGCACTGAGACAGGGGCGGAATGGAAAGCCGCCGTTTTTGTGTACGTGGTTCTGCATGTAGATGAGTGAGTCAGCCATCCTCGCGCCCTCGCTGCTGCACCTAACACCTTTCTCCTCCGTGAGCCCATCTCCTTTCACCTCCCCTACCCTCCCCTCTCGGCCTGAGTCTCACTGAGAGGCTTGTGAAGTGGGGTTGTCGCTCTTGCTCTCCTGACTGGATGGAGCCTTGTTGTTCCAGGGGCTGTTGGCACCCAGAGCGGGGGAGTTGTTGAAGCTGTCCTCATCATCGATGCCATTGGCTGCATCGAACTGCGTGTTCTCCAACCGGGTGATCAGACGCTCGTCTTCGTCGCCAAACTCCCCTCCCATCAGAGTGGGCTCACCCACAACCATCACATCCTGCAATAAAGGAACAAACCATTAAAATACATAGTGGGGGGCAAGGAAAATGAAGAAATATTAATATGCACAATTTAAACCCATAATCTAGATTTAATCTTGTATAATTAGTATGCTTATGCGACTTTACATCCCAAAAGCAATCAGGTCAGCAATACAATAAAGTCAGCAATACATTTTCCAACTTTAACAGGCTGATTTTGTTTTTGTCTTCAAGATGAATATATTATTAATCATTATATACATATAAATTAAATGCCTCATTTACATTATGGCTTACAACAAATGGTTCAGTGAAATCCTCAGGGGCATTAAAAATAAATGTATCCAATGTTTGGATCCCTTGCAAGCAAGGAAAATTAGATTTTTTTTTTATGATCTGACCCCATCAAAAGTCACTGACAGGTTCCAAAATGAAAATAGTGCTTGTTGCTTACAGGTACTTGGTTAGGGAGAGGGAAGCTGCCAGCAGGGCTTTTCTTCTTGCTGTTGTTGTTGTTGTTGGTGCCTCCTCCTGCACTCATGGTGCTGCCGCCTGAGATCTTGCGCTTCCGCCGTTTGTTGGGTGCCTGCCGTGCTGGTTCCGCTGAGGAGAAACGGACCATACAAAGCTTTATGATGTGAAAGTCCAGGAAGTTTTTCAGCACAGCAGGCCAACAGTTCACAACCAATGTTTAGAACAAACAAGCATGTGCAAATACAAGTACCGGTTGCTATGTTGGGGTACTGTGCAAGTACCTACTGTTCTACAGTACCTAAAAGCATAGACATGACTACAAAAACACATGTGAGAACAGGAAGAACGACAAAGCCCTGCGTTATAAAAGCAAATGTCCACCCACCTGGTGGAGCAACCATCCTCTGCCACTTTTGGAACAGACAGGTCTTTAGACAGTCCCTGGGGCTCAGGCTGTACGTCTTGTGCCTGGACATGAGCTCTTGCATGGGCTCCAAAATCACGCACAGCTACAGAGGTAGAAGGATATTAAAAGGAAACATGTTGGTCAAAATCTCCTAGACTGTGTTCATCTCGAGTAATGATATTGTAAAAGCTCATAAAACATTCAGACATTACGAAGCATGAAGAAAAGAACATTCATTCCAGTTCTAAGGTATTACAGTAAGAGCAGGTTTCCAAGTCAACTTTATGCTGCAAGACATCTTTGACCTTCTCTGTAAGAGTAGCTTCTGCAAGCTACAGACGTCTAAAAGCCTCACTGAGTAATGAATAACTCGTGTGCGTGTGTGCGCATGTGTATGAGTGTGGGGAGATGGCGAGGGAAAACGATTGATTAAAATCAAAACACCATTTCACACAGGTTATATACTAGCGTGTACACATTAACCTGACCCCTTTTTAAGCACACATGTAGGGTTGAAAATGGCAAACCTAGCCACTAAATTACAAGCACAAAAAATTAGCCTCAAGCTCACTTTGAAGAATGAGCTCATCATGCTACCTGTTTTCCCCTCCCACAAACGGCTCCCACCTCTTCACCACACTTGTTTAAAGCTAATTATGCCCAAACCTGAATACAGCCTGAAAACTTTCTGTCTAAATCCAATCCAAACCACAGTACCAAAATTCGCGGACGAAATTTTGTCAGAACAAAGTCTGTCCTAAACCACATCAAGTGTTAATTACACATATCAAATAAACCATAGAAGTATAAATAAACTAGAGGTAGGCATCGATTAATTTTTTTAATCGTAGTATAGACCCGCAAGCTATGTAACCACCCACAGGAAATATTTGTTTTCGTGGCTCTCATAACGCGTGTGTGTCCATTAACAGCGATATTTTTTTTTATCACGCGAGAAGAATCTCACGCCATTAACGCTGTTAGCGGCCCAGCACTAAAATAAACCCATAAGCAGTTTCTTCCAAGAAACAAACTGGCAGTGTGCACCAATAAAATTGTCAGCACATCAATGAGCTTGTGAATTTGAATCTATGATTCATTTGTAAAACGTAATTGTAATAGTCCTGTATCTACAGGAGTCTTATAAATAAAGTGTAGGCGTAAAAACTGGAGCAAATTTAAGCCATATTTGGAACAGCCAGGAAAGTTTAAATGAATACTGAAGTGTCACAGTGAGACAGCTGGTACATATGGTTGCAGAATGAGCACTCACTCTGAGGTAGTTTAGAGTGGAGTTGGAGAGGCCGCATCTCGTGATGTTCTTAGACAGCTGGTCCACCATCTGTGGGTCCTGGGCCTGGAACAGCAGACATGACAAATGACTCATAAATATCAATGTGCTAATATTTCTTCTGGTGAAAAGAGAACTATATCCACAGATACATACATGCATAGCCAGGATGCTGCGGGGGATTAGCTCTCTGTGTTGCCTTATGCTGAAGTGCCACGTCTTTATCCTCATCATGTCATCAAACATGAACTCCAAGTATAAACGGCCCTCCACACACACCTGCAAATAACGTAAGTTTTATATACATATTCACACGCACAAACCGAAATGTAAACACCAAGAGAACTTTTATATATATAACCTTTGGAACTGCAATGATATGATCATAGCTGACACTATACATGCTGAGACTAAATCCACAACAAGTAGCATAACTTCACTAACAACTGTACATTTTACTACAATCTTTCTTAAAGGAATGCCACAAAAATTCTAAATATGGTCATAGTCAGTTCCTTGGCATGAACAGTTTCAAAGATGTTGATGAAAGGCCATTTATTATATATTTTCTCTGTCACCACACATTTACAATAGCAATCAAATGCTCTGCTGCTGGAGGACATACCTGTGTGAACATAGGCTTGCCATTCTGAGTGACCATCGTACACTGGTCACAATCTAGAGACACAAAGTTGTTGTGAAAAGACTCCTTAGGATGCTTTAGCACATAGTAGAGCTCTGTTGCGCCTCCCTCAAATATACTGCGGAAATAGCGTGGGATCAGCGTCCGGCCAATTGCTGAAGAGAGAAAACAATTTCCATCTATTAAATCATGCAGTGAAAATAATACTAATGATTAAAGTATCATGTAACAAAGTACATGTATAGTTATTTCTTTTCTTGAAATTTAGTTTTACACTTTTTTAAGAGGCTTACTGTATCGCTTGGGGCCGTCCTCTAGACAGAATGTGATTGTCAGCATGGCGTCATCTTCAAAAAACTCTGTGGTGAAAGCATCCCACCACAAGTTATCACAATCCTGGAGGGAAAGACAGGGTGGGTAAGATTGCAAGAACGGGATATAAAAGACGACAGTAACAGAAAAAGTGTGAATTCTGAATATCAAAACATTCTGACAGCTACTGCTGAGACGAGTGTACATTTAGCTAAAGGATATATGTACTACTCTAACATACAGCAGACTAAGTCAGATTTAGACAAAAAAACAGTTTCATCTTTGAGCCCTCTGACACAACTACCTCATCACTGCTGCCTCAGGCATATTTTAAAGTCTAAATGCATAAATAAAAATCTGACTATCAATAAATAATATAAAACTGACCAGTAGGTTAATGATAACCCTACTAAGAACCCATGCAATATCCAGCCTATAGGAAAATGTTGAATAGTGTGGGGTCAGCGTTCATTATATCCACTCTCTAAGAAAGGAAATTCGATTTAAGATAATTAAGATCTATTAGACTGCGCATTATTCACAGAGTGAATGCGGTTTCCAAATTTCCATCACTGATGTGAGTGCAACAGTGGCTGAATGTTCTAATCAATAACCATATACTGATGTATATGTTCCAGCTCCTTTGATTGTAACCTATTGCTCTTGTTATTACAGCTTGCGGATTCATGTCACACTGGAGTCACACAAGAAAAACTGGAGATTTCCATTTTACTGCTTGGTTTTGTTAGTTTGCTGATTATTCATTAGTTTTTCCACATCACTGTTCAGTGTAGCCTGGCAAAAGAATCACATTAAGTCATTTAAAATCCATATTTGAAACAGAGTGCTTCAAAAAAAAGATTCTTATGATAAATTAAAGTTACACTGGGCTTCCACAAAGAACATACTGTACATTAAATCACTATTTCCTGTATAATATTACTTAGCATTTAGCAGACACTTTTATTCAAAGCGACATCCATTCCCTAACTACAGGGGACAGCCCCGCTAGAGCAACCACCCAGTGGTGGTGTGCTGAAGGTAGGACTTGAATGATAATGTTTTTGTTTTATATGGAATATTTAATAATACTGAGGTGAAAAAGAAAACACTCACTGCTCACGTAAACAGTTTTTTAAAAAATTTAAAGGTGCCTAAAACTTGCACAGTGCAGTAGATCACACATATGATAAAGCATCTAAGTGATGTTTTAAGATACAATAGGTGAACTGGTGCTGCCAAAGTATGTGGAGCCCAGGGAGGGCTCAGACATGGAATTTCCCCTCAGGCAAGTAGGACTAAAGGATTCTTTATGTTTGTGCCTTGCTCACCTCTGTCCAGTTCTGTAGTCGTTTGTTGAGCTCAAATATCCTGTAGTCTGTCTGGTTCCCATACGGTGTGTGCCTCCTGACAGACAAAGAGGAAAACAGAGTGACTTTGATCCTGGCCTATGTTAAATCCTACACAAACACGAATGAATCACTCTCCAGGTATTTCGAAAAATATCTCTACAAACTGATGGGAGTACAAAGCTTATTACCAGCTTAGAAGTTAAAGGAGGGAGATTTGGAAAAACATCACAATATGGGAAAGCATGTTCACAATACACTACGTACATTTGTAGACAAAATGTAGTAGCTCATAGGCAAAAATAAATTAAAACATTATCCATCTCTCTGTTACAATGCTGTTACTATATATGGGTTGTTGTAGTATCTCTATAAATAACCATGATATACTCAGAAAGAGAACTGTGACAATTTACTTACCCTATCCCAGGCTCTAGATATGTTGGGGGGTACATGGGCGTTGGGCTGGAAAGCAAAACAAAGTATGCTATCAAATAAACCGATTCATGGTTCATAGGCAAAGATCAAATGTTTTACCAATTTAATCATATAAGGACTGTACAAACATCTACACTTCCAGTGTGTAGCTGATATCCACAGTGCTCCATCTTTAGCAGGGCCGATGATTCAGGATTAAGTCTTATTTCCCCTGTGGGCGCCATTTCAGACAGGAAAGGGATCGTTTCCTCCCCAGACGTTTTTTCCTCCCCCTCTTATCTCTGTGGTGCAGTGAAGGCAGACGCACATGGCACCCACAACACTTTTAGCACCCCCCTCCCCTCCCACGTCCAATCAGAGTAGAGGATGTTAACTGACAGCTCAGTTTACCACAAACATGGTGGGATCAGCACCAGCAATTCTTTCAGCCACTATCTTCCTAAAGCCAAAGCACTGTTGACTGACTCAGCAAAACCCCCATCAACATCACACAGACACCCAAAGCAATGTGACAAGCGTGTTTATAAAACAGCATCATTTTAAGGTCATTTCAATCTATTGTATGTAAGTATTTCCTACTACGTTATTGTTTCACAGTACTTGCTGAATTATTTATTTTAATAATGAAATAATAAGTGTATTATTAGTTAAATTCTCCTAACAAGTTTGCTATCATCAATCACATTAGTGGCTGAGTAATCAACCAGTTATTTGACAATGAAATAAGGCCAAACAATAAAAATGGACTAAACCAAACAATAACCAATATAAAGTTTTTATCATAAAAGTATAAATCCCAAGCGCTTTAATCAGACCTCGCTGAAAACATTGTGGCATTTGAAAACAAAAAGGGGGTGTTTTTTCTACAGAAGACATATTTAAGAGAATTTAAAATCTACTCCATGCAAACTGCTCACTGTGCACTTGTGACTTAACACAATAATCAAGGTTTTTTATCAGGCAATCAAATTTTAATCATGTAAAATAACTAAAGGCTTTAACTGAGTAATGAGGCTGCAGTTTAAGGTGGCAACCGGAATCTAAATCACATCACTGCACCCACACGGGACCTACACTAGACTGCTGTGCAGAAAACAGCAAAT
>JBBIGB010000037.1:1016292-1030646 GCA_037577075.1 Alestopetersius hilgendorfi
TATGCAAACTTTGTTGTGCAATAGTATTGTGGCATCATTCTAAGAGACAAGTCACCGGAGAAACATAAACCTTTTTGGTAAAAGCCAACAATGAATGCTGGACACAAGTTTTAACAAGATTCCTGGCAGCTCTGTTATGTCAGTCCTGTTATTGCTAAACAAGGTTGGGGCAGCTGGGGGCCCAGTGGTTAGGGTACTGTAATCAGAAGGTTGTGGGTTTTAATCCTTACACTGCTAGTGTCCTCACTGAGGTACCCTTAAGTGAGATACCGTACCCACACATTGCTCCCCTTGTTGGTGGCAGACCCCTGCCTCACTTGCTGAATGGGTTAAATGTCCCATACTGTGGTGTGTTCATGCATGACTATAAAGGGTCACTTTACTTTCGCTATTTTAGAAAGCTACCTCTGTATAATAATGTTCTGTCTTTTAGAGGCATATACTGTTTCAGTCTTCTGGTTCCTATAACCCTTTTCTTTTACATAACACCACACTTTGTTTACATCTTGACCATTTAACAATTTAAAAACATTGGGTCACAGTACTTGTCACTACTAACTGATGGACTAACACTGGAGCAGAACACGCAAATGAAGACTGTGATTTGGGACGCAGCCCGATTAAGAGCATGCGCAGTAAGCGCAGAGGGGCAGCGTTTGTGTCGCCTTGACAGCTCTGCGCGTGCGCACTAGTTGTAAACACAAAGTGCAAGGAGGAACTGGGGAGATTAAAAGAGGAGGACAGGGAGAGATGTGCGTCTGGGCTGCACAGAGGGTCCAGTGGTGCGGTCAGTGCTCGGCTGTGAGGACACGATCAGTTATTGCTTCTCATTGACTTTGGTTTTTAAGTAAACACAAATAAAACAGGCAAGAGTGTCTAGACCTGACTCCTAAACTCATCTCACACACTGTTCTGCTTCGAGAAACGTGCCAGGGGAAAGGACAGAGATGTCTGAGGCGACTACCAGCTCCAAGATGTTCCTGAGTGGTGTTGTGGAAGGTGGGTTGCGCCTGGGAATTCTGGGTACCATTCCTGAACCTTGCTGAACTATAGACTGGCATGTTTGGTGTGTGTGTGTGTGTGTGTGTGTAGGTGTGTATAGGTGTGGCATGAGTGTGTGTGTGTATCCCAGGCTTCAGTTTGTGTCTGATGCTTTCAATAAGCTCATCATTATAAAGACAAAATGACTGGCCTTTCCCCACTACAGTCAGTAATA
Organism: Alestopetersius hilgendorfi; assembly: GCA_037577075.1. Lineage (NCBI taxonomy): Eukaryota > Metazoa > Chordata > Actinopteri > Characiformes > Alestidae > Alestopetersius > Alestopetersius hilgendorfi. Next base: position 1,017,509 of record JBBIGB010000037.1, read on the forward strand.
GGAGCGGATCAGGATACATTTCACTGTGTGTTGTACTTGTATGACTGCATGTGACAAATAAAGTATCTTGTATCTTGTACAGGTGTGTTTTAATAATAGGGCCAGTCAGGTGAATTTTGCAATAATAGAAGCACTGGATTTGTCAACTGATGCATTAAGAGCTGATTGTGCGCTGACCTTTGTGTTCCAGGGTTTTATGGACGGCCGTGGACTATGGAGCAAAGGAAAGAGCTGTTCAGAAGGTAGTAAACGTTTTATTTGCTTTGACAATCTGTCTTTCTAGTGCTTTCTGTATGCCCTTGTTAAACGTGTGTGTGTGTGTGTGTGTGTTTGTGTGTGTGTGTGTGTGTTTGTGTGTGTGTGTCCGACTAGGGAGCAGAAATGGGGCTTGAATACTTACTTGTATGCCCCAAAAGATGACTACAAACACAGAATGTACTGGAGGGAGCTCTACACTTCTGAGGAGGCAGGTTAGGATCTCCAACACTGTAACTGAATCCAGTACAGAAAGAGCTGTGGGAGGAAGCATGGTTATTCATTTAAGAATGTACTTGCCAGTTAATTACGTACTTCATTGGCCATTTTATCGGAAACATTGTAGTTAACCTTTCTAGTCATATGGAGGTTGCAAACCTGCAAAGTGACCCATCTGTTGGTGCCCATTTTATTTACCATTCAAAGTGTCCAGTGAACTTACACATGCCGTTGCAGTTTTCATATAGAATGCTAATGATTATAAAATAGTGTTAAAGCAGGTAAACTCTGACTTACAGTGCCCTGTGTGTACTGCTCACGCATGAACATGTTTTAAAGAAATGGGCCCATATGTTATCTCCAAACTATTGTAAAATAGTTTTTCAGGCATCAGGCAGATTATTCATAACCATTCTGTTAGAGGCATTACATGTTTCAGACCTCCTCATACTGTTCCAAAGGACAGTGTTTACATCTTCATCATTTACCCATTTAATTCTGCTGAAAGTAAAAAAATATATAAATGTACAATGTATATTATTTATTTTAATGGGAAATATAAACAATTTGGGTTCCTTTTATGTCTTTAAGAGCAATTGATGACCCTCATCTCTGCTGCAAAAGAGCATGACATTGAGTTCATTTATGCCATCTCACCTGGACTGGATATTACATTCTCCAACCCCAAAGAGGTTGCAGCTCTCAATAGGAAGCTCAGCCAGGTAATCTTACATCTTTATAGGCTTCCTTGCCTCTGTCAGTCATTAAAGGTGTAGCTTAAAAATACAAGTTAATGCTGGCATTATAATGAATGCCCCAGTTAGAATTTTGTCATTTTCATAATCCTAATATTTAAGTATTTGGGGTTCAGCGTTCATAATGTTAACGGTACTGACTGACCCTAGATTAACCAGACAGAAATCACAGGTCTTTTCTGTGAGTGCCTAATTAATTGTCAGATAATTTACACTAAGCATACAGGATTTATATGACCTGATAAGATATGATGGTTGTTTCTCAAGATTAATCGTGATGAATCTGTTTATATGTGTCTGTTGCGAACGCATTTGTCTCTGATCTGATGAAGTTAATGTGTCTGTTGCATGCTGGGGCAGGTGTGTGAGTTTGGATGTAGGTCCTTCGCCCTGCTTTTTGATGACGTAGAGAGAGAAATGTGCGCTGCTGATAAAGAGGCCTTCGCCTCCTTCGCTCACGCACAGGTGGCCATCACCAACCAGGTGTTCCAGCACCTGCAGGAGCCACAGTCCTTTCTCTTCTGCCCAACAGGTAACACTGAAGACTAGCATTACAGTGGCAAAGAAACTGAGATCCTCAACCTTATTTGGTTGAAAATCATATTGGATTGCTAATTCGTTCTTATTAGCACGATACTTTTATTAGGGAAACATCTAAACACAAATTTTGTTCAAAAAATGTGTACTTTAATGCTTGAAATGATCAGACAAAATAGATGTTAAGGCTGGAAAGAACAATAAACACAACCAAATTGGTTCAAATTGATTAATTTTATTTCTGAAGAAAATCTAGTAGAAAATTGACCTGGTAATAAAATATATGGTGAGAGACAAAATAACAAATAACCTTTTTTGAGTCCAACCTTGAGTGCTACTGCATCACTCATTGTCCAAGTACCAACAAGGAATGACATTTTTTATAACTGTCTTCACTTGCAGCTTTAAACAGTGATTGCATTTTTGAATTATCTGCTGTAGATTACTGTGCTGCGTTCTGTACTCCGAGTGTGACCCAGTCTTCATATTTACATACTGTTGGGGAGAAACTCCTCCCTCGGATTGATATTCTCTGGACTGGTAAGATCATTTAGACCCCTGCCTTCTGCTGTATATTATATGCATAATATGGTACTAAGGTCTTGCTTTTTTTTGTTCTCCTCAGGCCCTAAAGTGGTGTCTAATGAGATCTCTGTGGAGTCTATAGATGAGGTGTCCAGCGTTCTGCGAAGGCCGCCAGTGATTTGGGACAATATTCATGCCAACGACTACGACCCCCAGAGGCTGTTTCTGGGGCCCTTTAAGAACCGGCCAACTGAGCTCATTCCTAAACTCAGAGGAGTGCTCACCAACCCTAACTGTGAATTCGAGCCCAACTTTGTGGCTATTCATACGCTAGCCACCTGGTGCAAGTCCAGTGCAGGCCAGAAAGATGTTGCTATGGGTAACAAGAATCTTTTGCAAGATTTGTTGTGATGTAACCTAGAAAAAAACTCTTGAGAATCAAAAGACGATCCCAATTATCTTTAAAACTCTCTGTCTTTGAACTGATAAAACTGTCATTTTACAGATGGTGAGGATCAGGGCTCTGATTACAACCCCCAGGAGGCTTTGCGACTCGCCCTAACAGACTGGCTGGTTGAGTTTGGTGTGGCGGATCAGCCTGATGGTAAGACTTTCTGTAGGATAAAGACCTTTCAGGATAAAAACTTGTAGATCTATCATTTGAATTCAGGATCTGAGCTCTGATTGATTGTCACTCAAACCATCCACCTGGGCAGTGTCTCGAGGTGGCAGCGGCCGCCCTAAGAGAGAGCCGTCTGAGGAGGAGCCCATGCAGACGGATGAGTATGTCCCAGGACCACAAGAGAACCCGCTGTACACGGCTGAACCACTGACCCTGGAGGACCTGACCCTGCTTTCTGACCTTTTCTACCTGCCCTACGAGCACAGCCCCACTGCCCTCACCATGCTGTGCGAGCTCCACTGGCTCCGTGGCAACAGTGATGCCGCAGTGTTTGGTTCCATATCGCCTGACAGTGGCAAGGTTGGTAAACCTTGTTCCTTTAATGCACTCTGTTGGATAAATATAGAGTTTAAAAGTTTGGGAATGCATTATCGGGGGCAGCTGGTGGCCTAGTGGTTAGTAGTTGCCCCTGCGATCAGTGTGCCATGGGTTTCAATCCCAGGACTGCTAGTGGCCCCACTGAGGTACCCATGAGCAAGGTACTTTACCCACACACTGCTCCTCTGGTGCCCCCTGTTGGTGGCAGTCTACTGCTTCACTTGTTGAATGGGTTCAAAAGCATGAAACGAATTTCCTTGGTCACACTGTGTGCTGTGCAGTGGTGTGTTCACGCAAACCTATAAGGGGCTGCTTTGCTTTACTTTAATACACTGTGTTTTTGGACACCCCTTCTAATTAGTAGCTGTTTAGTTCATTTATAAATCATTTGCTAACAGCTACATAAAATTATACATCCATGCAATCTCCATTGGTGTATGCTGGCAAAAGAGTAGGTCATTAGCTCTCACTAACAAGTTCCAAACTGCTTCTAGAAATAACATCAGCACAAGAACTGTTCATAGGAAGCTTCAAGGATTAGCTTCTAATTGCTAAACAGACACACATAAGCGTAAGATCAACAGCGAAGAATGTAATTTGGGCTATTTCAAGTGTAATATAGATATAGAGAAGTATTATCATCTAGATGCCCAAAGCATTGTTAGTGTTCTTGTTCCCAAGTATTTTGTTAATGATATTAAAGGCTCAACCACAATTTGTAATGTGTGTATTAATTGTCGTTCTCAAAGATATATGAGTCATACTGGACATTCATTTTTATATGGCTTCATTCTCAGTCATTTACAGCTCATCATTCTTTTTTACAGCTTCCTAGCCTACTGAATATTTTAGAATAATGTGTCGTAATATTTTATTACATTGTATATCTGCAGCCTCAAGGATTTTTGTTTTATTGACAACATTCATTCCAAGCTTTTGGACAGGAGTGTGTTTTTGTAATCAGGTTCCTCCAGGGTGATTAATTATCCATTCTGAATCTCCACAGGCCAAAGAATGGCGAGAGAGAGCGGAGCACTTCGATGATATGTGTGATGCAGTCGTTCAGATGTTTAACAGGCTGTCAAACGCACCCAACAGAACCATTCTGTACGACCTGTACGACTACATCTGTGACATAAAGAGTGGCGTCTCCTTAGCCAGAACATTCGTCAGCACTTTGGGTAGGTGCTAATGTACATGTAGCACATTCATTTGATTCATTTCATGGGTACACACATTATTGTTCACTTTAGCATAAGTTGCAAATAAACTTTATTGAACTAAATACTTTCTAGAGGTGACTGAGTACTAAGTCAGGTTGTATAGCCTTAAAAAATAAATTTAATGAAATGGCCATTAAAACTTTACTGCACAATGTTTCACTTTAACTTGAGCAAAGACATGGTTTGTGTCGAAAAAAACCTTGAGCTCTTTTCCTTTATTAAGGTGGTTCTGACTTATGCCTGTAGTTTAGGATTCAGTATGGATTCAGTCCCTTATTGTTTAGCTGTGGGCCTTTTAGACAACAGAGTTGTCTCACAGTGTCCGTTTTTTGGGAGCCGCCACCATAAACATGGAGGAATCTGATCCAGGATTAGTCCTCTCCAGCCCTAGTGATGTATAAAATAGCTACTATGTTTAGTTCATTTTTAATACTCAAAGTATATCACACTGTATCCCAAACAACACTAAGTCTACACCACCATACTGAAGAGCTGGATAAGGTTTGAGTGGATTGAGAGATGTTTTGGGTGACTGTTGACTTCTACTGTTAGCAATGTTAGCTATGTAGATCCAGTTCTAAACTCAAGACATCATTTAGACTCCATCTGAGGTATCTGGAAAATAATGTAGATCATGGTTCGAATTACGGGGGGTGGTACTGGGGGGTACTGTACCCCCGATCAAGACTCAGCCACCCTAAAGTGACAAAAATAGCAGTTTGGGGGTCGGGGGGTTCTTAGCAGTGTTATGAAGGCAGTAATTCACACTCTGCCTCAGCCAGACAGTTCCTTTATAACTGAAGAATAAACTTGCATCATAAGGGGTTAAACAACATGTTAAGGATTTCAGCTTCACAGTGGATAGTATTTGTAACTGGTTTTAAAAACACTCCTTCAGAACATCATATATTTTATTATTTGATGTATTATCTGCAACTCTTTTTGGGCTAGGCGGTCGCAATCCCCACCACTGTCATGTTATAAATGATGACCCAGAGCCTTGGGGCTTCAGAGGTGGGCTTTCTGGGGAGTTCCAGGTACAGCTTATTTAGTCTCTCACTGTTTATTTGTTGTGGTTTTAATGTTTTAGGTTGTAGACTTTGTCTGAAACATTAGAGAGCTTTGAACTAAACAACTTTTGAGATTCTGATGATCTGTACCTCTTATGTAGAGAATGCTTCCATGCCATGGGAACCGTGATCTCTTCCGTACTCCTCCTGCCACTCGAGTGTACACCATTCGGCCATGCACTCCAAAAGACAAGGTGATCAAAGACCACCTACCCCTGCAGTCTTCTCCAGTACTTTAATGCATCATTGTTTAGCCCAATCATTAAGGTTGAGCATTTATTGTGTGTTTATGTCTTGTAGTCTGAGGTACTAAGGTTATCGAAGGAGGTGCAGAGTGAGACACTACAGCAGGTGACATTAATTGGTGACAGGTGCGTACATTTGTTTTGGCACAATTAGAGACAACTAGATTATTTGAGTTTAAAGTAATAACCTTGATGGAAACCATATCTGTTGTAGCCATCAAGTAATTTTGCAGGAATAACTACTATATGTAATGCAGTTAAAGTAGTTACAAGTCCATGTCCATTCTCTCAGGCTAGTGGACGGTCAGCTGTCTCCGTCTAAACACTGTGACCTGGTGTTGGAGGACGAGTCCGGCCTCTGCGGCTTCGCTTTTGCTCTTTTGGACGCCAAGACTGCAATGTCTAAATCCCAGGTGAGAGACAAAAACACAGACTCTTGGAAAAAAATAAGAGACCACTGCAAAAATATTCCATTTCTCAGGTTTTATCTTTTATATGTCCAAGTATTGAACTAAACAGCATTGCCTTATTTTTTTTAATAATTGCTGACAATATTTCTCCTCATTTCCAGATATAAATATTGTTCTTTAAAGCATAATTTTAAAGCAATTGACAGCACATCAAAATAAGGGAAATGCAGTGTTTACAGAACAGAAAACAAACCTCTCGTTCACTCTTAAACAAAATGGCAATAATCACCTTTGGTGAACTTCTTGTAGTCTTTTACCATTCAGCTGGTCTCTTTGTGAGGGGGGAGTGTTGATTACAGCAGTGTTTTTATACTTTTCTTCATTAAATAAGATGTGATTCAGGTGATCACTAATCAGTCCCTCATAAAGCAGAATGAGGTGCTTGTGTAGGAATTTGGCATGGAATGGTTGTCACTCACAGAGATGCTGATTTAAAAATAAATTGCAGTGGTCTCTTATTTTTCCAGAGCTAGATTCCAACACATTTAGCTACATTATCCATCAGTAATTTTTTAGATATCAGGCAGTTAAATCTGATGTAGTTTGAACAAAAAAGCCCTTAACAGAATGGTTTCTTATGCAGGATCCCACCCAAATGACATGTTTAGATGCTTTACAAGACTAATTATCATTTTTCAGCAAACCATTAACTTAAACTACAAGCTTGTTATTCAGCCATTAATATACTATAAATTATTTAGCTGCTCTCTTGAATCAGCTCAGATATGTAGTAATGAAGCTGGGATTATTTCATTGCGAGAGCTTCCCCCCTCGCTATAACCTGTAATAGTACACTTTACTACGAAGTTGTAAGCAATTTTACTTCTTTTAGAACAAATTGGTATTTTACTCAAAGATTAAGTGTTTAAGGATTGTTGATGTAACTTAAAATTAATTGAATTTACTTATTAAAAGAAAGGCAGTCAGCTTCCCATGTTTTTATTTTATGTAAACTCAGTCTGTTACAATTCACAGTATATCTTGCATTTACCTTGCTTGTAATATAATAGATTTTAAACAACTGTCTGCCTTCAAATATTATTTAATTATTCATAATTATATTCTTCACAGCCTGCATTTAACACACTTTACATCCAGTGGTTTTCCACATTTGTTTGGTTAGAAACCAAAATATTGCCAAACTACCTCCGGTGGCCTTTCTCTGTACCTGCTTATTTCATTTTGCATTTTGTCAGACTGAATGTCTACATTACAGCCTATGGCATTTAAAGTATGTATGTGAGCAGTGTATACACGTTTGTATATACATTTATAATTAACCCCAATCTTTTCTATTAGGTTAGAATGAAATGAACGAATGGTTAGAAAAAAAATGGTGTGTCACAGAGAAGGATAGAAAAATATTTGGTGTAACTGTAGGTTGTCAGTTCTGGTTTGTTACGTATTCTAATTTGTCTGTTTTGCTGTAGTATCCTGAAACAATGCTGAGAGACTTCCCCTCCCTCATGGCTATTCAAATCCATCCAAGAGTCCCGGACCCAAACACTGCCAAGCGCCTGATCAGCAATGTGCTATCTACACTGAAGGAGGGGGGTAAGTTCATTAATACACACCTACATCGGTGAGAAACACTGCATGGTGATTGGTCTCCCTGTCGCTTTATATGGAGCCTCAATTCTCAGGTGAGATCATCATTTTACATCATACAATTCAAATGCAGCAGCGGCAAACCCCAGGCGAGGAGACACTGCTGAGTCATGTCTGGTTATTTATCAGTTGCACATGGTGTGTGGGTGTGTGACTGACCAGTTTGAATTTGAGATTAAAGTTCTGAACTTGCTGTAATGCCACAGTAAGACTGGGCAGCATGTTTCTAACACCAGAATAAAATGTGCTGCCTAAACCTTCGCTTCAGTTTTGCACATATTCATTCCTTGTTTTCTTCCCTCAGGCTCTACTGGGGTGTTTTGTGAATTCAGATCAAGCGACAAGAGTGTGCTGGATTTCCTCAGGACGCTGGGCCAGCTCCATGTGCTCAACGTGGAGGGACTACAAGCAGGCTTGGTCCTTATGGGAACAAAACTCTGACTTTGAACAGTTCTACATATGCCAGTCACTTGATTAAAAACACTCTTAGTGTTTTATTTTAATAAACATTGTTAAATTACAGACAATTACAATTTCAACATTTTTAAATCTGAGTGGATTCATTAAAAAATAGATGAGATGCCAACTTGTACTAGGAAGAAATGGACATTGTTTAACTGTACAATGCAACAGTGTACTTCCTTCCCCCTTGTTTGAAAGCTTGTGATGTTTAAAACCTGCTGTTCAGTGCCATACACTGGTTAAAAAAACACATTACTGAAAACGTAGATGTTTAAGCACCTTAATTTCACTGTGGTGGTTTATTTTTTTGGCCAAGACCAAGACTGTTAAACATTTTTGATCCCTGATGGTCACAACTCAGATGAGTCACATTCAGAAGATATGTGCAGTTCAGCAGCTCTTTAGAACAGAGACTAAAAAAGAATAAAAGACTGACTATTGATTATTCCATTTTTAAAAAGCTGGTACGATCCAATTAAAACATTTGAAATAAAACTTAATTGAACATTTCTGTGTTTCTTTTAGTCCTTTCCTATTTGGTTAGTGTTAGACTATGTTGTGCGTTTTACTTGAAATCCCCTGAGTCTTTAGCAGCACTGTTTTGATCAAGAGGAAACCCATAGAGACTTTGGCCCACAGCTGGAGTTCACAGCACTGCTTCTTCTTTCTCTTTCGTTTCACCTCATCTGTCTCCCTCACCATGGCAACCCAGGTTTAAGGAGCTCTTTGTGGTGCGTCTTCATGGTGACTCCTAGACAAATGGGAGCGTGCAGGAGGGTGCAGCGTTCCCACCACATGCTCACATAGAAATATCAAGAGGATCTGAGGGGTATTTTCAGTTTTTCAATGAGCTGGATGAATTAAGCCCAAAGTGAAGACTGTACAGCCTTTTGTAAACATGGCACTGCTGTTTTAAAGTATGTGAGCAGTGATTTTCTGTTTGTATATAATTTGAATTACCATTCTTCTAAAACAGTAGTTCTTGTACTGTTTTTCAAAGAGCTCCAGAGATTAGCTTCAACCCAGCTCCTGACAGCAAAAGTCTGGGTCATCCTTGAGGTTAATAGATTTACAGACTACTGCTTTAAGGAATATGATTTTTGACACTGAGCTCACGTTTCTGAAATATCCCCCTTCATCTGTTCATGAAATTTCTATGTAAATCACACTGATCTGGTCTGGCTCCAACAGATCTTCCTGTGGCCCTTCCACTCTCCACCCCTGCATGTCGAGCAGGAAGTTAGCTTGGACCTCAATCTCTCTAGATGAACTCCAGACCCTCGTATTTCACATCTCCGATCTTTGTCTCGGGCAGCAGAATGTGGCCGTCCAGTGTGAAGGCTGTGACGTAGGTGGCGATCGTGCCTGCGTCCTCTTCGGACTTCAGTGCCAGCACCATCTGGTCGTCTGTGTCAGGGACAAACCTGAAGGAGGAGAATCCGTGGGTGGGGAGCAGTGGTCCGACTCGGGACACTGAGACCTGGCTGAAATCCGTCGGGCAGGTGAGCACCAGGTTAGTGGCTCGCCGCTCATCTGCTGTCTCGTCGTAGCGCTCGGAGCTGGCACGACGGGGCAGGAAGAACCAGCGCTGTAAATGTTCACTCCAGGCTGCAGACTCGTGGATCAGGTAACCTAAGGAGAATGCATGAAATTACACTCAGAGTGGATTTCATGAAAGCTGTATATTTATATATAGAGTCTGTCTGACTCCTAGATATGAAATGTCAGGGATTTTGAATAATACAAAATACCTTCAAAGCTGTCACCTCATGTCTCCTGGCACTGCATTACTTTATTCTGACCCACATTTCATGTCTAACTAGGTCTTAAAGGAACAGATGTGCAAAAAACAATCAGATTTTATGCCAAATGTAATCAGTGTTGCAATGTGTGGTGTCAGTCTCTTCTTAAATTTCAATCTTATTTTGAAATAGCAGCCATACAGTGTAACCATATGAGCAAGCTCAGCTGAGATGACTTACTCGATGCTAATTTGTGGCGTATAAGCTTCTGTTACCTGTTATTCACATTTGTCTCATAGTTCCACTGTAAACCAAAAGAGAGAAACTTTGGAACAAACGTATCTTAACTAACTGATTAGATTTAATGTCAGGAAAAACCTGAAAACTTAAAATCCTGTAGATCATTGCATAGAAAGTAAATACAATTAACAAATTCTATAATGGTGCTCCATAGCGCCAGTGTCAGTATTATGTCTGTAAATAGCATCAGTGTCGGTGTAATCAATCTTACCAAAATGCAAAGACGGGCAGCGCCACTCACCCAAAACTTGCAACCTTCTTTGATGTCTGCCCTCATTGTTTTTTCTTGTATGTTTGTCTTTTGTCCACCATTTGTGTCCACTTCTTATGATTATCATATAAACTGAACTGTTAACGACCAGCTGTGCTATTCACTTACATCCTTACATCTGGTTAAGAGTAGATACTGCCAGGCACCACATTCAGAACTCCACAGTGGGTGTGAAAAGGGTGCTTTGAGCATTTTTACCAGGTGGTTTGATGCCTGCTGCGATCCGCAGGGCGCTGTAGTGGGGCACCCAGTTCTCATGCTGTACGTCTCCACGGAAACCAATGACTTTTACCCACTCCGGGTTGTGGTTGACGAACTCGCCTGTGGTGGTCGTCCACTCCTTCCCCAGGCCGCCCACGTACAGGTGCTCATCCTTCACTGCCAGCCACTCTGCCTTGAAGCCTATGAAACACAGACATGCCTTAACCAGCAGTTACATAAAAAGTGCAACAGCAGCTCTGCATGTCTATACAGCTGCCTAAAAAATTACTTAAAAAAAAGGAAAAGAGTAGCAGTGTAGGAAGTCCTGAACAAATTAGCCCACCATGCGCTTTCCTGTATTTTTGTGTATATATTTTGCAAATTTTCATGTATTTACATTTTTGTTCCAGTTAATGTGCAATGTATTAATTTTTAGAATCATAAAAAGCAGGGAAAAAAAACACACAGAAGCCTCAACAATTATAAAATTATACATATTTGCCTATATTGCCTTTATATTCTTTTTGAAAGGCTTACTTTTAGTTCCTGCAGAAAAGTTAATGTGGACAAATCACCTACTAAAAATGTAATATTATAATATTAGTAATATTATTCATATTACTATTATAATTTTGACTAAATAGTTATAGTTTAAAAGCCAAAGAAGGACACCAGACATGTACTGCACTGGAGGCAGGGGTCAAATAAAAACTGCAATCAACTGCTTTAAATACACAAAGAAACAAAGTGAAGATGCAGAAAGAGGAGGTGTGGAGCGACAATTTCTTAAATTTCCTCTTACCTTTGGAAACAGTGCCATCTCCATCAGGCAGGATGACCCATGGCACGACCTTGTCGTCCTGGATCAGATACACTACACCAGTGCGGTCGTCGACACTGTACAGCTGCCCATTAAAGGCCACAAGGTCTGAGAGCTCCATGCCCCGTCCTTTCTCGGCCAGGTGGCTCTCCAGCACCACTGTGTCTGTGTCCCACTCCACCGCCACCTTGTCCTTACTGTCTGACACCATCAGGTAGCCTCTCCTCATATAGCTAAACCAGGTGTTATGGCTTTTTTTGTGTGAGTTTGTGTCTAAGTCTGCAATCACACCGATGCGGTAGCGAATACCATTGGGTGTGCGCTCTGGACGGGTAAGAGGGTAAGTATCATTGTAATGCATCTTGGTCCATGCTTCAGTGTCCCGATTCAGACGGCGTGACCTCACATTGTCACTGCTGCCATGCTGAGTAAAGTGCTGCTTGTCATCTGTGGCGCCCCCCGATGTCTGGTGCAGGTACAGTACCAGGCCTAGGGCTAGCATGGTTACTAGTGTGATGGCCCTCCATTTAAAATGGAAGCGGGCGTCTGAGGCACTGCTGCTGATGGAGGCCAAGGAGGGCATGACACGAGTAGGGATCCGTGTGGAGGCCATCGAGTCATCAGGAGATGAGGCTATATGGAGAGAGAGGAGGGCAAGAGAGATTATTTTATCCACAAGTGCCAAAGCTATCTTTGCCCCAGAGAAACTTGTTTGTGTTCTATCACGAGTATCAGGTTTCATGACATGGGCATTCCTGAAGCAGAGCCTTAAGGAAGTGAAATGTTGATCACAGTAAACAGGCTTGTGTCGTCTTACAAAATCCAGAACACAGCGGTAGGGCAAGGCAAAATACCACTTGATAAATGTTATTCGATTAAACTGGATTACAAATATCTACATAAACTACACTCTCTGTGATTCAGCAGTAATAAGATGTTAATGCATATTCCAAATTATTCTAATGGTCTCTCTTGCAGGAATACACCTGGATGTTTTTAGAAATTTTCGCTACATGGGGACTGTATTTTTAAAAAACTCTTTAAAATGTTTATCAGTATCAGTACAGTGTTTTGGATTCTTTTAAAGTATACGCAGTGTTTTTTATTGTTCAGTGTAATGATTTAACAGAAAGGAGTCCAAGTGCAGAGCAAGGAAAGTTTTTTAATGAGAATAAAGTCCACCAGGCAAAAAGAGAAAACCAAGTCCGTAATCCAAAAGTAAAAAAAACCAGTAAATCCAAAAATAGTCTGGCGCACGTAGAGAGTAATCCAAGAGACAGAAAACAGGGTCATAGAACAGGATGGCAAATGCAGAAAATAACTAAGCCTTGGTAAACAGGACTGAGCAAGTATACTTTGCACAGAAGTTCTAGTTTGCACAGTATATATACCTGTCCTACCCTAGTACTCAGGTGAATGTGATCTAGGCCTAATT
>JBBIGB010000037.1:1030746-1040993 GCA_037577075.1 Alestopetersius hilgendorfi
TTTATGATTTCTCAGGTGAACCTTGTACAAAAATGTCACGTCAATGAACTGTTCCGAGAAAAACAGCAAATTTGACCACTTGTGGGAATGAAAGTCTAAGGGGTCTCCTGTGTTTTCACACACATGCAATTCCCAGAGCTCCTAATTACTGTTACACAGGACACCTTATGCTTGCAACTACAATAAATGAGAAAATGATTGTGTGTGTGTGTGTGTGTGTGTGTGTGTGTGTGTGTGTGTGTGTGTGTGTGTGAAAAATACTCATCACTATCAGTTAAATTAGCAATCAAGTAATATTTTGATTGTTCTGACTTTTAATTGAGTAGCTGGGTTTTTTCAATTCAAAGAAAAAATCAGTAGTTACAAGATGCTTACACATACTATGTGTTGGACTTTACTCAAATAGGCAGAAACTTGTAACTTCAACATGAATGTAAAAATCTGTATGCTATGTAAATGTAATGGAGCACATGTAAATGCGTCGGTTCTGTGACATCACAAAAGCGATTCATTCAAAATATGAGTTTAATGGTCCTTATGGACAAGTGAATCAAAGTTATCCATAAAATAGGTGTGTCTATTAGACTTACTGTCAGAGAGAGCAATACGAGAACTTAAAATGTGCATCATCATCCTGTAAAACGCCTACTAATCATTTCTAATTAAACAACAATGTAGAATCTTAATTTGTTTGTTTAATCGAGGGTGAATTCCTGAGTGTGGGACGCATTGTGACCCGGCACTCCTTATGTAACTGGTGTTAGTAGCTGGCTGCACATAAAACAGAGCAAGTTTTAACAGCTCTGCTGCATTGTAAGACACAAGTGAACACAATAAACAACCAAAGCTCACTTCACTCACTGCCGCCATCATTTGCCTATTAAACAGAAATTGGCATGTCTTCTGCCTGTTAGAGGCTAAACTATTCCTTTGAATTTGTCATCTAGAAATACAAAGCTGCTGTGGTTGTAAACATTTTAGACTCAAAAGTCTCTGGTTTTCTTATAAATCAACTAGAAAGCTACAGACACAAACTCTATCAGCTGTCATCTTCTGTATTTAAAACGAGCCTCTGAGAAAGCTTTAATCTAAAAAAGCAGGTGTATGTGTGTATGTAATCAGCCATTAAGAAAAGCCACTAGGAACAAGTGTACTATTTACCCTTTGTTCCGTCCTTCGCTCCTCTCTCCCTTTTTTTCCTTCTGTCCATTCACAATGCCGTTGTTCGCTGCCTACAGGAACAAACTGATTCTTTCTCCCTCTCACTCTCTCTCTTTTAATCCTCTCGCTCTCTGTCTTCATCCAGTAAGGAAAGGCAGGGCCTCGCAATAGTGACTAAGGTAAATTTTCTCTTTAGTGGTGAACTTTACCTATAGAAAGAAACCTGAACTTTTACCTAGACAGATTATTGATTAGCTTATGTGCTGAAAAGCTTGCTTAAGGCAGACTTGTCACGCTGACAGGGGCGGTAAAAGACTTCTGTGTCAAAGGGCAGAGGCGAGCACTGAATAAACTCGGTGGCAAAAACTGTTATCGCTTGCTTGTCAGCGCCGCTGAAGAATGACAATAGCAGAGAAGGCGTCTTCTCTGTAACCTAAGTCCATCTCCAGGCACTCATTCAACATTAAAGAGCCCATGTTCTAGACCTTCTTGTATTTTGTCTTCCTTTGAGGTCCTCTTATGACATTTGTGCATGGTTTATGAACTCAAAACAAACATTACTCATTTTTATTGCACTCACTCTTTCATCTCGTGGTATAAAACAAGCTTACAGATTGATGTATGTTAATGAGCTCTGTTCTGATTTGCTGTCCTGTATTGCACCTTATTCAAACAGTTGTCCAGTTAAATTTTCAGTAATATTGTCCTTAATATATACACCTTAAAACTTGAAATGTGCCTTCTGCCAAAAAAAAACAACACATGTATGCATGGCTACAGGAACTTTGTCATGAAGAGGCTTAATAAACCTGAAAGAACACTAATAATCCGATGCTAAACAGGTTATAGAAGGGATCAAGCTAAAATTATAACACCAATTCCCCTTCATCTCTGGGACGGTAAGCTCCACTGCATGGACAAAAGTATTGGGACGCATGACGATTACACCGAAATTGCATTCAAATACATAGACTTTAATATGCAGTCGGTCCCCCTCTCTTCGCAGCACTCTTCATGGAAGGTTTTCACAAAGGAGGTAGAATTCGACAATTTAGAGGTGTCCCAATACTTTTGTCCATATACTGTATTAGTAAGTTTTCTGATTCTGATTTGTAATGTACCAGGGCAGCACATTTAACTAAAAACATTGTTAGTAAATAATGATCCAAGAAGAATACAAGTTGCTAACAAAATTACTGACAGCCGCAGCACTATTTGCTGTAGAACTTATGATAGTGCTACACCCAGCACCTACCAGTAGAAGACCTGAGGTGAGTTCTCCTCGACCCTGTTCTCCGCTTTAGGGCTGATTTAACACCTAAAGAGTTTAACGCTAAAAGCTCCAAACTGAGAGGTGTGAGAAGAGGCAAGGCAGTTTGTTAAATGTTATATTAGGCTGTTATAACAATGTCATCCGTTCTTTTTAAACTATAAGCCTCCAATAATTACTGTCTCTGAGATCTGGAACCTTCCACGTCGGTTAAAATAACGTTACCTGTCCCTCTGACAGGGCTAACCAGACTAGGCTAACATGGTTACGAAGAAACAAATACAGTTTAAACGTAAAAACACCGGTAGACAATACGTACAGTTAGGTTTGTCCCCTCTCTGTTTTTTGTGAAGTCTGCAGGCAGTTGTAGGCTCTTTAACTCCTTATCCCGTCCATCGTTTACAAAACGCCGGGATTCCTTCGTCACTCATTGCGTTATAGTTTTTTCCCCACCTATATTCGGGCAGGCCCCACCCCCTTTCGCAGCGATTGGCTATAAATAAATAAATAAATAAATAAATAAATAAATAAATAAATACATAGACGAATGAATGAATAAATGAACGAACGAATCAATGAAAGAATGGATAAATGGATGAATGAATACATGAACAGATGGCATTGGACTGGATAACATGTACATAAAAACTGAGTATAATAAGAAAAAAAAATCTGAAAAATGGAGATGCCTTTTCCATTGTCACCAACAGACTTTGATAATAACAATAATAACAACATAAACTACAACAACAACAACAAAAACAACAATAATCATCATCATTGCGGGCTGCCTGTGAGTATGTAATTAGAATTCAGCGGTCACCATCCCTTGTCATGAAGATCTACACTATATGCTCAAAAGTACTGGAACACACCTGTTTTCAGATTTCGGGACTCTTTTTTTCAGTGAAGGGTAAATCTTAATGCTTTAGCATACCATGACATTTTGGACAACGCCATGCCTCCAACTTCGTGGACACAGTTTGGGGATTAACCTTATTCCATGACTGTGCCCCAGTGCACAAAGCAAGGTCCATAAAGACATGGTTAAATGTGTTTGATGAAGAAGAACTGGCCCACACAGAGCCCCGACCTCAACCCCACCCAGCACCTTTGGGATGACCTGTAATTGCGGGCCAGGTCTTCTCATCCAACATCAGTGCCTGACCTCATACATTTTCTATGAAATGAATGGACACATATTCACAAATCTTGTGAAAGGTCTTCAAAGAAGAATATAAATTGTTATAGCTGTTATAATGTGGGACCAACTACATTGATTAAATGTTATTGAATGCAATGTCATTAAAGTGTCCCAATACTTTCGTCCATATAGTGTATCTAGTCTTAACCACCATCTGCTGCACCAGCTCTTAATCTCATTGAGAACTGGTGGTTTAGTACGAGGAAGCAGGTTAGCTGCAGGTTGAAAGTAAATCCTGAAGGAGGATCGGTAACCACTGAGTTTGCCCGAATAGAGGTGGAAAACAACCGGTATGTCGAACTCTTAGGAAGAGTGCCACGGCACCGAGTCACGTGACTCACGTCTGTAACACGACACCATGCCTTGAGTTCTTAGTGCTGCCTTACATTAGATTCTATTCGTTTTGTTGATTGGCTCATTTATTTATTTCAGTATGTATTATCACCTTCCTATCCAATCCACGTGCCAATCCATTCATTCTGTTGGGTAATTATGATGTTGGGCAAGAAGGTCTGGCTCATAATCTCCGTTCCAGTTCATCCCTAAGGTGTTGGATGGGGTTGAGGTCAGGGCTCTGTGAGGGCCAGTCAAGTGCTTCCACACTGAACTCATTCAGCCATGTCTTTATGGAGCTTGCTTTGAGCACTGGGACACAGTCATGCTGGAACAGAAAAGTGCCTTCACCAAACTGCCCATAAAATTGGAATCATGGCGTTTGGTCAGAATGCCCTTGACTGGAAATAAGGTAGTCTAGTCCAGTGGTCCCCAACCCACGGGCTGCGGACTGGTACCGGGCCATGGGTCATGTGGTACCGGTCCGCGGTCTGCACAGAAAAAAAACGTGGATGTTACTCATGTTATGTTGTTGGCTCGTTGTTATGAAAATGCTGTTATAAAGCTGCGAGTACACATCGGATTTACGTTTATATTTTAAAGATACCCCATTAAAATATTTAAAATATACACATTTTTATGCGTATCATATATTTGTATAAATACGTATACATATATTTATCTGCCACTCCTTAAAGGCCGGGCCGTGAAAATAGTTTCTTATACTAAACCGGTCCGTGACGAAATAAAGGTTGGGGACCACTGCTCTAGGCCATACCGTGAAAAACTGAGGCCCAACAATTTTGTCCATATAGCATCACATTTTTACCTGAACTGAATTACAAATCCCGATAAATGTAATTAATTAAATTTCCATTCTCATCCAATTCATACAATTGCAGCTGTTATTCCCTATGTGATTACTAATGTGAGTTTAACTGCCTATGATGGAACCACCGCCTATAAGCAGGCAGCACGGACGTCCCACCATTTCAAAAAGGAAAACAGAGCCTTTGTTGTCTGGCTGGACAATGTCCCCATTGAAGTGGCTGACACGCAAAGGACGTTATTAGAACGCCTGTGTTGTATCCTAGTGTGATATGTCATGGTGCAAACAAGAATAGCAACAACGAACAATTGTTTGAGTATTGAGTATTTTATTCATTATTATTATTACTTACAGTTATAAACATTAGACCCGTAGATTCCATCAACACCACAGATTGGCCGTCTCTGTGCCACTTCAGTATGAGAGACTAGTCTGAAGTGGTGAAAATAAACTGTGCAATGACTAGCCACACATTTTGACAGTACACGAACATCAAGAATTTTTTAGGATGTTATTGAGGACGATATTTGAGAAAATCAAATATCAACGTTGTTAGTCAATTTGTGTGCTGCAAATTGCATCTGTGCACAGCAAGTACGAATAACAAGTGCTTGCTACATTCGTGGGTGACCTCTAGGTGATTTGAACCCTGCAGTAGACGGTGTGAATCATCATACAAATCACAAAAAGGACTGAATGAGCTGAGACAAGACTGGGTCTCAATACAGAAAGAGAGAGAAGTGTTCAAGTGCATGGATTCACAGTGATATTGACCACAGCCATAACATACCATAGACTGGACACAAAACTAGCTCACACCAAATACTGAAGCCTTGCCGGGCAATAGGGCAGAAAAGGGGCCGTGTGTAAATATCCAGTAACAGCATTTAACCCCTTGCAAAACAACTCTGATTGACAGTCTGACTGAGTAGTTTGATTAGTCTTTAGCTAATCTGATTATCTTATCTGAGCATTGAAGAGGTATTGTAACAAAACCAGGCAACATTTCTAGGCTGTGATTACAGAAGTGCATTATTTGATGATCTGATGTTGAGAAGTGTCTCTTTAGAGAGTCTCTTTAGCTCCTGCCCATCATCTTCAGCAGGAGCTGTGAAAGAGTAAGCAATGATAAACAAAATAATGCATTTCTAATCTAAACATTAGAGCATAAAAAGTCATTGAACTATTTCGCTTATCCAGTGTTAGAATCTATTAAGACAAAGTTTAATAAAGCATGTACTCTTTTTTTCTGGAACAGGAATCATAAACAATTTTACTCAGGAAAGCAATACATTGTTATTATAACTGTAATAACATAACTGTTTATTATACTACTTAGAATTGATATAAACTAATATTTTAAAATATAAGCTAAAAGCTTATAATAAACAATTCTTGTTCATATTCCACTTTTGTCTGCACATATTAGAGTACAAACAAAACTTTTAAAATAATTTAATCAAATAATTTAATCAAAATTTTAAGCTTTTATGATCCGATCAAATGTTTCCAAAATAATCTTCCAAAATGTCTCTGGCTTGAAAATCTTTTTCTGTCCATTTTCCTTGAATTTGTCTGATCTGGTAGTGGACCCACATGCTTGTCAGACCTGCCAATATATTGAACGAGGCCACCTGCGACAGATCAGGCGAAATCAAGGCAAACAGTCAGAAAAGGAAGCTTCATTCAGCTACTTGACTGCAGGCTTTGGATGTTTTCAGCCCTGTTATACATTCATATTGTCAAATACAGCATACCTGTGTGAGGTGGTAGTCTTCATCAACAAGCTGCTCAATAATGTTGAAATGATCCGTATTGGGTACGTCTTCAAAAGTAACCTTGAGTCCAGCCGTTTCCAAAGACTGCAAAAATGTGGACAGGTGTGTTTTGTAAACATATTGGTTGTAAATACATTGTTTTTAAGATATTGCTTTATAACAGTGGCTTCTTTCATTTACACTATACCACACACTTTGGAATATGGCTGAGATGCAAGACTTCAAAAAAATGTAACAGAGCTCTGTTGTGAAAGTGAAAGTAACCATTTTGTCATACATGAATCCCCACAGCACACAGTGTGAACAGCATGAAATTCTTCCTCTGCATTTAACCCATTCACCAAGTGAAGCAGCGGGCAGCCAGGAACACAGTGCCCGGGGAACAGTGTGTGGGGACGGTACCTTGCTCAGGGTACCTCAGGGAATTTAACCCACTTCTTCCTGATCGAACATCACTAGCCTACCAGCTACCCCAGGCACTCTACTTCTATTTTTTCATTCTTTTTTGACTCACTGTCAATATACTTAACCTTTTCTACCTAAAAATCGATACAACAAATCCATTAAGGGGAGACTAATCTGTACACCCCATTCTCTAACACTCCACAAAATTATTAACAGAAACTAATTATAAGAAAATATAATTAGTCCACTGCTGGAGGTAATACCAAGCATTTCAAAATCTGATGTAACTTTCTGATATTGCACTTAATTGTGTAACTCAAATACAAAATGCATAGCTACTTTAAGTCTTGTGATGCAATACTTTGAACAGCAGCATATGCATATACAGCTTGCACAGAAGAAAGATCTTTTATTTTTTGCAGAGTGTAAATAATCTGATTTATTAACGCTGTTGTGTGATATCATTGCCTTTAAAATCTAATAATAAGTATCCACAACGAAACATGGCATAATCACAGTAATACACAAGAGTGCTTGCTGTACTTTGCCTTACTTTGAAGTAGTCTTCGGACTGCTTCCGAAACTCAGGGGAGTCGTTTTGTGCCACGGCAATAACGATCTCACCGCCTGATGAGGAAGCCTCGAGCTGGGGCACAAGCCGACTGGGACTGTTCCTAAGAGCCACCTCCCTAGACAAGACAAACAGGCGAGTGCACAATGCAGACGGCAAAAATGACGATTCAATGATAAAAAACGAATGATTAGCACGATCATGCATGCATGCATAGACAGAGCACATGGTTTCTCATACTCTGTCATCTTCAGTGGCTCATTCACGTAGGTGGACAGAATGGGCAGCAGGTCATAAATGCCACTGACGAGGAAGGCACCTTAGATAAACACAGAGAGGGAATAGAAACACAGGACGAGAGAAAATTACACATATAATTATAATACACTATTTCAAAAATGATTTATTCTGTTTTGAAACCGTCAGCCAAATGGCATGGAATTAACATTAAAATTAATTTTGGTAAGTCTAGAAAGTTAATTTTAGCCATTTAGCCCCATCTATCTCCATTCAGCAAGCCCTCTCTCACAGGTGCTCTCGCGTTTTTCAGTCTATCAGTCAGATCAGTCTGGAGAACCATGTTTCTACTTTTGTTTAGCGCTGAAGACTAACGTATATTTTTTTATGAAGACATCCCCATAACTTCTCTCATACAACTCCTACATTAACATGGAGCAGACTTGCTGCAGTGGTTTAAGACATAGCATGACATACTGCAAGCTTTTAACATGAATAAAAATGAAACCAGAGCTGGCATTCATGTAGCGAGAACTGATCTTGGATCAGATTTTTCTGTATTTGTGATGGTTACTGTCGCAAAACTGTTTCTAGATCAGCACTCACGCTCCTGAAGCAGTTTTTGACATGTTGTCTACAGTCACTGCCCACAGCGTTCAGCTACATCGTGATTAATAAAGCTTAATGGAGCTGACGGTGGTTCGAGATAAAATTTGAGAACAATTTTACGGAAATTTCACTGACAACTAACTTCTAGAGTATTCATTTGGACTCAAACATGAACTGGCTGATTGCCTACATATGAGGTCAATCTTAAGACAGTGAAAATTAAATTTTTGCCTAGTCATTACCTTACTATGGTGAAAGTTCATCACATAAAGTAATTTTGGCCCACTTATTTTGGTCATAAGATCATTTTTTGGTCATATTTTGGTCATTTCTTGATGAAATTTTCGGTCTAAAGGACAGCTAGCGCTTTTCAATGGTGCTTTTAAATTGTGAATGTGAGGAATACACTCCTCATAGATGTAAATTATCATCCAAAACCCAACACACACATCCACACACACACACACACACACACACACACACCTTTGATTTGAGGTGTTACACTGTATGCCGCCCAATCAGTAGAGAGGACCATGGCAGCCAGGTGTGCACCTGCAGAATGGCCACACAGGTAGAGTCCGCTGTTGAGGGATAGATGAGCGTATTATTAGGAGCGAAAGAAGATTTAATTGGAACATCTGAGAGATGGCCAGTGGCCCAAAAGCCCAGGGGGATGTACCTGATATGAGAATACTGCTGAATGACGGCCACCACACTTCTGCGCACCTGCTCTACCATCAGATCCATATTACCTGCACAGAGAAGAGAGGCGGTGAGGGGGAAACATTAATGTGATGGAGAAATAACAACTGTTCTCTTAGTCTCAGACACTTTCTGCATGACTATCTGTACCTTTGGGGGCTATGCTGTAACCAACGGCAACCACCACGACCCCTTTTTGGACCAATGGAACGGCCATGAACCCAGACTCCTCCTTGCTGCAAGATTAGAGCATGTACTGTTACATTTGAGCCAGATACATTCCTTTGGCATTACATTAAGCAACAGGACATCAGGGGTTTGATGAACTCTAAACATATTTAATATTAATCATTTCTTTGGTCAGAACAGTAGATCCAGCAGTTTAGAGTAAGCCTCAGTTACTTGGCACTTGTTGAATGATAGAAGTATCTAAACAACAGGGTTGTTTCATTTGATTGTGTGGCCAGACCTAATTGCTGTATACTAAGGAAGGGATTGGAATCACCAGTGACCTCTCAATACAATATTATGGCGATACCTAGGTTCTGATTTAAAGTTTCTAAAAAATATCTCAAATCAATACAGTTATTTCACATCACTGTATGCCCTCAGATCTTTGCATCTTTGCACAAATTCAATATGCATTGCAATTTTATAAATATCACGATTCAGTACTATAATTATTTTAGCATTGTATAGTATAAAGATCTAAAGCCATCGACAACCATATATGGCCCCAGATCTTGCACATAAAAATGTGAAGTGCCTCACTTTATTGGAGAATCTTGTTCAAACTTGTTTCTAGCATTTGTTGGTCAAAAAGGTTTATGTTTCTCCACTGCAATATGTGTCCATATGTTCATTCTAATACCACAATACTCTTGCATGAAAAGGTTTGTACACATGTCCGACTCATTTTTACTGTTTACATTTTCATCCAGATTTGAAACTGTGGAGAAGCAGCACGAATCTTTGCTATGTCGTCTGCCATTGCAGTTGTTACTAAACAAAGTTAGAAAACCCAACAAACTGCAACAATGCAAAATAAAACATATTGTGGCGATCTGGGCCTGTGAAGGGTTAACTGTGGGTTCATTGGGGGTCCATGCTCGGGCCAGGGGTGGTGTGCTGGGCGCGTGATCAGCGCG
>JBBIGB010000037.1:1048127-1058942 GCA_037577075.1 Alestopetersius hilgendorfi
TATGCTGCCATCCAAGTAACATAGTTTTCAGAGACGTCCCTGCTTATTTCAGCAAGGCAGTGCGAAACCACATTCTGCATCTGTTACAACAGCGTGGCTTCATAGTAAAGGAGTGTCGTTACTAGACTGGCCTGTCTGCAGTCCAGACCTGTCTCCCATTGAAAATGTGTGGTGCATTTTGAAGCTCAAATTCAACAACAGAGACCCCGGATTGTTGAGCAACTGTACAAAAATGGGAACGAATTCCACCTACACAGCTTCAACAGTTCCCAAACGCTTATTGAGTGTTGTTAAAAGGAAAGGTGATGTAACACAGTGGTAAACATGCCCCTGCCCCAGCTGTTTTGGATTGTGTTGCAGGCATCAAATTCAAAATGAGTGAAGTTCTGCAAAAAAGCAATAAAGTTTAGCAGTTTGAACATTAGATATCTTGTCTTTGGAGTGCACTCAGTTGAAAATAGGTTGAAAAGGATTAGCAAATCATTGTATTCTGTTTTCATATACATTTTACACAGTGTCCCAACTTCTTTGGAATTAGGCTTGTGCATACAAAAATGCTTCTATATAGCCCTATAAAACGTACAATGAACCTTTCTTACTTTACTTTTGATCACTGAATATCTCTCTCTCTCTCTCTCTCTCGCTCTCTCGCTCTCTCTCTCGCTCTTTCTCTCTCTCTCTCTCTCGTTCTAATGTAGACGAGTCTGATGATGAATTGCCAGGCCCCCAGGAAGCCATGGAGGGCGAGCCAAATGACCACCTTCTTCATCACCTTACTATGTTTCCCCTCTTTTATCGGAGCAGCAGTATGTGTGACCTACACCATGTGGACGTGAGTGGATCACTCATTCATACACATTAACACACCCACTCTCACACGTCTTTCTTTGAATTTACATTCTCATCATCATCATCCTTTACACAATATTTTTAAGGGTGCAATTAAAAGCCAAAAGCCAAACTACATGGACTTGGTAGAACTGGTGATATTGATTATTCAATAAATCGGTGGATACCAAGCTTGGTCATGGGGATCTACCTTCCTGTGATGTTCCAGTCAATATCTGCCACACATGCCCCAGCTAATGTACCTAAGAGCCGAGGGCTGAACTGTCACTCGGGCCGATTTTAAAGCTTCTGTCACAGATCTGTTTAAGTAGAGTGACTGCCCATGAAACCAGACTGGTTTGGATCAAGGTCATTCTGAGAGAGGAATTCTGAGACCTGTTTGAAGACAGCCATACGAATAACTTTGGATAAGAATAGAAGCAACAAGATCGGCCAATAATTCTTCTTCAGCAAGGCTGATCAAATTTTAGCAGGGTCTTTTCTAGCAGAGGCTTTTAGGAAGTGTTCCAGAGGTAAGTGAGGCATTAACCACATGCATGATAGTAGGTATAGTGAGGCAAGGGTTGGCCCTGTGTGATTCAAAGAATTGGCTACTGATAGTAGCCAGCTGTTTGGTGGAGGAGGCAAAGACTTCTGCTGAGAGGTTTGTGTCTGGCGGAGGTGGAGGAGGAGAGAGCAATGTTTTGAATGTAGAGAACAGGTTTCGAGCATCTGTGGTGCAGTGGTTCATTTTGCTGTGTCTTTGGTATCAGTGATGCTGGATGAACGTTTCGTTTTTATGGTCCACTGGGTCGATAGACCTTTGCCATCAGCTCTGAGATCAGTGCGCAGCTCTCAAACTCGCTCGTCTTTACCGGGTCATGTATTCACACAAGGAGGGCTTCTTCTGATGCTTCAGTCACAGCACTTGGTTAATATCCAGTGAGCTTAACTGGACGTGGCTGTTCATATGTGAGCAGTAATAGGGCAGCATGGTTACTCTGTGAGCAAGTAGACGTCCAGGAGGAAGCTTCCTGATGAGTGAACTCTGTCTGTCTGAGTGTATGTACTAGGTTCAGTCTATTGGCTGATAAATATATATAAAATAAACAAATATCTGTTTTCTCCTGTGTCTCTGTGGAGCAGGATAAAGCCATCTGAGAGCTGCGGACCCTTCCGTGGCCTCAACACCATGTTCCAGGCGGGAAAGAGGTGGGTGGAGCAGCTGGCCAGTGACGACCCTCGTTTCACTTGGCTCACCTGGGCTCATACATACCTGGTGGAGAACCCTCTCTTCCTCTTTGTCGCTGCCGGCATCTTCCTGTGAGTCACACTCCCTATTTTCTCTCTCACCCTCTTTTCATTTTAGTTAGCAATAAACATGGTGTAACTAGTTACCACAATGTTCCATAATTTCAGATTTGCTTATGTGGTTTTTAATGTCATTAGGACGATATGGCAATTTTGAGAATGTTAAATTTCTAATAATATTCAACTGTATCATTTCCAGACAAAATAAATTTTCTCATGCTGTTTTCAAATGTAAAATCCAAATTTTTATTATATGCATTCCAGTCACATTCATGCCTCGTTTGTTAGTTTGTGTATTTTTAAAAGTAATCCTGAATTGTAGCACAATAATTTGACCAAAATTTGAATTTTATTATGCACAGAATCCTAATCACTGACTATTTTTTGTGAATAATAAAAAGAATAAAGTGTAGATGGTTGCTTAACAGTAGGTAGCTGATTAATTTGCGTTAATTTGTTTTTCTCCTGCCAGAATTGTGATATACTTTCACAGCCAAGTGGTGGATGGGCAGAGGAAGATTATCTGGCTTCTGCAAGAGCAGATTGAAAATGTAAGATGCTTAAAAATGCAGCTAAGTCTTTAAAAAAGTTGGGGTGACAATCTGTAGTGTTATGTCTTTTACAGAAAATGACCCCTTGCCAGTAATATGGTCAGAAAGACTAGCTGTAAAGCAGGGTTAATGATCAGCTGTGTGCTTGAGCACCAGAACCATTGTAGCAGTAGTGGACATACCCACAGTCCAAAGACAATTGAAGATTCTAAATACTGTAGGTATTAGTGTGTGAGCGAATGGTGTATGCACGTGTGTGCACCCCTCCCATGATTAGTCCTTGCCTCGCTCACATAGACCCCAGGATAGGCTCTGCGTACCCGTGAACCTAGTAATGGATTAATCGGTTACAGAGAATAAATGAATGAATTAATGTTTGGTTTAGTTTTGCATTGGAGCTGAAATGTAATAGAAATCTATGTCATCCCAACAACATTATCATGTGAATAGTGTAACTCACAACATTCTCGTGTCCAGGAGGGGGAGGACAAGAAGTTTTTGATCACTAGACTACAAGACATCCACGAACAGAAACGCCCACACTCCCCTCGGCGCATCAGGGGAGCCAGTGAGGTGAGCTGTGCACCACACACACACACACACACACACAAACACACACACACAAATTTTCTCCATTCTTCCTGGCAGAACTGCTTTAGTTCGGTCATATTCTTTGGACGTCTCATGTGTTTGGCTCTCTACAAGTCATTCCAGAGCATCTCTATTCTGTTGAGCTCTGGGCTCTGACTTGGCCACTTCAAAAGGCGGATTTTGTTTTTCTCCTCTGGTGTTTTGGGCCATTGTCCTGTTGCATCAGTGTTACAGCTGACGTACAGACCTTCTAACATTATCCTGAAGAAGTTTTTCATACACTCTGGAATCTTCCCCTTAATGTTTCCAACCTGGCCAGGCATGAAAGACATGAAAGATCAGAATTTGTTTGTGTTACTATTTTAGTCACATTATATTTGTCAATTTGTCAAGATGAAGATCAAATCACATATTATGACATATATATATATATATATATGTACAGACAGCTACCTTTTTCTTACTCTGGTCATTGCTTTTCTTTTTCAGGATTCCAGTTTCTCAT
Organism: Alestopetersius hilgendorfi; assembly: GCA_037577075.1. Lineage (NCBI taxonomy): Eukaryota > Metazoa > Chordata > Actinopteri > Characiformes > Alestidae > Alestopetersius > Alestopetersius hilgendorfi. The sequence goes on from JBBIGB010000037.1 coordinate 1,051,914, forward strand.
GAATACACTCCTTTGAGCACAAAGGAGTGACTAGAGCATCCTGTTCTCCTGGAGCAACAATACCTCTCTTACTGAAGAACATTTATATTGTCTCCTGCAGAACTGCCGTTGAAGACTGGCTGCATGTTGTCATCTCTTAAAGCCTCCGGGCTGCCGGGTGATCTCAAGGTTGTTAACCACTCTCCTCTTTCAGAGGCAGATAAACTGCCACTGTGGAGTTTATTCTGCATCAGACTGATGCGCCTTGCTAAGACTTGCACATTTTGTACATATAATTTAGTATAAGACATACTATTTCTTTTAAAAAATGAGCAGGGTAGCAAACAGGTACTGTTTTTGGAGAAATCTGCACCATTCAGAAAACATTTGTTTTTATTTCAGTCCTGTGAGAAATGTTTATTTATGTATCAATATAATTCTCTAGGTGCATGTTTTTCTGTCCGACGTACACGACTCCTTTCATTCAGACTGTGAAATATAATACAATATTTATAAAATTTGGTTTAACTTAACATACCAAACACTTTTCTCATTCATACCAGGGGAGAACTACTGATCAAAAAGTCATAACACCACTCAAGCTCGTGACTTTTATATGATTTTATAATACATGGTTTTTAAAACTTTTTTCATGAACTCTAGACCATTTTTTTTTATAACGTTTAAGTGTGGGGTCACTGTATGATGTGCGATCCTCTGTAAAGAATAAAGGTCACAAAAGAGTAGAAGAAAATGATTTTTTTTTTTTTTTTGCTCTTTGATTATAATGTACCTTTAAAATTTGTTACAAAGACATGCGGATCAGAAACAGCAAAAGGTATGTACACTTTACAAAGAATCTCTTCTCTGTCTCAGGAGTTCCTCATAAATATGATTTACATATTAAATTAAATAGATAACATTGACAGTGTAGCTTACATTTACCTTCTGTTCAGAAATATTACAGAATATGGGTTTGAAGGCAGATTCTCGGCTCTCTGAGAATGCCATAAATGGTTCTGTAAAATGAATGTTACCTACTGTATAACAACATATATAATATGTTAATAATAGGTCAACCCTGTGAGCTTCTGTCTCATTCTGCCCTGAGGGTTGAGTGGAAGTGAGATCTGTGATTGACAGCCCCTCCTGAGCTGGCATTAGTTCGTTTGGACAGAGTTCCTGCTGGCATGGCTCAGCCCAGCAGCATATGCAAAACTGTAAAAAAAAAAAAAAAAAGAAAAGAAAGAAAGAAAAGTGCTGCACATATGTATCATACTGACTTTGTTGAAGCACCCGAGTTTATTGCTCTCTTGCTTTGCTGCTACAGTCCATGAAGAGAGAGAAAATGGCATCAAAGAGTCCAAAAAAGCCCACTCATGACTTGTGAGACTTGAGAAAGAATGGCTGGATAGCTGGTGAGTTTTGCGAGTTCTGCTGCAGTTTGCCTTTGGCACCAGCAGAGGGCGAGAGCTCATCACAGTGAAACTACCTCCATTAGAACATCTGAGGTCTGGAGAGCAGGACAACATTAACCTGTGTATAAACATCTACGAAAATATAAAAAGATCTGTTTCATTAGAAAAGGTCTAGACACTTGGTGTTTAATATCTTAGAAACTGGCCTAACTGATACACAAATACAAATACATAATTGGCAAATCCATGTTCTTATTGGCTGTTTTCTTTCCTGCAGTGTGTTTGGCTAATAGAAATAGAATCCCTCTTGTGTTCTGATTGGCTAGTTACAATTTTTTGCTTGCAATCTGACTGGCTAATACAGAATTCCCCCCTCCTGCATTCTGACTAATAGAATATTCCCTCCTGCGTTCTGATTGGCTAATACAATATTCCCTCTGTCTTGCTGATTGACTAGTTGAATGTTCCTCTCTTGCTCCTCAGCATTCTTTAGTGTGTGTGGCTCAGCTCAGGTGTCGCTGTTGAGCATGCCCAGTAGCTTGCTGGGCTCCAGGCCCTGCTGCTGTGCCATACGTTGAACGTCGAAGCCCGTGTGCGTGAGGAACTGAATGACATTCATCTCCCGTCCCGTCAGGTCACGGATGCTGGGACAGGTGGGGTTGCAGTGGGGCCATGGGCAGCTGTCAATGAGGTGCAGCGGACAGCCCCGGGGCGAAGAGCGCGGGTTAGTGCTGCTGATGCTGCTGTTGCCGTGGTTACGGAAGCTGTGGTGGAGGCTGCGTTCCCAGCACTGTAGAGCACGAGGCAGAGACGTGCCCTTCACCTGCACATCCATCCAGGAACTACAGAGAGGGAGAGAGAGAGAGGGGTGCAGTCGTAACACCAGTCGGTGTGGGGAGAAGTGACAGAGGAACAACAGGAACTACAAATGTGGGTCAGTTACAGAGGTAGTAATCAATCAGCCAAGACACGTTTAATATATGAAGTTTACTTCTTACTTTGGCACTCAGAGCTAACTAAAATTATTGGAATATATATTATATCAGTTCTGCATAATTCATTTGCACGTAAGTACGGATGATCTGTATTGAAAAACAAGGTCTCAGACGTCAGGCAACCTATTTATTACCATTTCATGTAATCGCTTTCTGCGAGGGAGCTTTCAGAGGTATTTAACGCCTCAGACGCCTGCTTCCATTTACCACCACTGTATGTTTCTCTAGAATGGAGAATTTCACAGCAAACCACTCGGAGTGACACGATCAGTAAAACAGAATAGTTTAAAAAAGTGCAATTCCTTCTTAAAAGTCACTGTAAAACTGTAAATTTGTTATTATTTGCTGAACTATTCTGTGCTTTATTCTGTGCAAAAGAAGGAAAGAGGAAAACTCACTTTCTTGTAATCACCTCGTGTGAGAAGCATGCAGGTGCAAACATGGCCCTGTCAGTCAAACAAAGAGGAATCAGTGATGGGTCTTTTTTTTAACTGGATTTACAAGAGTTTGCATTTTTGTCAATAAGATGGGCAAGCAGTAAAATCTCATATAAAATTTCTTTATTCAAACATTTTGAAACAGTTCATGGTGTGGTGTGTGTAAATGCTTACGGGATGTCTTTGAGGGTGTTCCTGAGCTCAATACCGAGGTTCTGGATGTACCGCCACTGACCCTCCTGTAACGGCTGACCTGTTAGATGGACGTTATCTACAGTCAGCTGAGCCTCATCAAACAGCCACTGCACCACAAACACCGAACCTGAGAGAGAGAGAGAGAGAGAGAGAGAGAGAGAGAGAGGGGAAAAAAGAGAACGGGCAGAAAGAGACAGAAAAAGAAAGAGGGGAGGGCGTGAGAGAAAGAGAGAAACAGAGAAAGAAATAGAAAGAGAGAAATAATTGTGGGATCAGTAATTGTCATTGTCAGTATGTTTCCATGTATAAATTATCCAGGCTGTGGTTTGTGTGTCACCACTTCTTACTTTTCAGTGTGGGAAAGACTTTATATCCAAAGAAGCAGTTCCACTCCTGTCCTGCGTGAGCCAGTCTGCACTGTTCAGGTACCACACCTCCCCAGTACCTGCAGCACCAACAGCACAGTGAGGATTTCACTCTCATTTCTTCCTCTTATCCCACATCCTCTCTTCCCTTTCACTCTCTCCCCCGCTCGCTGTTTTCTCTCTCTTGCTGTCTGTTATTTCTGCTCTCTCCTTTTCTCCACTCAAATTAGTCCAATCATTCAAGTAGGTTTTATTGTCATTTCGACCATACACACACAGGACACAGTGAATCGAGATAACGTGCCTCCAGGACCAACACAAGCAGAAGAGAACACAAGACCAGATAAGAGAACATGAAGTGTACAGATTCAGTACAATCAACAATAGCTATTTTCTTTTTTTTTTTTTAATTAAAAGTAGCTTTATTGGCAGGAACAATGCTGCTAAAATGGTATGTAATGTTTAAAGTTATGTAACATTTAAAATCTGAATGTCATGTGAACTAAGTATTATTATTAGTCAGTAATGAACTAATTTACTCCCTCTCAGAATATATGCTGCCAGTACCCTCTTTCTTCCTCTAGGTACTCTCTCTGTCTCCTTCTTTCCTTTCTTTTTAACTCCTTTTGAAACTATTACTCTCTGTCTCTGTTTCTCTATGCTTTCTCTCTCACCCTGCTCTTACTCTATGTCTTTCTCTCGTATTCTCTCTTTCTCTTTCTCTGTCCCTCTGTCTCTGTCTCTGTCTCACCTGAAGCCCCGTTTGATGGCCTCTGTAGGAGCACAGCTGATTGTGTCCACACAGTCTGTAAAGCGGAACTGCTTATTGTCCAGGAACCAGCCGGAGTCGGCCAGACCTCTGACCTGCACCGAGCCGTGACCTCGGCTCTTCAGGAGCTCAGCCACACGGTCCACATTCAGCAGAACACCTGTACCTCCAGCACTGACACACACACACACACACACACACACACACAACAACGTAAGACTTCTGTCATAAAATGCATGAAGCTTCTCTATAGAATGTGGCCTGTGCAAAAGTTCTGCCATCTGTTATAAATGTTAAACTCAACAAATAAACAAACAGTGCACATAAAATTCTAGAGACAGTATTTGTGTGTTTACTATAGAAAATCTCCATACAATTTTACATCCAAATAAATATAAATAAATACAGACATGCATCTGTCACACTAACAGCTTACTGGACTGACCTGCTCCCTGCTAGCAGAAGGATTTTAGCGTTTTCCAGCCCTTTAGTCAGGAGCTCCTTCACAACCTCCTGAATGATCAGAGAGCCCATGAAGGCATAGTCGTCTACACACACACACACACACAAAGGGAGAGAAAGAGAGACTTGTCATTAATAGCTGAAATTGGATCTACAAAAATATATGATTTAAAACAATGACTAAAATATGAATAATTTTAATTAGAATTCAATTTTTAGAATCATCTACTACATGCAACATTTCTACATTTATTTACAAGCAAACAACACAGAAACTACCCTCGGCCACCACACCTGGGAATCAAACCCAGGCCCTGGCCACTGCACCACTGAGATGTTGTCCCTGTGGTGGTACCCTCAAGAGTACGTTTGCAAAACAGTACCATTTTGTTAAGTTGCATTGATTTCATACAAAGCATATAGAATTGAATCTTTTTATTTTACATTGCTAATAAAAAGACATTGACGGAGTACTGTAATAATGTTCTACTTTTATATAATGTTCTACTTTAATGTTACATGTCCATATTCTTAAAATTGCACCTTTTGTATTTAATGTTACATGCATGCACCTGGGGCTTGAGAGTAACGTAATTTCTATTCTCTGTATGTCTGGTATGGCAGATTTGACAATAAAGTTGACTTTGACTTTGACTTTGACTTGATATGTGTGCCTACAACCACTTTGGACCACATGGGATCAAATCCAAACTTCTGACTGTGTGAACACACCCAAACACACTGATGTGTGACTCACTTTGGTCTGTTTTGGGTGAAGCTCCACTCCACACATCACTGGAGCAATAGGGAATGAATCTGCAAACAGAGGGATAAAGTACAACCATTTCTTCCCAAATCAATTGAATTAATGTAGATGTTTGAACTCCCCCTTTTCCTGCAGTAACAGCCCAGCTCTTCTGGATCAGTCTTAGACTAGATGCATGATGCTTGAACATTGCTGTGCATATTTGACTGAGAGCATTTGTGAAGTCAGGCACTGATGTTTCTCAGTTACAAACAGTACTCCTATGATAGAGAGTTGTCAGAGCACAGAGGGACACATGGACCGTGGAGCAATGGAAGAAAGTGCCCTGGTCTGTGTATATATATATATACTATTGTGCAAAAGTCTGGACCTTTCATTTCATTATTTTGCTTTGAATCACCTTATTGGTGCAGAAATACTACTTCCTGCCTGTCAAACTGTCTTATAGCTGACACACTGAGTAGATTAAATTTAAAAAATGGGAACAAATGTTTTACCCTGGAAGCCTGCAAAGTGCCTAAAGATACAAGGAGCCTAGATAATGGTGATCCAACCTCTCAGCATTCAGCACCACCAGTATACTGGTCACCGCCTTAAGTTAGATGTGATCTGTTACATTTGAATGATACATAGGTCACTGTGTGGCTTAACAAACAAAACTGGTCAGTTTCAGGATCTGGGCTGTAAATGAGAGAACATTGAAAGTCCTTCAGGAAGACTGGAGAACTGTTCCTCAAGACTACAATAAAAACACAAGGAAGTCTGGATCTTTGGTAGCAAGATATGAAGAAATGAGGGTTTGCTCAAGACGTGCACAGTGATGTATACATATATGGTCTCCACATGACCTTCAGGTCTTGGGTGGTCCAGATTCCGCAAAGTGGAGTGAGAGTGTGTCTGTGTTTGCCTCTGTATCTGTGTAAACACACACATGTTGTGAGCTGGCTGCAGAGGCTGTGGAGCGCAGGACTGAGAGCCCTTATTCACACAGAGTGGAAAAGGCCTTTGGGTGTGTATGGAGCACTACTTACACCAAGTTTGCATTCCACCAGTGTGGGTTTTTCTCAGGCTGAGGAGACAGAATCCCTGTACCTGAAAACACACACACACACACACACACACACACACAAACAGGCATCATTAATCATATTGCACTTTATTACAGGCACAAAGTAGCACCATCTCTCCCTCTCTTGCTTTCTTTTTTCCAAGCTAAGAACTATGATTAAAAGAAATGTCCAGCAACTGATAAACATTTTGGATCTGAAATTTGGAACAATGAACAGAAAACTCTCTCGTTCAGATGGCGGTAACTTGGGTGCGGAGCCCTGTCAAACTCCAGATGGTCAAAACAGCCAAAATAGCTTCTTACTTCATTAGAGCTAAGCCTTCAGTTTGGGTCATACAGTTTTTAAAAAGCAAAAACACTCCTCTATAATACCACTAATTTCTGCCCCCCTGTTCATTCATTTAGTAGTTTAGTACTAGGTGTAGTGAGCAGCACAAAAGTGTATTGCTCCATAAAAAACAATGAAAAAAAGCAAATCTAGAGAAATGAGCAGTCTGAACACCACTTTTAACATCAATAATCAATGCCTCTGTGGATTCTGACATTGTGTGACACTTTCTATCATCATAAACAG
>JBBIGB010000037.1:1146563-1158492 GCA_037577075.1 Alestopetersius hilgendorfi
TTTAGTGCCTGAAGGTTCGGTGGCGTGTTTAGTGCCTGTCGGTTCGGTGCCGTGTTTAGTGCCTGTCGGTTCGGTGCCGTGTTTAGTGCCTGTCGGTTCGGTGGCGTGTTTAGTGCCTGTCGGTTCGGTGGCGTGTTTAGTGCCTGTCGGTTCAGTGGTGTGTTTGGTGGCGTGTTTAGTGCCTGACGGTTCGGTGGCGTGTTTAGTGGCAGTGTTTATTGGCTGTCGGTTTGGTGGCGTGTTTAGTGGCAGTGTTTATTGGCTGTCGGTTTGGTGGCGTGTTTAGTGGCAGTGTTTATTGGCAGTGGGTTCGGTGGCGTGTTTAGTGGCAGTGTTTATTGGCAGTGGGTTTGGTGGCGTGTTTAGTGGCAGTGTTTATTGGCAGTGGGTTCGGTGGTGTATTTAGTGCCTGTCGATTTGGTGGTGTGTTTAGTGGCAGTGGGTTCGGTAGTGGGTTTAGTGCCTGACGGTTTGGTGGCTGTCCGTTTAGTGGTGTTTTGGCTGGCTGGGCTCGAGTGTGTCGGTGTTGGGCTGCTTATGGAAATGGAGACAGACAGGTTAATCAGTCTAATCCTGAGCCTGTGGCGTAGCCCACTGCTCCGTACAGAGGGATTTCAGCCACAGCCTGGGCAGGAAAACAAACTCACACCTGTCTGTTTTTTCTCTCTTTCTCTCTTCCCCTCCCCTCTCTCAGGGTCTGTTGGGATTAGCCGGTTGATCAGTAGTTGTCTATAGTGATTCTCTTTGATCTGGTGTTAGTAATCGGTGCAGGATTTGTGGTAGGGCTGTAGGTGGCTTAAAGTCACTCACTTTCTTCCAGGAGTTTCTCCAGGGCTTCTACCAGGAAATAAACTCTTCCAACACACACTCGCACCAGCCCTTAATCTCTTAATATGTGCTGGGTGTGTTTACTATCACGAGGAAGGTCAGCACTGTCTGACCAAAAGCCCTTTTGAAATAATGATTTAAGTGTTTTTTGGTTTTGGTCTGTTTTGTTTTATTAAATAAGCATTTTGAAACTTTCTTTGTCTGATGCTCTTTTTTTTGATAAGGTCATATTTTTGCCATTTTGCCCACTCCTAACTTAGAATAGATGAATAGAACAGATGGAACATACTCAGACAGACAAATAAAAGTCAGTGCTATTTGGCTTCTGTTCTAAATGTGTTGCGTCAGTGGATTTTCTGTTTATTGTAAATGATAATCAGCCATATGCTACATTTTAGAATCAAATCAGAATCGGAAATCTACATTGGTCCTGGAGGAAACTGCTTATGTTGCCACTGCGCAGTCACACAGAGACACAAAGACAAGACCAATATACAGTATAAAATGTAGTCAACAATATTATCAGACAATATTAATTTACAGTATAATAGAGATGAGAGTAAACATGATGAAATGTTCATTTAAATTGGACAGAACATTTTACTGAGGCATCTGGATGACAGACGCGTCCTCGTTGTCCCTTGACCTCTTCTGTTTGCTGTGGGGTTTGCGATCTGTGAAGCCCACCGCGGGCCGCTCGCTCTGATGTTGGATGTTTCGGAATGTGCCGAATCATCCTCACTCTGTCCCATGATGGCCGCTGGCCAGCACAAACAATGGCTGCTCTTCATCGGACCACCCCTCCGCTCCAGGGGTGTCATCCCTGTGCCCGCCTCAATGGGGTTTATTGTAGATCTGTGTGTGAGAGAGTGAGAGTCAGATCCCAGGGCCTGATCTCATCTTGTTTACAGTTTGTTCATGCTTTTCTCTTCTCTCTCTCATGCAAAAAACACTGCCTGTTCCTCGTAATTTGATTTCAAAGGGAGGAGAAAAGGGAGTTTATTAATGGCAACATAGTATTGACAAAAAGCTTAGCAGTCCTAACTGTTAAGTCAGCTGTCACAGTTTTTCTGGATTACATTTAGCAGCGGTCCTGTGTTTGCCCATCGATTTACATTCTTGCACTTTTCTTCGGGAGGTAATACAGCAACTATATTATAGCAGTTCCACCTGCTGGTTTTTTTTTTTTGTTTTGAAATCCCCAGAAGAGTCATTCCATATAAAGAGAGCCATCTGAACAGGGGGAGACCCTCTGGACCCTTCTGAGAACACCTGATGATTTATGTGAAATGAGCTTGTAAATTTGAGGTCATTTTTATGCTTGTGGCTTTGTTTTGGTTGGAAACAAACTTCTTAAATTCTTGAATACTTCCATCCAAACGTGGTAGTCCCATCTCAAATATTACTAAACTAAGTTTTATTAATATCAATCATATGCCATGCTCTGAGACATGTGTCCATATTAATAGTACGTACATCAATTTAACAAAAAACTTTTTTTTTCTTGTTTTTCTACCTTGTCACAGCAATTAAAGACATGAAAATATTATATTATAAACTAGCATCATGTTAACTATGACATTACATTACATAATGATAAATTTGCATTTGCAAAATTGCAATTCAGCATTTTATCATTAGCTAATTTTGGCCTGACTGGGTCCAGCAAGAATAATTCCTGTGTGGTCACACAAAATGTTTATTGATATTTGTTGAATTCATATTCACGGTAAAGTCTCAAGTGATTATCTTTTGAACACCTGATATAAGTGGGTCTAACCTTGATGAAGGGGAGCATGACAGCCAGTTCAGCCTGAAATGTCCCACCCCATCACAAGCCCCTCACCCCACCCTTCTCTGTCACAGCCTTTGTGCGATGGTGTTGTAAACTTCACTGTTATTTGGCACAAACAGTAAATGTGGTTACAAAGGTGTGAATGTCAGTTTTTTGAGAAGAGCATGTTGTTTTGATTAATGTGTCATTTAAACTACGGAGGTCTATGAAACTCACTGAATCACTTTGAAGTCACTATTATCTAACTGTGCTACACACAATCTAAAAATCTAAATATACATGCAAGTGTGTGTGTGTGTGTGTGTGTGTGTGTGTGTGTGTGTGTGTGTGTGTGTGTGTGTGTGTGTGTGTGTTTGTGTGTGTGTGTGTGTGTGTGTGTATAGAGTATAAAAAATTATAGACAATAGATATACAATACAGACAACACAGGGTGGATACTACCAAATGGCATGTGTGTGTGTTTATTTAAATTTTCTGTGTGAGGATTAGTGCAGTGCCCAACGATTTCATTATTCTTCATGATTTTCAGGTCTGTGTGACTATTTTTATTCTTGAAAAGTTCCATCCAAACATCATAGTTTCATCTCAAATATTAATACATAAAATGTTATAAATATGAAACCTTTGCCATGCTCCTAAGTTTTGCGTCTATATTAATAGTACACATATCAATTCATATAAAAATTTGATGGAAAAAAATAATTTTAAACATTTTTGCTAATTTGCCATTTGTTGGAATTGAGACCTGTAGACACCAAATTAAATAACATAGAATTAAATATTTAATTTATATTGATTGATATGATATTTTAATTTACCTGTGTGTTGATTCGCTACACGATTTTTAGAGCAGTTTCTGACTATAACTATATTAGAAAATGTAGACCTCAGATATCTTTTATCTCTTATGTATCAAGTGACATGCCATTTTTCTTTACAATTTGACTGAGCACATGCTAATTAGTCATGATTACTGCCTGGTAATCCCCTGGACTGTTGCCCATGCCACTACTTCCTCCTGGGCCGCTTTGCTCCTCCCCTGTGGGTTTTTTATCAGCCTATCAGCATGCAGCATCACACTTGCGAGAAAGGTGTTCTGGAGCTTTAGTGAAATCACCCAACCACTAGAACCACAGAGGAAGTTGGAGACAGGAAACTGGGGCTTAAGTGTTGGCACTTTCACTAGTCCAGGTCTCTTGGCAGAGGAAGGTAACTGGGTGATGGTACACGTGGTGAGAGGAATTAAAACTGCTTTAAAAGTTACTTTAAAAGTGATCTGGATTTGCTTGAGGCCCATGTTATGCTATATGTGTTTATTAGTGTAGTTCAGGGGTCACCAACCTTTTTGAAACTGAGAGCTACTTCACGGGGACTGAGCCATACGAAGGGCTACCAGTTTGATGCACCAGAACAGAGTTAACCTAAACGTATCTAAACTTCGTGTGTAATAAACGCGTTTTAAATGCTTTTTTTTTTTTTACACATCGTCATTTTCAAATCTATATAAATGCAAATGTGATTAAAGAAGAATATCAACATTATAAAATTATATTTTAGACCCTACTCACTGGTGAGTACTACTCATGTGGTCCTTAGTTGGTCCACCATGTTGGTGACCCCTGGTGGCCACTGGTGACCCCTGGTCTAGTTTTACCTGATTTACACACTTAATAAATGTTACTGTCCCGATTTTGATATTCTTCTAACCATTACACCTTCTGTCTTCTAGATCTGTGCGGTTTGGAAGCGGCTCTCGTGGCATGACGACCACTAACAAGGGAAACAAAGCCTTGAAGGTTTGTCACCTTTTTGGTTTGTCTTTTCATTTTCTGCTATTCATTTGTCTAAAAGGGTCACCGAGTTTCCCATTTGCAGTATTAAAACATCAGCTTAAGAGCTGCAAAAACAGACTGGTTTGACTTCATTGTGGTTGTGATGTCACAGTTCCACACAGTCACCCATTCAGCTACAGTTTGTACATGTACACAGGCTCATTCAAGATATAGCAGCTTGGCTTCACTTACGAAAGGCGTAGCCAATTAGAAGTTAATTTGCATAAATCAGTATTAAAGGCACAGCAGCAGCCACAGCCTTGTAGGTGGTAAAAAGAGAAAATGAATAAATGTGCAGAAGGAATTATTACCCTTTTATGTATATTAAACCTGTAAAGGGGGAAGAAACAAAATATATAACAAATATATTTCTCTCATCTTCCCTGCTGCATTTTCTTTATTTCTTACTCATTTCATCTCCTGCTCCTCCTTCTCTCTAGGTGAAGCGGGAGCCGGGCGAGAATGGCACGAGCCTCACGGATGATGAACTGGTGTCCATGTCGGTGCGGGAGCTGAACCAGCATCTGCGCGGCCTTACCAAGGAGGAGATCCTGCAGCTGAAACAGCGGCGGCGCACACTGAAGAACCGCGGCTACGCCGCCAGCTGCCGCGTCAAGCGGGTCACGCAGAAGGAGGAGCTGGAGCGGCAGAAGGCGGAGCTACAGCAGGAGGTAGAGAAGCTGGCGTCAGAGAACGCAAGCATGAAGGTGGAGCTGGACGCCCTGCGCTCCAAATACGAGGCGCTCCAGAGCTTCGCCAGGACTGTGGCCCGAGGGCCCGTGGCGCCAGTCACCAATTCGGCCATGCCCATCTCCGCCCGTGGCCCCCTGGCCTCTGTCATAGGGCCCCTCGTACCGGGCAAGGTGGGGGCCACCAGTGTCATCACGATAGTCAAGTCCAAAACAGATGCGAGGTCTTAGTACAGGCCAGCATTGGGAGGAAAAAAAAACGCAAGAGGTTTGGTCAGTGCATCACAATTTAGGCACCCCCCAGCGCGGGTCAAAAGGTCAAATTGGTACAAATTTCACCCCACCAGATGGGAGACAGAGGCGACGGACATCCAAAACACATCCTAATAATACTTACTGTCTGATGTGGTGAGTCCAGCCTCTCTACGGTTCAAGTAAAAACAATGAGCCCACGTCACGGACACTTAAATTCAAACACCTGGGCTTCCATCTCCAAATTAAGAGAAAAAAAAAGAGAAAAGCAAATCTGTTTTAGTGAGTGTCACTAGTGGCTGCGGTGAGCGCTGTGTTTATATAGTGTTCTGTTTTTGTACGATATTGTTTGACTTTAGGGCCCAAGTGTATTTCCTGTGTTTTGTTTTTATGACGATTTGTGACTTTTATGCAACGTTTTGAGACGTTTTCGTTGTGTTTCCGATATGCTGTATTTTGCCGTTTTTTCCGTCCTTTCGTACTTTGGAGGAGTCGCAAAACACTGAGATACTTTTCATACTCTTCTCCACCACCTCATGCTTATAAAGCATCTGGACGGGGAATAAAGACGAGGCTATTTCTCATGAGAAATAATATAAAAATGGAGCAGTCAGACAGTTTAGACGGCCGTTTCCGAAGCAGCAGCATCGGAGCTGACACGGGGTCGGCTTCTTCCCGTTTATACCGATCTTTAGACACAAAATATGACCCCGCATCAGGTCCGAGACGCCTCACGGGACTGGCGGCCCTGAACGTGCTCTATTGTATACATCAGCATCCCTTTACCCGTGCTTAATGTAGTGCACTGACCAGCCACTGCTGAAAAGGGAGACGAGAGGAGAGCTGATATTGTTCGTATGGTAGCTATCAGGATAACTGAGACCAGTTTATGTGATTGGGTAGTCCTTTTTTCAGGAGAAATAAAGTATTTATTTCTTTTTTTTCTATAAAAATTTGTCAGCAAGGCAATAAGAGATTTCTGTCATGGAAAGCTAAACTGCTGATTTTTGTTTCCTTCGTGGAGATTCAAATTCAAATATGTCACGTGTTTTACATTGTTTTATGCTGGCAAAATTACTTCTTCACTGTTTGTGTTACTTTGAAAGTATAACCCTTTCGCTGATGGCTCATTTAATATGTTTCCCCACATCTTTGCCTTTCAGTGGCTACAGAAAGGGATTAGTTTCCCTTGTTGGTTCCCATTTTAAAAAAGGTTGCTCATAATTTAAACTGAAAAATAAAAAAAACCTTATGTAAGTGAAACGGGGACTATCTGGTTGCATAAACCGGCACACTCTCACAAGCTTTACCATAAATCTGTCGCTGTGACGTTGCGTAACGTATTCTAAGAATCTTTGTCTATATGGTGGAGTCTTGAATTTTATATTAAAAAACACACACACACTCACCTAGAGAATCTTGCATTATTTATAAAACGTTTAAAAAAAGAATATAAAGTTGTTTGATATCTCTTTTTTGCAATTGTACCAAAAGTGGCTTAACTATTGAAGTCGATAGCTTTTTCTAGTGACTAGGCGCGTAAAACTGTGGACTAGCGCGTGTGGTGTGACGTGTAAGTGATAAGGTGATGGTACTGTTCACTATTTTTGGATGTGACGCTCTTCTGTTCTTCTTTTGGCCAAACCCAGGTGATGGACGTATGTTACCCACAATCCTCCAGTCCTCCCTGTGCCACGCAGCTGCTTTGGCACACGGCATTTAAATCAAGCCGTGATTTAAATCAGTTAAATAGCAGAGGTCATCTCCGGACACATTTTGCTGCACCCCCCCCCCTCCCCCCTCCAAAATTGGCCTTTGGGGGTCAGTTTAGCTAAAACCTGTGATGGTAGAGAAATGAATGCTCATCATTAATCTCTCCTCTTTGTTGTCTGTGGCGCGTTGAAGCGCTTTAAACTCCGCATTAAGGCAGGCAACGGTGCAGTCGAGTGCTCTTGTAATGCCAAAGGGACTGGACACAGTTTCCTCGACATCAGCACGACGGGTCTTTGTGCCCCATTTAGTAACAACTACTCTTCCTATATTTGTATTCCTCTTGCAGGAAAAAAAAAGCAGCTTTCTGAGAAATGTGAGCTAGAAGCTACTAGAGACAAATTCTCAGGAAAGTGGAACTACAGGGAGGGTTTGTGGATCCTGCGATCTGATCACCTCTGTTTGGTAGCCCTTTTGTTTGTGAAGTGTGATTTTTATATTTTTGGTGTAAAATGTTTCTATGGTAGATTCTATTTAAAGTATTATGTTGTGTTCTTTTTTTTTGTTTGTTTGTTTGTTTTTGTTTTTTGGGGGGGATTGGGGGTTATTTGTCATTTTTCTTTAAATGCCAGGGAAGTGACACTGCACTGATTTCAACCTACAAAAGAAAACAAAAGCTATGTGCTTTCTTCGCTCCCATAGTCTTTTGAAAGGGGCCTTCAGCAGAAGGTTCGGTGCTGGATTGTTCCTAGTTCTGCCACTGAATATTTCTCCGAAGGCAGACTTCAAGAAAAGAAAAAAAAAAAGGTTTTGTGGAAGGTCACGCCTTTTCACACTATGCTGAGAAAATGCAAGCACTGTACGCAGTAATGGCAGTAATGGTACTGATTTTTTTCATTTGTCCACAGAGTCTTCGTGTCCTAAGTTTAGTGAGCTACTTAGGCCTTAAAAGCCTCATGCCAACATCATCGTTTTTCCTCAACCCAGACTAGCTCAGACTATATATAGCTTGTATGTGTGTGTATATATACTGTATGTACACACACACAATATATATATATTGACATTACTGTATATTGTCTCCAGAGTTTGGATCATTGGCCAGAGTTTGCAGCTCCAGCTTCGAGGGCCCCAGTGTGTTTGGTGCTTTAACACACCTGATTCACCTCATGAAGGGCTTCCTAATTGGCAGATGAACTGAATCGAGTGTGTTACAGCGCAAAAAAGCCTGCGGGGCAGTGGCTCTGCAGCTTTGAGGTTAAATACCCCTGGTCTTGCAGACCCTGTAAGAAAAGCAGAGTGACAATCCAAACAACCACACAGCTCATGTCTGCTAATCTAAAACTACAATCATAACCACTGGGCAATATGGTCAGAATCGGAATATTAATATGGGTCTGCCTGTTCTAACTTTTTTGGGGCAAAAGAGGGTGTAGCTTGAAACGGGCCATGGTAACTTGAACAGCCCCAGCCGGAAGCTATTGCTGAATGCACTGTAACTTTAATACGCAGAAACTCTGTTTGAACGGCTTTGGTTGTAAGTTGCCACGATAATGAAGGTGTTTTTCTCAATGTTGATTTGTCGCAGTCCAGCCTGGTTAGGTTTTGCGTTTGAATGGAAATTGCCACATTCTGTTTGGGGGTAGGGTGGGGTGGGTACTGTCAGGCCTTATACATTTTGAGCTCCTCTCAAGCTGCACTTATCTGGCATTTAGGTATATTTATATGACCTTTTCTTTTCTTTTCTTTTCTCAATGTAAATCAAGAAAATGAACTTCCTCTGACTGGTTAATCTGTGAAAATTGTTCTGTAATGGAGTCTTTGGTCCATTTTTGGCGTTGCTTTCGTAACCAATGGTAGCGTTCTCCTATTGGCTGTGGCAGTTCCGTGGCGTTGTCCGACATAATGTGAGCAGTGTGTTTATAAGGGTTTGAAAAATAATTCTACTAGCTTACTAGCGAACAATGGCGTGCTCCTCGTCGAAGTGCTTGTGTTCCAGGTAGCGCCACCGCGCCTTTCGCACTCCTCCTCTTCCCTTCTTCCCTTTCTCTTCCCCTCGGTGGGAGAGGACGAGTGACTCGGCTTGTTCACGTACGTCATTGTTGTCGTCATCGTGGTGACTTGGTGTAGAAGTGAACATGAATTATATGCAAATTAGCGGGCAGTAGGGAGGGCCCTTGGTAGGATTTTTGGGACTTTTTTTGTCTTCGCAGTTCAGTAACCAGAGATCTAAAGGTCTGAGAGCAAAGGATGCCATTTATTTATTTATTTATTGTTTAATGCTTCCTTAATTTCACTCAACGACTCATTTGCAAGTGAAATAAAAGCTGGATCTAATGTATTAATCAGATAATGCAATAGTCTACCACATACCAATGGAAAAATATAAACATTTGTTTTTCTGCTCATTTTTTTAATGCTCAATGCATTATCCATCTGCTGTCCCAGTAAAGAAATGCAATAGCAAAGGGTGGCAGTCCTGGGGATGGCAGGCGGTGTTGGTTTTAACGTTTACCTCTCTGAGAAGAGCCACCAGCTGGTATTCAGATGACCCCAAGCCAAGCCAAGCCAGGCCGACCAGCTCTTTGTCAGCAGATCAATATAAAGCGATGGCCTGAGCAAGCGCAGTCTAGTCTCAAGTGTCCAGTTCTGTTGCTGGGCGCACCGTGGGCACTACCCTAAAAAAGCAAGACTTTGTCCTACTTCTTGCCGAGTGTAACTATTAGTGTGTTAACCACGCCGCGCTACGCTAATGCATTGTATTGAATGACTTCTATTCGTTCTTGCCTTGCTGAAAGCCCAGATGTGTTTCTGGCCTGCCACGTTCCCCATAGAGTTTTCGCTTTAGGCCTCCTGGGACGAGCATTAAGAGATTTCATATCTGGGCAAAGACAAATGAGTCTGAAATCTTCAAAGAGGCTTTTACGTTCCCGCCTCTCGTTAAGGTTTAACCAAGAAACCCAGTTTTCTTCCCCCTCTCCTGACTCCTGACTCCACCGCTTGTTTTCAGAGGTTTAAATGATTAACTTCTTATCGCACCACTATTGCAACTGTTAACGTCTTTGCCGCCGCTGTTTTGGATGTGCTTATCACGCCACATGACTTTTCTTCCAGTTTCACGGCTCGTAAATCAGCCCAACGAGGATCTCCTCACGCCAACAGGCGCTTTTAACAGTTGTACCGACGTACTCCTTTAACTTGTCAACTTTCTAGCGGAAAGGAAACGTGTTTATTTCGAATGCAAAATCAATTTGTATGCAGCACTTGGGAGATGTTTGTTTCAGTTTCTTTTTTTCATAGACCAATGTTTGTTTGTTTGCTTTTTCTTGTTTTTCTCCCCCGTTCTTCTCTACTTTACTTGAACCACATTGTCCATGTAAACCGGCGAGCTGAAGACTGCAAACAACTAACCTGATCATAGATCATAGGAGCAATGTTTTGATGTTGTCCCAAAGTATACAGTGAGAAATTTCAAGCTATTAAAATTGTGAGTTTAATGACCATGGAAAGTAACTTTTTTTTTTGTCTATTAAAAAAAAAAAGAATCTGTTCTTTTTTTCTGTATGGGGTGTAATAAATTCTATCACAGTACTTTGTATGGGAAATATACAGTAAAAGTCCATTTAATTGTAAGTATTTATCAACTAAGTTATTGTACTTTTTGCAATTTGTAGATAAGTAATATAATGTATTGGTATATAACGATGAAATTAACTGTATCAGTCAGTCTGGGGCGTCTTTTAATTTATTGATGTATATACTGTATGTTTGTTGATATACAGCTTACTTTATTTTGTATATGACCAATAAATACATTTTGAAAAACACAGTGGTTGTCAGTCTATTGCTTTTTGCGTGTGTGTATGTGTAGGTGTGTGTGAGTGTGTGCGCGCGCGCGCGCGTGTATGTCATTGTGTGACCTAATTCGTCAGACACGAAGAGTCTCGTGCATTGAACCTTTTTTTGTGCAGTTTATTGTTTTTATAACTCTGCCACGTTTTATTTTATTTTCTAAGGAACCTATAAAAAGCTTCGAGATGTAGAAGAGGATGACCTAGTTGGAACAACCTCTCGGCGGACGTATTTTTGGCCTGACATTAGTAAAACATGACACAGTCAGGGGGGATTGGTTGGGCGCGCTCTCGCTGCCGCTCGGTGGCGCGCTCTGCTCCGCGCGCTCCCGGCTCCTCGGGGACGCGCTCGCAGTCTGGTGTGAGTGAATGAGGGGCACGTTTATTACTCGGTCAGATAATGACCTTGCTGAAATGAACATCTCGCACTTTGACAGGATTTACAGCGTCTTTGTACAGCTGTGGAGACCCCACGACTCTCTCATCTCGCTCTCATGCGTTCTCCCTCCCTCGCGCTCTCGTTCTGTTTCTCTCCTCTCACTTTCTCCCTCCCTTTGTCGCTCTCTGTATTCTGTTTTTCTCTCCTTCTTTCTCTCTCGCTGTCGTTCGCTCTTTTGTCTATTTCTCGTTCCTACTGTCCCTTTCTTTCCCTCACTTTCTGTTACTCACGCTCGTTTTTGTCTGTTTCTCCTCTCACTGTCTTTCCCTCCGTCACTCTGTATTATGTATTTCTAATCTCTCCCTCTTGCTTGCTTTCTTTCTGTCTCTTTCTTTCCCTCTCTTTCTTTCTCTCGTCTTTTTGCTTGATTTCTTACACTCTCACCTTTTCCCTCTCTTTCTGTGACAATTTATCTCTCATTTGTTCTCTTTCCCTCACTTTCTGTCACTGCCTCACTGTCTTTCTTTCTCTCTCCCCCTCTCTCCCACTCTCTCTCTCTCTCTCTCTCTCTCTCTCTCTCTCTCTCTCTCTCT
>JBBIGB010000037.1:1220831-1232693 GCA_037577075.1 Alestopetersius hilgendorfi
CTCATTCTCTCAGTTTTTGCAGTGTTCATATATGCAATACCTTTAGTCATTTGACTCAGTCCAAGTGAGTCAAGTGCTCAGTTCACATGCTGCTTTTTGAGACACTGTGTGACTTAAATCTGTAATTAGCCTCATCTCATTTAAGTACAGTCATAACTTTATCAGGCCTATCCACATATCAAAAATAATTCATAGAGCAAATCATTTACTTCTGCACATTTATGAACATGTAGCATGTCCTCATAGAATACAGCCTGGCCTCTCCTGCCTTAGCTCAATCCAATTATGAACTGCAAAGCTGGGCAAGTCCTATCATAGTGGACAGTGAAGAAAAACTCACCTTCATAACAGAATAAATTCCAGAGTTTCTAATATATATCATGCATATCGTTTGGATCTTGTGGAAGTGGTGGGATTCTGTCTTTAAGCTACAGGGCTTTAACTGGTAATGAAAATATCCTTTAGTAACCCCCCCTCCCGTTGGAGAATGGTTGGTCCCATTGCCTAGGTGAGCTCACTCGGCTCGTGGGATTGGCTGTGGTGTGCGAGCTCATTGTTTTGGTGGGGACTTAACTCTGCACGGTGCTTGGCTGCCTGCATCATGGCATTCTCTAGAGAGGAATACACCACTTCATTCACCTGTTCAGGCATTTCCTCAAATGCTTGAAGCTGTGGTAAGCTTACCAAAATGTCATCTTTTCCAAAAAATGGGAACATTTGGAAATGTTGTTTTGCTTTGAGGTTGTAGAATAATAGATGGTGTATAATCTTACCTGATGTCCGTGTAGTTTTGTATTTCATGTTGTAAGTTGTGTCAAACCGATCTGTAGGCCAGGGGGAAGTTTAAGGTCAGGTTTATAGAAAAGGCTTTGGATAGGACAGTCCGAAACACAGCTGTAATAAAACCCCTGCAGTAAAAGTGATGCATGGTTGGGACTGGAGACGCTCAAAATACTCACAGAAAACCTCCAGAACGTGCTGGTGTTGGAGAAATAGCACATTTCTCTGAAATGTGTCTACTGACAGGTTTCAGACTTCAGGCGAGCCCTAGCAGTACAGGGAGCTTGGCTTTGGATCACGGATCTAGCTGTCCTGAGCTGCCTTGGCACCTGTTGCATCACGAGAGGAGGAGATGAGTAGTAGTGGAGATTCACGTCCTCAGGATTTGAGTAGCTGCCAGATTTAAACCTTGCTGAGGAATGGAAACCCTGTGTGTATATAAATGTATATATATAAATCTTTTTTTTTTTAGATTTTATATTTTAGATTATTAAAACAGATTAACACAAAATGAGTGTCCACGGGTCGCCATGTGGCATAGTGCTGCTTTCAGAGCTGGTCACAAGTAAATGATTCGCTGTGCAGATTTAGTTCATATCTTGTTAAATGGCACTAATATCCCTGAGTTTTCTTGTTTTCTGTTTTCGGACACATGTTTTTACCTGCCGATAACAATCAAAAATGATTCTTTCAGAACAAATTACCAACCCCTCTTTGTTTCTGTACATTTAAGACTGATACATGTAAATAAGCTCAGACCTGGTAGACTGTATTGTATAAAAATGCCACCCTCTCATAAGTCCTGTATAACTGCAAACAACTGGGTATATTATAGTATGTGTGTTGATTTTTGTGACACCACAAAAGCAGTGAATTCACTGTTTTTGCATCGAATGCTACATTTTGAAACCCTGGATTACCTGTTTCTGCGCCCAGGAGGAGAAAGTAGAAAACAACAATGCATCACTACCCACAAATTTTTGGCCAAGCAGAAGTAAAATCCAAGATTAAAATAGCTCTGTCCTTTATTTTATCTTGTCTTACCATGAGATGAAAATACAACACAGTTATTGGACAAAATGTTTATAGTTAAATTAAACTAATTTGTCTGTCACTTTTATCTAAAGCGACTTATAATTCGAGGAATTTTCAGGGCTGTTTGAGAACCAGGAGGGAGTTGAAGTCTTTATGTAGGGAGTAGTGCACGAAGATGGATGCAGATGGTCTCTGAATGATATAAGAATACTTTATAGTATAATATATAGGTATACTGTATAATAGAATCAACAGGTATACTGTATAATATAAGCAGCTGGTATACTGTAATAGAGGTATACTGTAAAATATAATTAACAGGTTTGCTGTATAATATAATACATATATAAGATATATATGTATATAAGAACCTAAAAAACCTAAAAACTCAACTCCTAGAGAAACATCCCATTTCTTCTTGTTTACCTTGTTTAATACATTTGACCCATGTCTTGGAGCTTTAACGGGTCAGATATCGTCAGCTAGTTTCTGGAGCTTCTGTTTTAAGCATCATCTCTTCTGAGCAGGAGCTCTATCTGTTTGTCAGATCACATTTATAGAGGGGCGGTGATGGGTTTTTGGATGATATTTTGGCCTTAAGTGTCCTATACATGGATATAAAGTTCTCATAGTAGAGTTGAGTGTAGTAGAATATGCTCAGACGTTGAAAGTGACCATTGTTGGGCTTGTTGTGAGACTGGAGTTGAAGTGTGTGTTTGTGTGCTGGGAGCTCTGGCAGGGTTTGGGGTCCCCTGTTACCAGTAAGCCTGCTTTTGATTATGCTGGCACTTTCTTTTGTGTTGGATCTGTCTGAGTCTATTCAGTAGTTCAGCTGGGCTCTGCCCCACACACACAGACCGCTGGACTACAAAACAACAGAGCGGTGACTCAGTTAATGAAAAATGTAACCACTTGTTGTTTTATTCATTTCCAATAGAGCTATCCAGGCTCCGCTCACAAATGCACCCTTTTAGAACAGCTGCTGCTAAGTTAGACAAGTATCACAGAAGGCTTTGTCATACACCCAGTACTTGAGTTGAGGGGGGATGAGGAGGAACGGCATTCCCCCTAAAAAAAAATCAAAACAGTCAAAATCATCCCCCTCCTAAAACAAACATCCCCTGTTCCAGCCCTTGTGCTATTTTATCAATGAGTGTGGAAATTGCTACTGTTTTAACACTGGAAATAGTATGACCATTTCAACAGTTCTTCCACGCCAAAGTCCGCCAGCCATGTCTTTATAGAGTTTTCTTTGTGCTCTGGGACACAGTCATGCTGGAATAGAAAAGGTTCTTCCTCAAACTGTGTCCACAAACTGGATGGTGCTGTCCAGAATGTCTTGTTCTGTTGAAGCATTAAATCGTCCTTCACTATAAATAAGGGGCCAAGAAAAACAGATGTGTCTAAATACTTTTGTCCATAAATTGTATCTAGACATGTATTTTTTTGGCAAGAAATCAAATTTATACAATTTCCCATTTAACCCAGATGTTGTTGATCAGCAAAGATTCTAAAATCTGCTTTTAGTTTACAGCTGGTGCTACGGGGCTAATATTACTAATAGTAGAAGTCGCCCGAATAGTTGATCTAAAATAACATGCTCAAATCTTCTCCCGGCCACGCTGGCAAGCCTGTGGCACCGTACTGAAGGTCAAAGATGAAATAAATAATGTCTAAGAATGTGGCCCAGTTTGTGTTCAGATGTCATAAAATACTTGGAAGGAGGTTTTCCTTTGTTAGCATCTCTGTGTGTTAAATCTATTGTTTGTTCTGTCTGTGTAATACCTTTAGAGAAAGCTCTGTGGTAAAACAATAAAAAGGTTTTTAAACAGTGATGTGCAAAAGTTTGAACACCCCAGTCAAATGATTTTCTAGATACATACAGATACTCTACAGAGAAGACACTTAAAACTATGAAACACAATGTACTGAAGATGTGCTTAACCCTGCCTTCATTTACCTCTGAAAATACACCAAACACCTTCATTTGAATTAAGTATCCATTAATTTTCCGAACCGATCCCTTCATTTTACCTTAAAATTAGATTTATGGCCAGAGTCTGAAACCCCTTCATCTTAAATATAAAGCATTAATTCTGGAGGCTTTATTATTTAAAGGGCAAAATTGAAAATTAAGGGTAAATACAGCAGTTTTGCCCCTTAATCAGCCTTAATCTTAATTTCCTGTATGGGGAAGTTAAGGTCAAAATGAAGGCAATTTTAAGGGGTAAAATTAAGGTGTTTGGTTTCGTAGTTTTAATATGACCCGTTTTCTGTCAACTTTAGTGCATGAATCCTATTTATTTAACTTACTGGAAAATCAGCTGCTTATCCTAAGCAGGGTCACTGGAGCCTGTCCCAGCACTCACATGGCAAAAGGCTGAGAAACACCCAGCACAGGTCACCAGTTCAACACATGGCAGACTCCCAGACAAACACACTCACAGCAAGGGGCAGTTAAGCATCTCCAGTTCACCTGATGTCTTTGGTGAGAAACCAGAGCTTGCGGTGGAAACCCAAACAGGCACAGGGACAACATTCAAACCCCACGCAGAAAGAATGGGAAATTCCCAGCTGGGAATAGAGTATTCAATCTATCATAACTTATTAGTTTTGTTTTTCGATTGTTAAAGTCAGCAAATAGCAGTAACTGGGTATTTAAATACACAAGTGTGTTCTATATATAGGAGCTGAACTACAAACATTGACCCAAGCCACCCAAACTTTTACATACAAGTAAATCTGCTTCTGTAATCTATATTACTATAGGATAGTAAACTACAGTGTTAGATTGAGTTGAGCTAAAATTGGAATTGGCAGATATTTGCTCCAAATACACAATCTGCAAATCTGCCAATTTATCATTTTTATTTTGTTTAATCTATATTGTAACTTAGATTACCGGTGAACTGAAATGTGGCAGCATCATTGTGAATGACCCATAACACTTAGTGGCCATTAGCCGCTTACTTTCAAAGTGGCATCTTATTTGATTCAATCTTTCTTTCTTTCTTTTTTCTTTCTTTCTTTGCTTTCTTTCTTTATTGTCCTTCATCCATATATAAGTATACAGCTGAAGTACATGTTGTTTTATGCAGTCCAGGGTGCATGTTAATCTATTTAAGAATGAAATATCAATATATGGTTACTAAAAATTGGCAGGAAAATTACCTTTTCATCCCATTCGCCTGAGAAGAAAGCAGATTTGGAACCGGGCATAAAAATCAACTGGTACATCATCAATTCCTTTCAGAATCCCTGGAAATTCAATCAGTGCTACAGTTTATTTATAAGGGATGTTTAACCTGCGGCCCGTAAATCAGGCCGATCTGAAATATGCACAGTTTATATTCTCACTAAATAAGATTAGTTATTAGGTCACATATACAGGGGATTATAGTGTAGCGTGAGAGAATGTAATCGTTTTATGACTCATGCGGGACATTCGCCGAGTCTGTGTCTTTACTAAGAGCCCCACCAGCATCCTGCTATTAGATGAACCTTTAGTCACTTAAAGCACACAGGAGGCCTACTTCTGTGGCCTCACCATTGTTTATGAGCCATTAGCCAATCAGAGTGGCAGATTATGCCACTTGTTATGACTGGACGGCGCATACCCTCCCTGTCGCTAGAGCTAAACCTTCGTAATCCCCCCCAAGGAAATCTCCTATTGACTAGGACGCACATACCGTCAGCCACCCACTCAGTATTTGTAGATGGTACAGCGGTGTGCGGCGGGGGCGGAGCTTTGCTTTTTTTGCATGTAGGAGGAGGGTCAGGGGTGGGGTGGGGGTGTGAAGCTGTTGACGGTCCATTGGTCAGCCTACAATTGTCTTGTGTTATTGTCCTGGGTGTGGGGAGGCCCTGGTGTAAATGCCTTAAGATTCCTGGCTCCAGGAGGCTCCATTGTGTTCGTGCACTTCTTTCAGTGCGTGAGAGGAATGCACTGGCTGGGAAATATGCACCAACACTAAAGGAGCACACTTTCTCCTTTTTTTGCAGCTCTAACACATGTGTGCTTACTCTTTTACCATCTAAATCAGGTGAGTGGTGTTTCTAGATGTACTTTTTGTTCTTTCGTGTGTTTTGTTTCTGGTTATCACCATGCCCTGTTGCTTTCATAAAAAGAAGCTGCTGTTTAGGTTGTGTAGGTTTCCTATTGGAGGTTTACATTGCTTTTACTTTGAGATAAGTTGTGTCTTTGCTCATTTTTAAAAAACACACAGAATCTGTTCTGGGAAAGCAAGGAACAAGTTTAAGTTTGTCACAATATCACTTTTTTTTTTAAGAAAAGTATGATATAGTGAACTCTCAATTGTTCGATAGGCAATTCAGACGATACTCAGATTTTCAACAAGGTATAACTAAATACAGTATTCTCACAATATTCAGGATGAAATCTGAATGAAGAATGGTGGCTATGTTCTGGTATCGCTTATTAATGAAACTACAGCTGGAAGGCGGAGGGTGGGGGTGATGTATATCATGATTGTTCTGGTCAGAGTTGGTGATTGGCCCTGATTTATCACTATAAACAATGCTGTCACACACATCATATGTTGGAGAATGCTTATTCTTCACAGTGCGCATTGTCAGGTTTTTGCTTTGGGATATAAGAATAGTTTGATGCATTGTTAGACCCTTATCAGATACCAATATTGAAACCTTGTGTATCTGCTGATACCAATATAGATCTGACTTTTTTCCTTTCTAAACTACTTTTCAAAACTTCAAAACTCAAAACTTTTGAAGCTATTTTTTATTTGGCACATCTCACTTGAGCCACCATGCTCAAACTATACTCAAACTGACACTATGCTACCCCGCATAACTGACAGTGTTAGTGTGCACTCTGTGTGTGATAAATGTGTAACAGGATTATAATGGAATCATTTTTCTGAACCTCTGATATCTTTTCCATAATTTTTAGCCCAGTAGCAATAGCCACTGAGAACTGGAAGCTTGCAGAAACGTCTACTTTCATGCCTTTTTCACACTTGCAAGGCATCCCTCCTCATTTGCATTTGTATAGTGGCTTAAAACCAAAACTAGCTCTGCGACTAGTTTTACAGACGTTGGTGAGAATATATGTCACCCTCTTGTTTTTCTGCTTTGTGTGATTAATTCCAGATTGCAACTGAGATCAAAAATGACCTCTTCCATGGTGGTCATGTTTTTGTGTAGAAATGTTGAAATTTTGAAGTCGCTTTTTCAAGACAGGCAACAGCTTGAGCAGAATGAGTAGTTCACCTTTCTGAAGATTTAAAGGGCTTATCTCCCATTGAACACATGTGATCTACGTACCACTGTGGCCATATGGTGGCTTGATCTGACCATTGTAGATCTCAGTGCATTCTGTACTCAGTACGGTGTTAACTCAGGATCTGTGTTCTGTCCAAAAGGGGCCTTTGAGGGACTTAGTGACTAGCAGCAGCATTAACATTGATGAAAAACAAATTATTTGAAAAGATCTCAATATATGGCTTTAGAAATAGCATTGTTTTAAAATAGGTTTGGGCGATATGGCAGAAAATTGTATCATTATATCACTGTATCAACATATAGATAGAAAGACGCATATTGGTGTGGAATATTGTAAAAGTGGTGTGAAATATGAACGCTATAATTTCTATAAAATTTTTCACATACTGATGATATTCACAGCGTGCTCAGAAAAGACGCAATATGACTTCTAATTTGAAATATAAATATGTTCCCATGTTCTCGGGTTGTGTTTTCATAAAGGTTTTTGAAAACGCTCTTGATTGAGTAGTTTGTGTGTGTCCTCCTCCTCCATGCCATACAGGAAGATGAAAATGGTGGATATTGTAACACAAACAATGCCCGCTGAGAGTGACATACACGTGGCCAGGAGCTTTCTTACGAAGATTTTGCGAAGTTCTATGAGGTATTGTGCAACAGTTGGCCCCTTGTTTTGTTCCAGCAATCCCCAGTCCCATGATTCTGTACTTTTTTCCTCTCCTGCTACACTCCAGCATCACCTGGTGCCTTAGCTGTGCTGTGCTTAGCTGTGTTGTTCACGTGCCGCCCAGGGATTACTCATTAAATCTGATTGTCATGCCATCATTTCCATTGGCTCCCATCAAACCAGTGGTAATTCATGTGGTGATTGGTAATTTTAACAATAATCTGTGAAGTGACACTTTGTTTGGGTGATGATTCTCTCTAACATGGGGTTTAATATTAATCTTTGTCTTGCACGCTTCTCAGGAAGAATCGGTACAGAGGGTATGTATGCTGCAAATCAAAAGCTTTTCAGTAAAATGTTTCAGGGGTAACTATTCGGACAGATGCATCAGATCTGCAGACTGAACATGGGGAAGCTCCCGTTGTCCCACTCTGATGGGAACAGTCATCATCTTATTATCTTCAATGTGCTGGACTTGTGTCAAACCTATACCTATCCCTATCCCTATTTATTCAGGAGGAATGAACCTTTATGCAGACCTCACTCTTGGCACTCTTCCAAAGTGTCTGAGAATCCCTCGGAAGTGCCTGAGACCAAAGCCGCTGCTCTGCATGAACCTGCCTGGCAAACAAAGTATGATGCAGGGTGAGGTTGACGAAAAATGTCCAATTTGTAACGCTTAGGTAAATCGATGTATTGGTTATGAACTGACAGTATTGCCATCTCTTTTTCCAGTTCATCCTCAAATGACTTCACCAGCTGCTGGGGCCAGACAAATTTGCGGCAGGTGTCCTGCAAGTTCAACTCAGTGGGAAATATGGAAAGTTTAGAGCGCTCCTCAAACAAGCTTCTCAGTGGAGCGGAACCTTCAGCAGTGGCTGGGAAGGGTGTACATGACTTTGCATACAGCATGCATGACCAGAGTTTCTCAAGAAGTGCTGCTGCCCCCTCGGACTGTATGTTTTATCAGGGAAGCCCAAGCGAACGACACCGGTACCTACAGATTCCTGTGACTAATGGAGGTCGAGTTAGTCCAAGGACCGAAGAGCAGACTGGCTCCAGGTTCTCCTCTTCAGGGAGGTTGAACCTTAACCCCGTGTGGCACGTTCCAGAGAAATCCTCAGCAGCCCACTCCCCACCCCCACCTCCTCCACCTTTACGTAGTGACAGTTTTGCAGCAACTAAAGTTCATGAGAAGGGATTGGTCCCTCCTGTATATTCCCATCAGAAATCCCACAGTAGGGGTTCAGACCAGCAGGCTGATGATTACCACATCAGTGAACGAGGACCCGAATCACGACGGAGCTACAACCCAGCCTCAAAGAAAGATTTTCTCCATGTGTACCTTTCTGCCGAGGGCTACAACCCAAATCAGCTGAATCCAAACAAGCTCTTTTCCTTATCCAGCACTGATGTCAGACAAAACCAGAACCCATTCGCCTGTCAGCCTCAGCATCAGCGGCAGTGTAGCGACGAGAGTCCGTTCTACATGCAACCCAGGAATTCATCCGCCCCCAAGACACAGACTGTTGGCACCTATTATCGCAGTCTGCAGCATCTACCCAGTAATCCTGGAGTCCAGAATCAGAGCAGAAGTTCCTCAGCATGTGTGTCTAATACACCGTCAGACATCAGCCCTGATGGAATGGCTCATTTCCGCTACTATTGCATCACTGCCCACCAGCCTACACAGGAGATGTCTGATGAAATGTTGGAAGACGGACGGAAGCCAGAATCTGAGACTACCCAAACGGTTAGTGATTGGAACCTGGCAAATTCCCAAAGGACATTAAAAGCAAAGTATCCTCCCCATTATGCGCAGGCACCTGAGAACAAAAATTCGAATGAATATGGCAAACAGACACTCAGCCCTCCAGCATCAGAAGCTACCTTTACAGGATTAGGTCTTACGATGGTGAAGTCCAACTCCGGGGAGAAGGAGAAGGAGAACATGTGGAAGAAAGATGCAGGGATTGGCGAGAACCATCAAAACAAGCAGGTATTGACCCTCCAGGCAGAACAGAGAAATCTCACTACAATAGCACATCGAAACAAGCCAAAGGACCCTTGGCTCTCCAAGAATGAACATAAGATCTGCCCACAGAAAACCCCACTTTTGCATTCTCTAACTCAGGAGAGCAAGATTCTGACTGACAGTACCATGATGACAGTCAATGGAGGCACTTTGCAAGAAACACCTGATCTTTTAAGCAGCAAGCAAGGGAGACGAAGTGACCGGTACGCCACCACTTTACGTAATGAGATCCAAGAGAAGAGAGCCCAGCTTCAGAAGAGTCGGAGCGCTGCCGCCTTAAGCTGTCCTGGCGAAACTGAGGAGGATGTTGGGATCTGGAAGTCCACAGAGACTTCTACATCCTCATCAGATGGTTCATTTACAAATACCTACAAAGACCATCTGAAGGAGGCCCAAGCCAGGGTCTTACAAGCCACATCATTTAAAAGGAGAGATCTGGAGCTCCCTGGGAATGACCTAGTTATTGGTCAGTTGTCTGTAAAACCAGAATCCACCAATGGCCAAGTCTCCCGTATTGGAAGCCGAAAACGTTTTTCTGCGGACAAGAAAATCCATTCTTTTTCAGAGCCTGACAAGATCAATGAAGTGGGAGTCGAGGACAAAGCCTCACACCAAGCATCTGTAGGTTCCTTTGTAGATAGGTGTAAGTTTTTTGAAGGGGCTTCCAGACCAGCATTCTCCAGACCGATCCCAAAGAAGTCTCATCTCAGCCCCAGTGAAGATGGAGGGAAAAATAAGTTTGCCTCATTTGTGGGTGAAATAGATAGAAAGTCAACCTCCAAATATAATCTTGGGACAAATAATGGTGTCACCCCAGCTGAGGAGCAACAACGCCTGGGCACTTTTGCAGAGTATGAGGCAACTTGGAACTTGCAGAGGAAGTCCCCAGAAGGAAGAACATCCAGCAAGTATCGCTCCGCAGAGAACATTCTGGATTCAGCGACTGAAGATCGTAACAGCTCCCTGTGTTTCCATGAGCGGTCCAGATCATCTCCTTCAGCAGACTTCCATGGGGGAGTAAGTTGATTTTCTTTACAGATCTGTTATTTTATTTGTATGTGTTTTGTCTGTAGATGAGTTGTATATATTGCTGTGGCTCAAACGTTTTAGACAAAGTAGCAATTACAGTCAAGCCAAAATGAAACTGTGTGTGAGAGACATGCAAATACACTTGATCTATATGTGCAGTGAGCATTTATCATTTCAGGGCTAAGAGTGACCCTCTCTAACTGAGTGTTACATATGCAGATATGGCTCACTGTTCATTTTTATAGTACTTGGTCTTTATTGTGGTCAGAAATTTACCAAGGGCATCTGACCTACCACCTTAGTACCACCAGTGGTACAGGTACTACAGTGAGAACCACTGATATATGTCCTTTATGAAATCCGTTACTAAAGTCATTTCCAGGTCATGATTAGAAAATGATGATAATTGGTGATACCATTTATATTGCAGTGAAATAATTGCATTACATTTAAATTGCTATTGGATTTAGCATTTCTCTGATCTAGCCTGATCTGTTGCAGCTTATTGTTAAGACAATCAAATGTCAAACTCTAAATGTTGCAGCGTCCAAGCTGCCCCACTCTGTTTTAGTTATATTCTAGTAGTTGCTTGTGGCTGCGGGATTATTTTATTGTAAAATAGTCAAGCTGATGAAATTGTTACTTCTCTTTTACAGAAGGTCAACCTGCCTGCACAAAAGGAAGAGTCTCATCCAAAAAGCGAGACAGACCAACCAGAGCTTCGTATTGACAGGTTAGAACCTTAACTGTCCATTAGCACCTGCTTGTCCACTAACTGGCCAGCAAAGAATGCTAAACTGTACGATGTTTTTGCTATACATTGTACATTTTAGCATTCTTTGGATATACCTGTGATACATAGTTCTCTAGATGTTCCCCTCTAGGTATGATCAGACTCTTTGAACAGCAACATTCTCCTTTATTATAGTTTATTATAGTTTATATAATTTCCCCCAAATGCTAAGAATGATTTTCTCCAAACTACACACACACACACACACACACACACACACACACACACACACACACACACACACACACACACACACACACA
>JBBIGB010000037.1:1297091-1310372 GCA_037577075.1 Alestopetersius hilgendorfi
AGAATAAAACTTTCTTCCAGCTTTCAGTGTCCCATGTTTGGTGCTCTCTTGCAAAGTCCAAACGGTCAGTTCTGTGGCGTTCAACGAGACGAGGGATTTGAAAACGTTTTTGAAGCCCTTCAGTCTCAGGTGCCGTCTGATGGTTATGGGGCTGCAGTCGGCACCAGTAATGGCCTTAATTTGGGTCGAGGATCATCCAGTGTCTTGACGGACAGCCAATTGGATCATCCGGCTCAGTGCTGGTGAAATGTTTTTGGGTCTTCCACTTAACTTTTTTGTCCCATAACCCTCAAGATCATTTAAGAAATTCCAAATCAGTCTTACTGCGTCCCACCTCAGCAGCGATGGCGCGCTGCGAGAGACCCTGCTTATGCAGTTCAACAACCCGACCACGTTCAAAAAGGGGAAGTTTTTTTGCCTTTGCCATCAGAATGTCATGACTGTGTGACTACCTGACAGAAAATGACAATGAATCCAACTTTGTGCACAGATTTGGCCTTTTAAAGGCATGTGGTCCTAAACTTTTGATCAGCTGTGAAACAGCTGTTTCAGTTTAAGCATTGTTTTCAATAAATTGCCTGCTCAAAACAATGTTTTGTCTCACTCCCATTTTTTCTTGTTGTATTTTGAAGCTCTACTTGGAACTGTGTTAAAATCCAACTAGGCAAAATATGAATTTTTGCCAGTTTTCAAGTGGTCTTAAACTTTTGATCAGGACTCTATATATGTGTGTGTGTGTGCGTGTGTGTGCGTGTGTGTGCGTGTGTGTGCGTGCGTGTGTGTGCGTGTGTGTGCGTGTGTGTGTGTGTGTGTGTGTGTGTGTGTGTGTTGAGGGGTATAAATGTTATGTAACAGTTTCCATCAGTACTGATATTTCTGAACATGTCTTTTTCAAAATCTTTTTTTAAATATAGGCATAAGTGGGTGTAGCTCAAAAAATAAATCATAGGGAGGTGCTGGAAGTGGGGGTCTAACTGACGCCGACGTTTTTTTAAAATACTTATTAGTAATACTATCAGTACTGTGAATAAAATGTGGATACCCAGTCTATTATTTGACTTTGCGCTAAATCTCTAAGCATTATTTTAAGCAAAACCTGTCATTTACACCCAGAAAGATGCTTTGACAAACATTAAGTCTGGTGTTGCAGAATATAATGCTTGTATTAGTTGCAGGTATTTTATTTGTCTTAAAAGCATCAGAATGCATGTATGTGTTTTGATGGGCAGTGTCCTTTTAGTGATTGCTTGATGATTAGGCCTTCAGATTTGTGTAACTGTGTAAATCTGAATTGTGTTTGGATGTGCTGTCCCTCCTCAACGCTGCCCAGCATCCCGGCGCCACTCCCGCTCCACCAGCGCCCTGACGGCTGGCGACACCCTGCAGACAGGTGACCTGCATGTCTCTTCAGCATGTGACTGCGACACTGTTCTGTTACAACCAACAGGGGGAGCCAAAGACCTAAGATACTCACATTTCACACATAGGGAATGCAAACTCACTGACCTCTGCACGTGTAATTCTTGTGGTCTAATGCTTCATTTTTTGGGGAAATATAAATAATATTTTTACATTCGCTCTTGTCATACTTTATGGTAGCACTTTCCGATGCTGATACATCTAATCCTCCCCCGACTGTCCCAAGGTCCTCTGAATTAGGAGGCCATTTAGTAATGGAAATAACGTTTTGGAACAGTTTTATTTACCCAAATGCTGTAATAGCAGTGATTTTTCCACAAAGAATAAAAAAAAATAACCTCAACCCAAAATTCCCTATTAAACCATGACTACAGAATGACTCACAGCCTCAGGGGTTTATAGATGATGCTGTTAAGTCTAATGACACACCTCATCCTGTTTAAACTGTGTCTCCTTTATATATATTTTAGTGTTTAACTGATATTTACATCGTGATTACGGTGTCAGTTGAGGTGTGCTCTGGGAGGTGAACTTCTTTGTGTTTGTTTTGTAAAATGTTTGATATTTGTAGGATACAAGTTTTTGTGTTTTTTTGGGTATTTTAAGTTTGTAATCTTTATACTGTGATTCAGTTGATGTATATTTAAAAGACTGGATTATGTTTTTACTGTCTTTGTTCATAAGCTTCAAAGCTACAGTCAGTAGATCAGTGTAGCTGGATCAGATCTGAACACTGTGATTTCCTGCTCAAACATGCAAATGTAAATCTGTTCATTCATCAAACTACAGAGTGCAGCATAAAGTGTCAGATCTCTTCTTGATTCTGTATGTGATATGGTTTTGATGGCATTTCTTCTGTTTTTTCTTATGTTATTTTGTTTTTCTATATATGTGTGTATTTTGTTTTCTTTGTTTACTTTAAGTTGCTTTTAGGTTAAGTATTGTTCGTAAAGAATATTGCTAAAGTTAGGGCTGGCCCAAATAATTAGAGTGGCTGAATATACTAAATACATTGGTATTGAAATCTGTATCTGGTATTTGGAAGCTTATGACTTTCTAAGCTGAACTGAAAGCTACAATCACAACTTTTATAGCAACATGCAACACTTTAGCACTTGATTTGTAATACGATGTTGCCACCTACTGGATATATTTTGAACTGCAGTAACTAAAATACATGAAATTATGATATTATTAAGTGTCTTTCTGAGAATGAGCATTCTAGCACTGGTTGGGAAACATTCTAAGCCCGTAAAAGGCCATATGGGCCAGCCCTAGCACAAGAATGTTTTTGTGAATATAAGACTACACACCCTCTGACACTCTTTCGGTCTCTCTTCCCTCTCTCAGATCGCTTTGGTCTGATCCATCAGGCTCGCATCTCGGCCTCAGTCAATGCCATGCGGATTCTCAACACCGGCATGGAGGTCGAGGCAGCCGTGGCTGATGCCCTGGTGAGTCATAAATCAGCTTCTATTTTAACCCCTCATTGGGCCTTTTACTTATTTATTTATCTTGTGAAACATGTCATACGTTTCTAGGTATAATTGTAAGCGATTGCGGTATATGGACAAATATGAGCTCTTAGGGTTTAAGGAGGTAAAGCAGCCCATTTTAAGACCTTTATAGTTCATTGAGGTAACAGACACATGGTTGATTTTAGCTGTTAGCATCTTAGCAGCTGACACCGCACTTGTGTGCTACTCTGAAAGTCCTGATATGTGGTTGTCTTTGCTTTTTCCTCTCTGCCGACCTTAAAACTCACCAGCTTTTAGGAGACTCCAGGAATAAGGTAGTTGTTTTGTTGCTGTATGGCCGTGTTTCTTCTTTTTCCACCCATAACTTCTTCATCCCCAGACTTCATTGTCAGTAAAGAGAGACATTACAAAATGCAGTGATGCAGTGGTGTCTTATAAGACAAAATGCACTCTTATGGAGTGATTAACAAGCTTTGAAAACACTCTGACCCAAATGTGTTTTGGAGGCAGAAGAGAAGAGCTGGCACTCATTATTAACTCACTGCATGCCTCACAACATCCACAACAGATCCTGAGAACGCATGTGTGGTAGAGCACCAGTACTAAATGAAAGGCTCTGATTATACGGATGGAGTCTTATTGTCTTCTTTGTCGTAGCGGAGGCCGATGCGGAGGAGGTACGAATCCCCTGGCATGTACTCAGACGATGACGCCAACAGCGATGCGTCCAGCGCCTGCTCGGAGCGTTCTTACAGCTCCCGCAACGGCGGGGTCCCGCATTACCTGCGGCAGACGGAGGACGTGGCCGAGGTCTTGAACCACTGCGCCAGCTCCAACTGGTCCGAGCGCAAAGAAGGCCTGCTGGGACTCCAGAACCTTCTGAAGAGCCAAAGAATTCTCAGGTACTTCTGGATCCTGGAATATGTGTCAGGCTCAAGTCAGGGTCAAGATTTCACATTCAGGTTCTCACAGCACAACCTGGATTTCCACTTCTTTTGATTTCGATACTAGGGCTGCTTGATGATACCCATATTCATGGTACTCCCCGTGACTTGCAAAAAAAAAAGACATAGCAAGAAAAAATGTGAAAGGATTCAACAGAAATTGCATTACTTTCTTGTCTCAGCCATGTGCATGATGAGATGACTTCAAAGATGCAAAAAATACACATTTATAAACAAAATGTAGGTTTAAACTTGAACCTAGGAGTGCAATTTTGTACAAGGGGTGTTTTAAGTCCAAATATTGTGCAAATATTGCAGTGGAGAACAAAGTAGCATCAACCGTTTGAAACTGGCAGCTATGTTAGAACAGCCTACACATTAATTAGTACTGGTTATCGAAACCCCTCCATACTCTGCGAGCCCATACATGCTAATGTTACTAACAACAAATAAATCTCACACTCAACAGTTACCACCATGTCATTTGGATAATGTTAATCACTATTAGCTTTCATAGACTTTTAGTAATATTAGTGTTATTGGCTGATACATATCTGTTGAAGCTCAGACTTACCAGAAACTCTTTAGTACTAGTTCTTTGTTACTATACTGGGTAGTAAAGGAGACACATGTAAAGGAGTGCTGTTGTGCCTGATTCCTCTATTGACCTTCTTCATTTTGGGATTTTTCCTTCTTTAAGCCGCGTGGAGCTGAAAAGGTTGTGTGAGATTTTCACAAGGATGTTTGCAGACCCTCACAGCAAGGTCAGTCACGTCACAAGGCAGTTAGTGCTTAATTATGAAGGCAGTGCTGCATTTTGGGATACTAATGGAATGTTTGTTTTATTGCATGTTTGTGCCTTGGCTTGGAATGGTGTATCAGAGAGTAAGTGTGCTTTCTGTAACTAATCCGTCTGTGAAATATTAGTCTTTTTTACGTCAAACATCATAAATGTCGACTATGTGTTGGCAGGTGTTCAGCATGTTCCTTGAGACGCTGGTGGACTTCATCACACTGCACAGAGACGACCTGCAGGACTGGCTCTTTGTGCTGCTCACCCAGCTGCTGAAGAAAATGGGCGCCGACCTGCTGGGCTCCGTCCAGGCCAAAGTACAGAAAGCCCTTGACGTCACCAGGTCTGACCTGTTCAAGACTTTACTAGATTGTAATGGAAATGCATAGGTCAAAACTTTTTATACCTTCTATAACAGTTTTATAAGGCAAGAATAAAATAATAAAGGATAAAATAGAATGTCAGTTATTTTAGGATTTGTGTTTTTCATTTGCTAAACAAAACTCCCATAATAATGTTCATTCATATCGAATAAAAGATATGACTAACTTTTTGTATTTTGTTCTTTGTTTAAATTGGTCATTTTTTCTATTCTTTCTCCAGGGATTCTTTTCCATATGACCAGCAGTTCAACATCCTTATGCGCTTTATTGTTGATCAGACTCAGACTCCAAACCTCAAGGTCGGTGGACTTTCTGATGATCTGTGGTTGTTTCCCAACACTTTGTGATCTTCCATTTATGGCAGTGTTGCTGAACTTCTGTCATCTGATGAGAGATTTAAAATGATTTTTGAATCATTTTCTTGTTGGAGAAGACAAAACATGTCATGTGTCTAAAATGTTGTGCAGTATTCTGAGTTGGCTGTGTGTGTTGTGCAGGTCAAGGTGGCCATTCTGAAGTATATCGAGTCCTTGGCTCGACAGATGGATCCCACGGATTTCGTGAACTCCAGTGAGACACGGCTGGCTGTCTCCCGCATCATCACCTGGACGACAGAACCCAAAAGCTCAGACGTTAGAAAGGTGAGTCTATTTTCAAAAGTCTGATCATCAAAATTAGTCTGAATGTATGAACTAATACAACAGTCAGGCTTCGGTTTTGGCAGTAGGGCTGCTACAAATGTTTACAGCCATGTTCTTTCATCCATTTTATGGGCAACTGTATGTTTACGTTTACATTTAGCAGACACTCTTATCCAGAGCGATGTACGTCCAGAGAATGTAAACCGATAGTGGACCGCTAATTAATAATACATGAATCAATGTAATTAACACATGGTGTGCATCTATTAAAGAAGAGTCCTAAAGTGAACAAATGATTTGATTGGCTGTCTTGCTTCGTATCTATCAAAGCTTTCCTGTTCTGATGTTATTTGCACCTCAAAACCAATGTAGCATTTTTTAAAAACCATGGTCAAGCTTCTGGGGCAGGTGCTGTAGCTGTCTATTAATAACCTAACTATTATTATTATTATTCACTTACATCATAATAACATAATAGACTAAATAGGCCTAATTCACACAATAAACCTTGTTGTTATTAATAAAAGCTACAGCAAGAACTGCCAGACTATGGCACTATAGTTAGCTTGCAAGTCTCAGATCTGAAAAATGAATATGCTAATTTGCTTAGATCTAAGCAGGCCACTCTGAGGCTGTACCAGCAACACCTGCCGTGAAGAAACAGGACTAAGATTGTAAGTTAGGTGCAGGTTTTTATTTTAAAATGTGCTCGTGCAGCATGTCTAGTGGCATTTGATTGTTTTACTTGCCTCTGCAAACTCACCCGATCCCACAATATA
Source organism: Alestopetersius hilgendorfi (assembly GCA_037577075.1). Lineage (NCBI taxonomy): Eukaryota > Metazoa > Chordata > Actinopteri > Characiformes > Alestidae > Alestopetersius > Alestopetersius hilgendorfi. The sequence goes on from JBBIGB010000037.1 coordinate 1,303,529, forward strand.
GTTAGTGATGGCTACTGGATACAGTTGGACAACATTATGTTGCTTAAGATCTCACTAAACCTATTGCCTCTCCCTAGAAGTGAACGGTTTTGGAAGAAATGTGTGGCCAGGTCAAATAATTGCCATCAAGCACTCTTATAACTGTGAGAAGCCTTTCAGTTTTCTGATTCTGATAAGCAAGTACAGTAAACCCCTGCTTAATCACGGATCAGCAGTCTTCAGTCTCTCGCTGATTTTTTCTGAAAATCGAACTAATAGTTATTTGCAGAAACCCCGTGCTAACACAGAAACTGCACATATCATCTGTATTTTTTTTGCTTTTATGATGTCCAGGCCTGGTCCGTCACGCCCCCTTATCCTCGTGCTGGTTGTTTATGTTTGGGCGCGATGGTTAGCAAGGTAATCATGCACCTGAACGAAATGAGCCCAGCACGAGGACGAGGGGTTGTGGCAGGACGTCACAGTCAGCTGTACTCAGAGACTGGAGGTTGGAATGTAGCCAATCCGAGAACGTTATTTCTTCCTCCTTGCTGCTGATTGGCTGCTGCCCTGTGATGGTCCAGAATTTCCCCTGTGGAGCATCTTGCGTTTTCTCATGTTTTTTGTTTTGTTCTTCTTAAAGCCCTGTGTTTTTATTACTGCAAATTAAATGAATATATTACTGTATTTACCTGCTTATACCAAAGAAAACGCCCGTGCATGAATTACAGTACAGTCTATACAGGGTTAAATACAGAAACAGAATTTCAAATGTGTTTATGTTTGACTACAGGGATATTCATCCTAAAGAGGAATATGAATATGTATTGGCTGATTAATTGCAAGAAGAGAGCGGTGTGAAGTTGACGTGCCAAACTTACTCTTTAGCTCTCTTTAAGGTCCACGTACATTTAAGATCGCTGTGATAGCCCTTCACCTCTTGCCTTTTGAGTGATGTGTGGATTTTAGAGTCTCTTTTTGAAGGTCCCATATTTCATCTGTCCTGACTGTGTGTGTGTGCACTGTACCCCCAACGCTTAGACCCTTCATAGCTGGGTGAGTGAGGAGCTGTCTGTCAGGCTCGGCTCCCTGGCCTCTCTGCCTGTGGAGGGCAACCTGGAGGAGAGATGCAAGCAGGTAGTGTTCTCTGGCCTTTGCCTCCTCCACCACCGTGCATGACCTGCGCATAAACCAACCTTGGCTCAAGTTTCCCGCTCTCTCTGGCAACCTTCAAGAGGACGATTTTCTCTCCGGCGTTTAAAACTCCTAACATCTCGCTCATGGGAAGAAAGTGTTTTATTCTGTAAAGGTGTATATGAACGATCTGCGAGTGTTTAACTCTTTCGGCTACCTAACAGCTAACATTTCTGGTGCTTGTGACGTCAATTAGGTCAGAGGACCTAAACGTTTCTTTTGATCTTTCTGTGGGTTTAACACAAATGTGGAAATGCGGTTCAGGTTCGAGGGACTGCAGCTACAGTTGTATGCAAATGTTTGGACAACTGTGATCAAATGACATGTTGATTTTCGAAATGAAAAAAGTGCGCAACCTTCACAGAAGACACATTTTAATGTGAAACGTGAAAAAACGTGAAATGCTCATCACAAGCATAGTAATTGTGCACTACCTTTTGTAAAACACATGATTTTTAACTGGGGTCCCTCTAGAGGATGTGTTATTTGAACTGGAGTGTCCAAACTTTTGCATTTGACTGCATGTGGGCCACTCTCTTATGACCAAGCATGTCTTCTCACTCCTGAATCTTTTACTCTCTCACTTCCTCCTTTCAGAAGGAAACGCCACGTTTTGCCTTGGTGACTTCTTTTCCTTCACTTTCAGAATGTGTTTATATGGAAGTGGTTCCCCAGTTAACCCAGTTTCCCCAGTTAACCCTCATCTCACCTCAGTCTGGATGTGTGTTGCAGGCGGCTCAGATGGTGCTGATCTCTCTGTTTGAGCTGAACACTCCTGAATTCACTATGCTCCTGGGAGCTCTGCCCAAAACCTTCCAGGACGGAGCCACCAAGCTCCTGCACAACCACCTGAAGAACTCCAGCAATGCCTCAGCCGTGGTAGAGCACCCCTCAAACTCTAGACTTACTATTCAGGCTTAATATTTCTTTAATATATGTTTAATACCTTACATAAAGTTATTATATGCTTTTCTGATTCTGATTCTGATTACGGATATGTTGTCCGGGATATTGTGCTACCAAAGTTTGAAGATATGGTAGCCTGTAAATTCACTCATGGTTTTGGATAATAGATAAAAGGGTTGTTAAATAGCCCTGGTTACACATTACCATCCTGAATTACTTTGTTTACATATCAGCCATAGAAGTGTGTTAAAAATGAATTTCAGTTTTTATAAATGTCTGTCTCTGTGTTTAAGAAAATCAACAGAAAGGGAAAGCAGAAAAAACCCTTGTCTTCTTTTTATTTAAGAGTTCACCGAGCAACACAGTGGGCCGCACCCCTTCACGCCTCTCCAGTAGCCGCACCAGTCCTCTTACATCGCCCACGAACTGCTCCCACGGAGGCCTCTCACCCAGGTACACCAGCGCTCCTCCAAAAACCACAAACGTTCTGGAATACAGAGTCGTCCTTAAATTTTTGGCCGGTTTATTTTCAATGCACTACTCTAGCCTGCTGTCTAGCTGCAGTCTGACATGAGATACAGCCATTGAACAGCAGAGAATTTGTATGTGAACGTGATTAGTATGTGTGTTTGAAAGTTGTGTCATATTAATGACATGCAGTTGTGCAGCTGTGGTTTTCGTGGGGTGTTTATTTTCAGTTTTTTGAAACCTAGCTAGTCTTCGTTATGCGCTTAAGCTTGACTCCTCCCATCTGCATGTTCGTATTGACAAGTTTGTTCAGCTTTGCTTCCGAAACAAAATCCATAAACAAGTACTAATTCCATAATGAGCCATTACCCATATTCCATTAGCCCAAACTACAAATATGCCAGGTTCTCATTTCATTCCCGATCAAGATCAATAAGAACTATTGGCTGGCATACATGATTGGAATCACTAAGATGATGGATCCCTTCTTTGTTTATGGATTTCTGCTGCAAATTTAACACATACTAATCCTAGTATATAGCACTAATCTAATAGGCTGTACGGTACCTTTCTAACACTCGTGGCTCTAGTAAAGACCTGAAGCCACTTTTCCTCTGCCTTCCTCTTTTCCTACTACTTTCTTCTCTTTCTCTCTGTTTTTCCTCCTCTTTGCTTCATCCCTTGTTCCTGGCTCAGTCGTTTATGGGGCTGGAACTCGAATGGTCTCTCAAAGCCTCCGTGTCCCTTCACTCCCCCTCCTCCCCCCGGCCCTGCCACCCCCCCTCTCCGGGCCCTGCGCCGGGCCTTCTCGCCCAGGTAACCCACCTCTGCCTGGGGGTCTCTCTGTTGGGACGGGCACTTGGGGGGGAGGGTCATTCGCCCCCTGAAAAAACAGGCCGTCGCTCATCACACTTTCCTACCTAAGGATTGCATTTCTTTTGGGGTTTAGAGGGAGTGTTGCAACAGTAGACACATTGTCTAAACACAGTTTGGCCAATAAAAATCACATTTACACAAATTCCCCATTAATGCTAATGTAGTCTATGAGCCTGGACATGTTTTACTCCATATGAGGCTTCAAAACTGCTGTTACTACTGTTTTTGCTAATCTGCGTTTTTCTGCAACTAGATTAAAGAAGGTCTAACGGAAATTAGGGACCTTTTTTTTTTTTTACAAAGACCAATATTGATACCAATATCAGTACACTTATTGAGACTGCTCTCTATAATTTGGTGCAAAAGTAAAGGCATCACATGTAAACGATTCAAAATTTTAAGACATTTTTTGGAGAAATAAGGAGCTAAACTGAATTACCAGTGTATATAATGACGGAGAAACAGTCACTACAAATGTCTGGTCAACATCTGGTTCTGAGCATCACTTCCGTCCCTTCCACTGATCCAATCTAGCATTATTTGAAAAAGCAGCTGTTAGAATGCATTAACTCTGCGTAAACACCAACTGCTGCACCAGTCATCCGGGAGCCATTATGTAACCCGTAACTCTTTAGTAGTTGTTATTCTTGATACCCATCCCTTTTTGAAATGACTTAACACAGTTTAAAGTAGTTTTCCAGTTGGTTGGACTGGTATCTACTTTGATTTAGTTACATTACACACAGTAGCTCTAAGTAAAGAACACCAAACATGTCTGGGCCCATAGACTGCATTTGAACTAAGGTGGGCAATTGTGTCAATTAGATTTTTGAACTGTCACTTCAAATGAAAGAACGTTTTCTTTTTCCATCTGTTTACATCAAATGTTCAGCTTCATTCCACATTCAGCTGCAGAGTGTTTAGGAATCTGTTCCATCTGTTCCTCTCCTCATACTGGGGCTTCCCTCCTGTCCACGTTTCACTTTCATTTCCCTGCTTTCCCTCACAGGAGCTCATGGCTGTTTTGACAACCTTTGCTATGCTAATCTAACTGGTTATGTGCTGTTTATGGGTTTTGGTTTTAGTTTAAAACCAGGTCAAGACTTAAAAACACAACTCCAAGCAGGAGCTGCTGTCAGAGCAGTAAATACAATCCAACAGTATCAGATCCAGTAAAAGGTAGTAGTGTGTAATAGGGAGTTAATGTGGCCTGTAACCTGCTTCATCATCACCATCCTTACCTACAGCTGGCCCAGTCACCCACCACAGTCAGATAAGATAAGAGATTAAACTTTATTTGTTTGGTCATGGCAGAAAATGGACAGTACAAAGTTAAGAGCAGCACAATAGATTATAGATATAGATAGATAATCTAAAACAATAGCTTAGAATATAATAAAATAGAATAAAATAGAACTGGACCATTCTACACCTTTACTCATATGGGGATACATCATATCAAAGTCAAAATGAACTTTACTGTCATCTCAGACATATACAACTATACAGAGAGATGAAGTGGTGAAGCTCAGGTTCCACAGTGTACATATAGTGCAGCAGACATATGTTTAAAATAAGCTAAGGGAACCTGTGCTGAGTGTGTGAACAGCTCTCTGCAAACAGTCTGGCAGTATAGACGATATAACTAGCATACACAGTTTACACAGTATAACAGTATGCTCTGTGTTCTAGTGTTTCCACACCATTTTATTTGTTGTTCTGTCTGTGTGTGTGTGTGTGCAGCATGCTGGAATATGACACAGAGAACATGAACTCAGAGGAGATCTACAGCTCTCTGAGAGGAGTGTCGGAGGCCATTCAGAGCTTCAGCTTCCGGAGCCAGGAGGACAGCTTTGAGCCAATCAAACGCGATGGCAAGAAAGATGATGCGGTGAGCTTCACCACAGTGGTACATGCGATTAATTTGACTGATCCGTGCTCCGCCCATTCTCAGTTTCAGATGCTCCTCCCACTGAAACACACCTGTTGGAAATGTTCAGGGGTTTTCAGTTAGTCAGATTGACTAACCCTGTTTACGCATGCTCTGTTCTATCCCATGGAAAACACAGTATCCTGCTGTCTGCACTGGCCTAACAATGTGATAACAATATAAAATAATTCAGCGGTAATCTAATATATACATTTTCTAAAAAATACATCACAATAAAATACATCACAATAAAACCATGTATGTTCATGGAGACACTGTATGTGTACAGAAACATACCACTTTGTTTTACTGTTTAATGTTTTACTTTTTTAATCACCTTTTAATCACTCATCTGCCTCAACGTGGCGAGTGATAAGAGTGTGTTGGTTATTTCCCATGTCAGTTGAACAAATAGGAAAATATCGATTTGTTAACAGAGCTTGGATAGGTCAGTACACCATCATATTGACCATATGATAAGTGATAAATAGTTGTCACATTTAGAAATGTACATACAATTTACATTATAGTTCATAGGTGTCCCTCTAAGTGGCTGTGGTGGAGCATGTTTTGGTGATTTCCCTGCTCAGAAACACCTGGTTCACCTCGCCAGTTTATTGTCAGGTTTAGTGAATGTGTTTGAGGAGGAGAAACATCAAACTGCCCTTCAGGCCTTCAGCTTGACACCCCTGCTCTAAGTTCACAAACTTAACAATGAATGTGTGAAACACATACAGTGTGGCGTGGCGTCCTCCGCTGCTGACCCCCGGCTTGCTGCAGATGTGATGGAGGGGGGCAGGATGGCCTTGGACAATAAAACCTCGTTGCTGAACACACCGTCCCCCCGGCAGTTCCTGGGGCCCAGAACACGAGAGTACAACCCCTACAACTACACCGACTCCATCAGCGCTTACGACAAGGGAGCCCTGAGGGAGGCCGTGTTTGAAGATGATGTGGAACAGATTCGGGACGGTGAGGCCCATTTTAGTTCATCAAGTAAAACCCAAGTGATCATCATAACAAAATGCGTATCTCCAAAACGTAATTTTCTGAATGTGTTTTAAAGCAATATGAAAACATCGGACCATTTTAGAGTAAAATATTTGTGGATGATATCGTTATGATTTTAATGGGGCTGAACATTTCAAGAATTTCAATGGACAGTATCAGTAATAATATATAAAAATAATATTATATATATTTTCGTTATAAATTTTTCACCTCAGTGGTTTTATGTAAGTAGTGCTTTTCTGTCAGCTATAAGTGTCACTAAGACTGTGAGCTTCTGGTGTTTACTTGAGCTTAAATATTATGAATTAATGATAATAATATGGCATTCCTGTGTATATATACAAATTGTAATGTTACCTATGGTCACGAGCTTTGGGTAGTGACCGAAAGAATGAGATCGCGTATACAAGCGGCTGAAATGAGCTTCCTCCGCAGGGTAGCGGGGCTTTCCCTTAGAGATAGGGTGAAAAGCTCAGTTAT
>JBBIGB010000037.1:1368443-1384468 GCA_037577075.1 Alestopetersius hilgendorfi
TCTCTCTCTCTCTCTCTCTCTCTCACACACACACACACACACACACACACACACACACACACACACATACACACACAAACACACACACACACATACACACTTTCTCTGTATGTGTCTCTAGACCTTTCAGTTTTTCTCTTTCTGCATCATTCTCTAGTTTCTATTTCTCTCTGTCAAACTCTTTCTTGATTGTTCTTTCTGTATCTCTCTCGCCCTTTCTTTCTTTCTTTCTTTCTTTCTTTCTTTCTTTCTTTCTTTCTTTCTTTCTGTCCCTACACATCCTTCTCTTTCATTCTCTCACTGCATCTTTCTCTCTCTGCATCTTTCTCTCTCTCTCTCTCTCTCTCTCTCTCTCTCCCCCTCTCTCTATCCATCTCTCTCTCTCTCTCTCTCCAGCTGGGGGAGAATTGTATGGAATCAGCGCACTAGTGCTGGATTGCATTGTGTCATTTCCCCACTCTGCCCACCTCTGTGCTATTTTGGGGAGTGTGTGAGGAGTGTGTGTGCCAGGTGGGACAGTGTGATCGATGCTCACACACTCTCTTCCCGACGCGCAGCCCCCCTGGAAATAGCGCAGACCTATCAATACGTGCTGGAGATTGAGCCTCCTCTAATACAGTAGACAGTGTGTATGTAGCCTGACACGGCGGACGGCTCTGAAACTCTAAAGCTTTACAAAGAGAGCTTACCAGCAGCACTGCAGCACGCAAGCCTGCAGCTCATCTGTCAGTCGCTCACACCTGCTAACCCTTCCATGTCAAGTGTGTAAAGGTCAAAAGATTATTTTGTCTAAATATGAATTCAATAATCAAATAATTTTCTCAAATCTGACCATAAAGAAAGAACTGCCATTTAAATGCAGCCGTGAACAAAACAAGCTTAATGCATTTATTACTGTAATAATTCAATAACATTATTTTAATAGTGTGAATAGGGTTTACATGAACCTGGTCATAAAAATACCAGAGAGAAAGATGTAAATACCTTACAACCTCATGAAAGGCTAAAGTCATTACGCTGTAAAGAAGAATAGTTTTATTTGGAAACGAGGAGAAATATTGTCAGCAGTTCTTAAAAACGAAGACTCTGTTTAGTTCAAGATAACTGAACATTTTTTCAGTGGTCTCTTATTTTTTCCTGGAGCTGTAGGTCTCCTGTAAGCGCTGTCTGACTAATCTAATGAAGAGTTTGCTATAAAAGCTGTTTAAAAGCTGAATTTGATTGAGAAGGCTCGTGAATTCTGTCATAGCAACAGCCAGCTCATGAGCAGTTGGTCTTCGACCTGCGCTATTACGGATGATCACATATTTTGAATGTAGCCAATCAGAACAGTGGTACATAAAGATAAAACACTCATAACAGGACATAAAACATTGATTTTTATTCTGTTAACTTACTATTAGAACTTCAGTTGACATGGACACTAGCTTTCATCTCCCATTTATCATTTTTACAGTGAAGATACTGTCATAGAATCATACAGCAGCTGGGCGTCAGCCTGCTCTACAGATCACAGTCAAAATAGGATGGTGGGTTAGAAAAATGGTGCTAATCATTTATTGCATGAATGCATTATTATTATTATTATTAGTATTATTATTATTATTGCTTTAACTTTGACTTTTAATACCGTGTTACATAATGAGTTGCATTTACATTCAATATACATCTACACCAACAGATGGGACTACACTTCCTATGTTCACAGTGTGGATAATCAATCAGAGCTCCTGTAGATAAGCTCTAGGAGACCAAAACAAACCAAAACCAAATAAAACATGCTCATACACCGAACAGAGTATGTCGGCCATTCAAATGGTGAAATGAAATAGAACAACAAAGCATCTTTATCTTCTTCATCTTCAACTCTTAGCGACCTCATTCTGATGGGTCCCGGGATGATTAATCATTGCCAATAATTTACTGTAATTACTTAGATAGGAATCAGCTATTGCAGGCGTGTATCGGTTTGTTTAATGAGGGCAATTTACAGCATTGATTTTAACTCAGAAGGAATGTGCATGAAAAATTAAGCAGGTACATCGGCGAGGCTGTGTTTGCGCAGATCTGCGTTTGCGGAACATTTTCAGATCCTTTTGGTCGGGCCGCGGTGTGAAAAAAACACGAAACGGCCTGCGAGCTCAACAGGTGCTAGGCATTAGTGCTGGTGTAAGCAAAGGCATGTGTGTGTATGTGTGTGTGACTAGGGGTTGTAACCAGAGGCTCTGGCAACCGGACGTCCATAATGATTCCATCACAGGCAGTGCCAACACAAGCAGCCTTACACAAACCATTCCACTGCTCTGGCCTGGGTCTGTATGTATGCTCGTGTGTGTGTGTGTGTGTGTGTGTGTGTGTGTGTGTGAATGCATGTGTATACCCCTTCCCTACGGAGCCCAGAGCTAATAAGTAATCCCCCTGCTTTGTAGCTGTGAAGGCCATTACTCTTAGCATGAGCTAATGGCTTTCTGTCATTTCAAATGTTCATTCCAGCACATGGGCCTCTAACAGACGTTTAGCACCCACAACCTTCCGCGGCTGCACCGAGCCCCAGACCATTTAGACCGGGGTTTGACCGATACGAGCATTTCCTCTGCAATACGTGGATTGGAAATCAGATTTCCTTCCATACTGTATTTCATACTTTAACCAAAATATGTACAGTTGTATGCAAAATTTGAAGACCCCTGGTCAAATAAAACATGTATAATTATATTCTATTGCTAGTTTTAGTGTACAATTTACACATCTTTCCTGAGTTTAAAAGGCCTGCATCTACCGAACTTTTTCTTAATTTATTTTATCCCGCAAGCTCAACTTTTGATGCTTAGACAATAATAATGATAATTTATTTATTCAGCATGTTATATTTTACACAGAAATCTCAAAGTGCATTCAGATAAAGAAAATCACTAAATCACTCAATAAAAGGACGTCCATGGCAAGAACCCAGTGCACGACAGCCGAAGATTTGGGGACCACAAGCGCAGTATTACATAAAAGACAGGAAAAGGATCCTCGAAATAAATAGATGATTGTAGGACATGGGCCCTTTAAGAAAAAAACAGCAGGAAGGAGGATGTCATGTAAATAAGAGCTTAAACACAATTTTATTGGCTTTGCTGATTTGCTTATCAATAATATTACAAATCCTTTTACATATTGTATGACTTAAATGCCTACTAAAATGATCGAATTCTAGAAAAAGGAAGATATTATTACTGTGAGACTGTAGCCCAGATTAACTGTGGATGTACCTTGTGCATTGCAGGTGCGTATATATATGTATGAGCATGTGTGTGTGTGTGTGTGTGTGTGTGTGTTTGTGTGTGTGTGTCTGTGTGTGTGTGTGTGTGTGTGTGTGTGAAGATCATACAGTAAACCTGATATAGAAGCCTGCTGCAACAGTGGAAGGCTTTTCCAGCGTGGCTGTGCTGGTATTTGCGTAGAGTTAATGAGGGCTGTGAGAGTGTGTGGGACGGGCCCGTTCAGCCTTGGCACTGGTATTTGTCTCTGTTATGCCCTCACCCCGGGGGAGATGTGTTTATTAATGTGCCACTTCCCTTGATAAATGGCCAAATAGAGAGGCGGCGCCTCCTGATACCCCTCCCCCACCGACCCCAGTGATTTATGTCAGAGGAGACTGCTAAACCCGCTGCAGCCCCACACGCCAGCACCTTAAACATGCTGGGAGAACGGGGGTCTGGGTGGGACAGGAACAGGCTGAGCAAAGTTTGCCTTGGCCTGAGATTTTCATGGGATATGGTTCTTAAGATGGCCTTCTAGGCCTCATGCATTAGTCTGGGCATTAGTCTGTGATGATAACTAACTGAAATTAGCTGCCTCCATAGTTGTAGCACATTTTTAGGGCACAACCAGACTCTGACCGTTATTGTGCACTCCTTGGACAGTGGAGAGGAACTGGAAGAGTCACCATCAAGTATAGAGGAGATATTTTATCAAGTGTGGAACAGAGAAAACAAATTGTAATTAATTACATACACTGTATGTAATCAAATTGTAATGATATAATAATTCCAACGTTCTAAGGATTAGAGAACTGCCCCATAACACACAGTATGGCATTAGTCTGTGATGGGCATTAGTCTGTGAAATTTTTTTTCCAGTTCACTGTTTTGTTAGGCTGCCTTCACATCTTCTACACAAGTCATCATTGTAAAAACACTGTCACCCCAATAGCGCTGCTACCTTTGAGAACTTCACCCTGCGCTTTTCTGAACAGTTGAACATTTTAAAGTGCTCCACTCTGATGGAAAAAAAAGCTCTTTTCCAACCACCTTCTGGGCGCTTCCCCTAGGACTAAAAGTAAACACGCGCTTGAGGAAAAATGCTTAGCATGAATACAGCTAATTTAGCATCAACACTGGTGATGCTAGAAAAGAGCAAGACAGTCTGGAGCGTTTCGATTCTATTTGAACTCCTGGGCTCGAGGCAGAGCCTTCCGAACAGCTTGAAGTGCACGTTCTCATGCGTCATCCCACATCAAATTCAGCTGGAGTTCTCCAATTGGAATTACCCACCATAAAAAATAGTGTTTTACTTTCATGTAAGAATGAATTTCTCTTCTCTATTTGGCGCTAGGGCACTGCTGAAGTGCTTGATTAAAGATTTAGATAGAGACGAATGCAGGACTGCCCATATCGTGTTCATTCCAGTGACCCATTCCATTCCTTCCAAGACTTGACCCCTGCAAAACCCCTTAGTTATTGAGAGTTACTGAGTGAAGCTTAGAGGCGTAGACTGATGGCCTGCGGATCAAAGCCAAAAGCCCAAGCACGGCCTAATGAGCTGTTCGGCCCCGCTGCCTTAACACAGCGCTGGGTTTGTGCGGGACAGTCCGTGTCACACACCACTGTGATGAGGACTGAAGATGGAGGGAGGGCAGCTGGAGCGTGAATGGAGGAGAAGTGGGGCTAGAGGGAAGAAAGGACGTGGGACGTCTAGTCGTTTGTTTTTGGAAGCGGGTTGTTTGGCCTCGCCGTCCACCCGTGCGGTGAAGGGCAAGCAAATATTTGCTCAACAGCGGAGCGCAGCATTGCTACTGTGTGATATGGGGCACTTCTCTAACCCTCACAACTCTGGAGGTATTATAGCACTACAATTCGATTACATAATCACACAAATGATTACACATTGTATGAAATTTGTTACAATTTGATTTATCTTCCACATCACACTTAAACCATGATAAAATATCTCCTCTTATACCTCTCCACTGTCCTGATTTCAAGGAGTACACAATAATGGTTAGAGTGTGGTTATGCCCCAGAAATGTGCTTTAGCTTTGGCAGCAGCTAATTTCAATTCATTCTTTAAGTTTCTATTTCTGTTATTCTAGTGACAAATTAAATGATTAAAACAACTTCGGTTGATCTACTTTTGGTTTGCCCATCATTCATTCACAGTTCTGTTTGCATGACGAGCAATTTCTCTTGATTAGACTTGTACTCAAATGGGAATTTTGAAAATGTTTAATGCTGATTGGGTAACTTTTAAAACGTCGAAAGTCCATGAAATCTACCTGCTTCAGCATTAATGTAACCTTCATATTAGTAGAGTTAAAGCAAAGTGTAGTAAAGTGCAGTACACTGAATGAAATGCGGACATTGTAGCCGAACATTCTGCTCCTTGTTAACATCTGTCCCACACCTGCAACAAACTATCGTCTGATGATACCGATATTGCGCCATTATCATTACCAGACACAGCATTGCCCCTACACTCTCTACAGTGTACAGCAATCCCCAACATGCAGCATTTTTTAATAAGTTAGAACATTACTGAGCATTGATTGAAAGTTAATGAGATGATCAGCAAAAAAAGACACTGATGTCGACATCACTGGCATTTTTTCATTTTTGAAGCCATGCAAAAAGAGAATGCAACAGAGTGCAAACACAGAGGCTTCAATGGCCTTTTCCTAGCTCTTGGGCATTGGGCAAAGAAAAGGGGGGGCCCCTTTGTGCCAGTGTGAGCTGGGGACAGTGCAGCCACCTCTGATCCCTCGTCAGCATCTCCATTTCAGGTCATGGAGTGAGTTTGATGGCCGGTTTCATTAAACAGCCTTTGATGGATGACGCTATGGCCGTGGCATGTGAAAGCTCTGGGTCTCTCTCTAAAAGACTCGGTCTCTCCTCCAGACGGCCGGTCCCCTTTTAAGGTGACTTAGGAAGTGGTGGATGAAAGCAGGCATTCATTATGTTAAACACAAGCGCCTTCCTCTGAGGGAAACGCTCTCATAAATGTCACTGCAGCTCAGTCTGTCCCGCATGTGTTTACACAGACTGCTGGCAGAGAGAGTGGGGAAATACTGTACAGTACAGCAGTTACCTTAAAGACACAGCCTGGCCAAAGTTCAGCACCGAATCTACAAGTTTATTGTAGCACGCAAACCATGTTGAGATGAATAATCTCAGACTTGCTTATGTGTTTGACATCTCGTCTGCATGTCTATAAATATGGAAAAATGGATCATAGAGCTACATATAGCTGCCATTTCTTAATACATTAGCCGGATAGATCCAGGGTAAAAAAATGAAAAGGTAGACCCTGAATGCCAAACGGTGATCACGTACATTTTTATGGATGCAGAATATGGAAAAAGGGAATATGAATTTTTGCCAAACTATTTTGTTCAGCTCCCTGTGAGCGTAAAATATATATGACCCAGTTCATACGCGGTATTCATCTTCAGCGATCTGATCACAAGTGGAGGGTCTATAGCTGCTTACATCTGGCGTTCCCACGCGTCTCGAATGCATTGCCAGTGATTGTATTTCGTGACTGGAGAAAGGGTCCTGCCTTTACTACATCATCTCTTGCTGCATTTGCTGTCAGACAACAATATACCATGATCTTTGGCTTGTGTACACAGACTGTGGCGAACATTTCACCATCAACTGGATATCTGATGCAACTTTTTAGAAGAAAAGAATGAGGCGATGAACAAAAACAGATGATGCGGTTGACTCGGCGGTACATTAACAGTTACAGTTACATTTAGCACATGTATCTCGCAATGGATGCCAATCACACCTAGCTGATCTGTGTTCTGACTGTGGTTTGCTAACTGCAATATTATCCATTCTAGAAGGTTTAGATCTCGTTCATAGTATACTGTAACACTGCTGTATTGTCTATTTATTGTCTTAGGCTTACTGTTTGCACTATACTGTTATTTTGCTGTACTCTATTCATTGTTTTGTTTTTGTCACTCCTTGCACTTTGTTCAGTGCTGGTAATTGCATCCTGTGCAATAATCAAACTGTATACTGTATGGGGCAGGTGGTGGCCTAGTGGTTTAGGTTTGAATCCCAGCACTGCTAGTACCATCACTGAGGTACCTTTCAGCAAGATACCATCCCCACACTCTGCTCCCTGGGTGCCCCTCAGTGGTGGCAGCCCGCTGCTTCACTTGGTGAATGTGTTAAATGCAGAGGAAGAATTTCACTCTGTTCACACTGTGTGGTGTATTGTGGTGTGTTCACCTGTGACTATAAGGGGACACTTTAATGTGGGTTTACATCCTGTTTACACCACACTGTTACATTTTTGTAGCGTGAATGTATTGTATTAACCCTTGGCTTAATGTCGCTATATGTTTCTCTGTGACTCATCACACAATATATGTGTACACAGCTGCTGATGACAATAACCTTGAACCTTGAAACCTGTGTTTAGGACCACAAATGACGCACAGGTGTGAACGAGTCCAAATTGTGTGGGCTATGTGTTTGTAGCCAATTCCAGCCCTTCCTGCAACTCAGTCTGACGGTTGAACAGCTCAGTATGAAGGTGTATTGACATATCTGTTTCTACTCTTTTTTTATTCTCTCGATTTTGCTGTGCTGTAACTCACCGTCCATTGGGTTGATGTACTCTGGCAGGTGGGCGGCAGCGGCAGCAGCAGCGGTGGCAGCAGAGGCTCCGGCCCCCTGCATAAGCAGCTCTCCGTATGGGCTCCGGTGGCTGGCCATCAGGTGATGGTAGTAGTCGGCCGAACTGGCTCCGGGTGGAGGCGGGGGCAGGCCGAACAGGCTTCGCTCCTTCAGGTGCTCATGGGCTACTGTAGACGGCAAAGATGAAGCAGTGAGCATTTACCCAGCAACTGAAAGTCTGGCGAAAAAGTTCTCCCCTTTCCACTAATGTAACAATTAAGATGTGTCAGTAATATGCGTTTAAGATGTATCAGCAAGGTTGGTGTAGCTGACAAGTGATGGAAGTATGAGCAAATTCTGAACATGGAAACGCTTTTTTAGCATTAAAAGCTATTTTTACCCATAACAGTGGGTCATTCAGTGTCAGAAAGCACAAAGCCAGTAGAGGTCTGGGATAAAAATCAGACCATTTCAGCTCCAGTGAACAGATATGGCTGATCTGTGTTCCAACTGTATGATGTAAATGGTGAGAAGTATGTGAAAACACTGCTAAATGCTGCCGCTATGCCTATACCCAAAATGTACTGCAATAATTAGATCCAGGTTATTTAATTAGCAACAAATTTTTAGTTCATTTTAAATGTGTGTTTGGATTATTAAGGTGAAAATCATTTTATTTATCTTGCACAAGTGCTTTATGTGTTTAGGCTCCATGGTGTAAGTTTCTGATTTAAAAAAATGACCCAAATAACAGCTATTTGCTAATTTGGCTATGAAAAAAAACTGAATGGGAGCTAAAAATCAATGATCACTGCACTTATTAAAGTTATTCATTACTGTACAACTAAAGGGGCACGTATGGGCTGATTTAGACACATATTTAGTACAGTGCGAATTGGAAGGGTATGAACGACCAGTATTTAAGGGCAAAACTGAAGAGGCAACATTAAACACGTGTTGGAGGAACAACTCCATTTGGGGTATGAGGGAAAAACTGTGTAAATGTAACTTTTCGCCAGATTCAGTAAACAGTGAAGTGTTAGTGAGGAAGTCCAGCCTGGGGTCGTACACTGTAGCCGACACTGAAAGGGTCCGAATGGAGACAGAGAGATAAGCAGACTCAAGAAAGTGGAGGAAACTGAAACATGAGTTGCCAAATTAGAAATATTTCCTCCATCCATAAACAGAGCCCCCTGCCCCCCTCACACTCACACACACAGATGTCCAGTGGACGCAGTATAGAGAGTTAAGCCCGGCGCTCTCACAGCAGCCCAGTGTTAACATCTGCAACAGGTAAAATCCTGTTAAGTGTCAGGAGCAATAAGACTGAAAGGGCCGAAGCTGCTTTACGTGGGCCGCGAGCACCGCCCCTCCACTCCATATGGTTCATATTAACATACAGCATCGAACAGTCAGTCTTCAGAGCTTCTGCTGTGCTTTCAGAAACATGCATACATGCGTTGGTGCGTGCGTGCACGCATATGTGCGCGTTAAGCTGCATCATACACCTTGAAAACATTTCCACTGCTTTCTCACAGACAATTAGCTCCAACTGTGTTTGAAGTACAACTCTCTCTCTCTCTCTCTCTCTCTCTCTCTCTCTCTCCTCTCTCTCTCTCCCATATCTGACACTTCTTTTCATGTGCACTGTATTGTGGCAAAACAAATGAAGCACCCCACTGTGTTGGACTCTCCCTTAAATTCCACTGCCGGTAAAGTCGTGTTTAAGCACTTTGGGGAGACGCTTGTCTTTTTCTCACAGAAATGTTGACGTGAGTGGAATCCTGGACGAAGCCGCGGAGCGTTTCTAAAGTTACTATAGTTCTGCTCCGTCCCGCTGTGGAAATAGCTCAGCACAATTTACGCTCTGCTGAGACGACCCCTGGCCAAAAAACGATCCGCAATCTAATCCCAGGCCTATTATTTCTATATATTCCTGTGTGGAAATAAATGTGCGCTTAAAATAAAAGCCAACGATGACGGTGTCCTGAATAGCTGGGGCCGGCCGCTGCATTTCAGAACAGGGCCAGTCGTATTCCGCAAGTAACATCTCACATTCAAGGCCACGTCTACCTATCTGCATTCATTCAAGTTAAAATAGCCTTCCCCTCGCTCTCTTTTTCCCTCTCCCCCCCTCTCCAGGCTTTATCGCTGTCGGGATCTCCTGTGCGCTGCTTATTTAAGTTTAAAAGCGCAGACACATTACTGTTGACAGACTGTAAAAGGTGATTTATTTGGCCTGCTATTCGGCCTGCTCGCCCCAACCTGTTATTGTAATTCAGCTGCGGAGAGAGAAGTGTCAGCACGTCAGGGAGAATTCTGCCTGCCCACTTTTCACTCTTTTTTTTTTTCATTCCCACACGCTTCCCAACACAAGCAGCCTCTGAAGCAGAAGTCTCAGCGCGGCGCGGTTCAAAGGTCCGGGTGTGCCGAATGCATTCCAGACATAGTGGTGCGGTTCTAGGGTCCACAACTGGGACAGACAACTGAAGTGGCATGTTTGCTATTTAACTATCTGCATCGTAAAGAGGTTTTTAAACGTGTGGGTCGGACGACCAGACAAAATAAGTTCATCAGAAGGTATCGAGTGCAGAGTTGATGTTCTATAACACTTCCCTTGTCGTTCATAGAGTACTTTGCTGCTTTTTACAGTTGTCCAGTGAGTGCTGTCCAGAAATCTGAAGGTGCCCTGAAGTGTTGATATTACTGAATATTACTGAATAGTTGAATTGGACAGAAAGGACAACAATAACAGCTTTGTTTTTGGCTGAAAAAAGGACGGTTTGATGGGTCAGTGCTTTAATGGTGGCTAAAAATTATTACATTAACAGTTTCGTTTGTTAACATGTTAATTTTGCAAAGTGCTTCAGTGTTATCAATTATGGCCTTTAGGCATATTTGATGCTTTAATCAAAAGTATGCTATTTAATTAATGAATACTACGATAACTTTCTATTATCCATTCTTAATTCTCTACAATCAATGTAAACAAAAGATCTGAATGGACGTTGTGTCCAAACTATGTCGTGTTCCAGTTCAGTGCAGTTCAGCTTGAGCTAAGTCAAGTTAAACACAACAGAACCGAACCGAGGTGAAGTCAAAAGTCCTTCTGCACTCACCGTCTGCAGGGCTGAGGCCGCGGGCGGCTGAGATCATGGAGAGCGTGGGGCTGCTGTGGACTGAGCGCAGGTAGTGCTCCACGTGGGGGGTGACGTAAGGGTGCGGGGGGCTGAAGGGCGACTCGCCCGTCCCGCTTGGAGAGAGTCGGATCAGTGAGATATCAGAGATGACCGGGCTGCCCGCGAGCCCTGGTGGTCTGTGGGGGGGGAGAAGAGGTGAGATGTGGTCAATAATGATAATCACAATCAGTATCTTTACTAACTTGTGACCATCTGACTGTGTTACTGATTATTAGAAGATCAGGACATGGGTCCATATCAGTTATGATCAACAACAGGGCTAGAAGTACGATCCCGATGTACAAACAGACACTACAGAATGGTAATTTCAGAAACAGCAGACCAATTTTTTATTTTTCCTGTAGCATTTCACAGTAAGTTGAAGTCTTATCTGTGCTACCTAAATGGTTGTACCAACTATAAAGCACTTGAACCAAAAAAAAAAAAAAAAGAAAATATTGGCTTTGATTATTATCAGTCGACTCCTAGCCACAATGATTCCAAAGCATTCCAGACTCCCCTTCAAGCCAAAGCTTCTAATCTCAAAAGCAGCCAATGCGCCAGTGAGCATTCTCCAAGGAGCGGTTCTTGTGCGCAGGGCTGTGATGGATAGGGTTTGGTTCCTGGACCCGAGGCGTTTTTTTGCTGCATAAACCCAGCAGAGAGACTCCAGCCTGTGTCTGAATAAGCGCTAACTTGTCTCTGTAGTCTGATCTGAAGCGTCTCTCAGATCCATGAAATAGCATGATATCATGTCTGCTGGTCTTATTGTGTTGGGATCTGGGTTGGGGTTGAGACTGAGGGCAGTCGTCAGGCGAAGCCTGCATCCGTACTGAATGGCACGCAAGCATACGATTATGTTACATGACCACGGGGGTTTGTGTGATATGGCACCCAATCATCCAGAGTGGATCGGAAAAGACAGATTATGGGTAAGAAGGTTGTTGAAGGAAGAAATGTCGTACTTGTCTTCTGGAGCTTTTACTCCAGTCAGAGAGCCTATTTATACTTCTGGACTAATGACTGTGGTCTGAACAGAAGCTTTCCATGATGTCTGTGCTCTTTCAACTCAAAAGATACATGTATACATGTGAGTTAAGGCCTATTCACACATTTCAAACTACCATTTGTGTCGGTTAGGGTTTCTTTTTTTCTACAAGTTAAAAAATGTTTCATTTCGACGTGATCAATGATTTCATTTAGACTTTAGATTTTATACTCTGTGTCTTTGCAGTCATTACATAATCAATTTCCTCAATTAATTTTCTGATTCGGATCCTACAGATGGAAAAAATCCAGATTTTGAAAAAAAAAACACCCATTTGATTGATTGTTTAGCACTGAGTAGGCAATAGAGAGAGACAGTCAGAGAAAGAATGAGAGAGAGAGAGAGTAAATCCGCGCTAAAATATCAAGGTGAAAGTCATCATAGACCCAGCTCCCAACCCAACTTTGTGAATAGATTAACGGCAATATTTTTTATATCGCGTGATAAGAGTTAATTAATGCAGCACGTTAACGCCGATTTTTAAAAAATGGTTTTATATATACACCTTTTTTTTTTATTTTTATTTCATTAATTCCTGTTGGACTAATAATGGCAAGTGTTACCACTTCATGTCAAGTAAAAACAATGTTTTGTTCCGTAGAAAAAATCATCATTGTTGCTTCTAGTTCAGGAATCATTTTTCCCCCTCTTCCACCTCTTTCCTGCATTCTCAGAGTGTTTAATACCATTGCAATGGATTCCACTGTGGATGTGAATGTTCCACTGTGTTAAATATTGCGCTTGGCGCGAACAGGTCTTTATAACAATGCTGAACATGTCTTACTCTCCATGAGAAAGGCTTTTGGTAAATAGTATTGGGTGTTTATTTGTAAGCTGGAACAAAGTCACAGCCTGTTTGCCTGATAGATGGTTGCCATTTCCAGACAATTTCACCCTCCTGTGGGCGCTAGACAGCAAAATATCCAGGCTTAAAAGCCAAGTTGCCTGTGGATATGGTTACAGCTTACCCTTATCAGCCAGTCTGGGCACTGATTGTGAAGCTCTCTTTCAGGACTAGCTAATTGAATTGTGTTGTGTTTGACATAACGTGTTTTTTGAGGACGTTGGTTTAAGGGTAGTTTATTCTCAGATCATGCCTTTCTGATAGCCTGGTCTTCCGGCGCTTTCAGCAGTACGAAGCGCAGTGAGACGATGCCAGACTGCATTACACAAAGCAGGCGCGTCGCGGCTGACCCCCTCCTCCTGGAAGGAAATGACTGCACCATAGTTAAGGATCTCGGCAGCTAGGGATCACGGTCGCTTGGCTGTGTCTTTTTTTCTATTCCCTTTTCTTTCTTTAGCCACGGTTGATTTTCAGCCCCACCAGTCTTTTTTGATGATTCCCAGACCACACAAAGAAGCAGCGGGACATTCATTTGGGTTGAAAGGAACTGCGCCGTTTAGGCCTGCGTGTCTTCCCTGGCCGTCTTATTAGCTTTTCAGAGTGCCCAGCGGAATGCAGGACTCAGAGTGGTCCAACCCAAAGGAGCCACTGACAGGACTCATGCGTGAGCAAGCCTTTCTTCAAGACACCGTCCAGAAGGAGGGACAAAAACCAGCTGCGCACTTTCCTTCACAATTGCTTTCTGTTATAGGGCGACCAAGTAAAAACAAAGCTGAGGCATTCTGCAGCTAGACAGGCAAAGAAGAGGGTAGTCTTTCTTTGAAATGATGCTCCAGGTTATTAAAAGGTAAAGTATTTTAAAAATTCCTGCCAAAGACTCAAGGTCCAGAGGAAGATCGGTCCAGCTGAGAGTCACTCTTTGGTTCTCTTGTCCTTGACAGCTTTGAGATGGACCTGAACCCACTACATTTCCAGTGATTGCGCACAGGCTGCTAGGCTTGTTCTGAAGCCAGCATCTCTCTGGGTCAGACGCAGCTGCTTGGGCCCATAAAGACTCCACTGTTCTTGGCCAGGACAAGCCAGACGGCTCCTTCCAAGTCACACAGCCAGGCCTCATCCTCATCTACACTAGCTTAAAGATTCTGATCTAAGCGCCCTGTCTGTAAATAGACCTTATCTGCCTTCATAAGGGCAAACTTCTGATCCAGTACTGACCATTCCACTGGCTGTTTTATGTTATAGAGATTGTGTCATCTCTTCTGAACCTCAAGCAGGAGACATGAGAGCAAATGCATGCTCCCAGACCAATCCCCCCAGTCTCAGTGACCTCACTCCACCGTTGTAGAATGATGACATTCAACTCCTAGTCTGGATTCCATCACGATTTATGGAGTGTGTCTGAGACATTAGACACATTGTATCGATGAACTAAACCCTTAGTTTTCCACTAACTGACATCATTAAACCATATTAAACTGGTCCTCAGCCAGTAACTAATTAGCACTCTGAATATATTCCACCCTCTTTTAACAACTCAATCGCATGATTTTTAGTGTCGGAAAATGCCAGACAAACAAGTGTTGTGCGAGAGGCATTTCCTAAATAGTGTTTTGAATTATTCCCTGTGATGTCACTGAGTAAACAAAAAGAACGCTTCCAGCAGCAGCAAAACTGCAAATGAATTTTTGTACGATTATTTCAGCAAATGTTTGGAAATAATGTTGCAGGATGGATAATAAGATAGCATTGAATTTCACATGTGAAATTACAGCGCTGTGCAAAAGTCTTGAGCCTCTTCTCAGTTACTTATATTTAGCTTTAAATCACCATGTTGGTGCAAAAGCACCATTTTAAGTCTGGCAAATTGTTTTATCTTTGGTATATAGAGTAGATTTAATTAAAGCAATTGGAACAAATGTTTTACTGTGACAGGCTGCCTAAAGATACAAGGAGCCTAGATAAAGGAGTTCCAGCCGCTCAGCGTTCAGCACCACCAGTATACTGATCACCGACTGATCATCTGGAGTCATTTGCTCCTGTTTCTTCACTGGTTCAGGACTTCAGTTAGATGTGATCTGTTACACTTGAATGATTCCTACGTAGGTCACTGTGTGTCTTAACAAAAACAATTCCTCTGAAACTGGTCAGCTTCAGGGACCTGGACTGAAAATGAGAGTCTCTGAAAGTCCTTCAGGAAGCTGGTATTGTATATCAGCTGTTCTCAAAGTAGTCCTTTTAGTTGGTGCCTCATTTTCTGTCAGGAGGCACGTCTCGTGAAAAGCTCAACATCTTACTTGAACCACACCTACAAAGCAGAGGAAGCAGCCTGTGCACAGCTGAATAAGTCAGGCCTGTGGAGTGGTTCTCTTTTTCATAAGAAGATTGGAAAGTACACAATGCTGGTCACTGAAGCATACCAACACCGGGCACCAGGGGAATGTGGGACCTCTGAATTCTCACCTCCAGCAGGAGTTATGCCATAACGCTCCCACAATGCACCGGGCTAGGGTGGGCGGGGGTGGTTTTCCAGGCCCGAGCCAACAGAAGCTTAGAAGCCTGGGGTTTGGAGTTCAGCATTACAAGCTTGGGTGAATGAGCACCTTCACTAACCCCCAGACTGCAGGCTGCACATGGGTTTGCTGTTCAGACTGTAAATTCCTTGATTTTAATTGTCTTTTTTAAGCAAATAATAGAAAAAAAAATAGTTGACTTTCTTAAAAGAGAGATGCTACTTTCAGTTAATTACAAAATACATCACTGAAATTGAAAACTGCATAAAAGAAATGTGTTATGTAGTTCTTGGTCAGATATCTTATCTTGTAAGATGAGATACGATAACCCTGTATTTGTCCCATGGGTGGGAATTTTGTATTTATATTAGAGGTGGGCATAGATACATTTTTTTAACGCCGTTAATCTCATTTTAATATCATTCAGTCACTGAAATATCAAGGTGAAATTCATCATAGCTTGCGTAATATAGACCAGAGTTACTCAAACTTATTTGTCCTGGGGACCAGTCAAGTCAGGCTTTGGGGCTGCAGGAATTATTCACA
>JBBIGB010000037.1:1391149-1407092 GCA_037577075.1 Alestopetersius hilgendorfi
ACACACACACACACACACACACACACAAACACAAACACAAACACAAACACAAACACAAACACAAACACACACACACACACACACACACACACACACACACACACAGTCTATTTTGTCATTTATATCCTATAAATATGTTTGTTTTAAACAAGAATTTGCTTGGCTACAGCTGACAATTCTCTGGGCTCTGGGCTAATTGACATGCTTAATGTTTGACATGTAACATTAATCAATCACTCAATAATGAAATAAACAGGCCCAAATACCCACAACTTCACAGCCCTCACAGCTCCACTTTTTCAGAGGTGGGGGTAGTTGAGCGGGTCCATAAGCTGGATGGTGGTTTTCTTGTGGAATGTACAAATCATCACGCATTTGTAGAAGCAGCCCCAGAAACTGACAACCCCCCCCCAAACCCTCTGAAGGCTTTGAAATGGAATACAGTCTCATTAATAAGAAGTGTGTGCGCTGCCTGGCATCTTTTTCATACCAGGCAAAGCTGTTGCATTTACAGTCGGCCTCGTTTATATTAGCCAGGCATTTTCTTCATTATGGCTCCTTTTGTGAGGCTTTTTTATTTGGAACCAAAGCAGATCAGAATCGACGCTTTCCTGTAATAAAGCCCCTCCTGGCTTGGGATAGCCCATTAAACCCGAGCGCCCTTCATTAGCTGTTGTGATAACGAGAAACCACAGTTGATCTTGTGCGCGAGCGAGTTCTGTTTTTTTGGTGCCATGAGAGCATGGCATTCAAAGTCTTAAATTCTTTACAGAGCTTTGTTTCTAATTAGCTGCTCCGGTCCTGTAACTCCTCTGCCTCTCTTCTCACTTTATTCCATGAGTGCATCAACGCTGCTGTTCCGCTCCCTCAGCATCAGCATCGTAAGTGTTAGTGCTCCACTCTCTATTATTATTATTCAGATCCCATTTTTGGCCTTCCTGATGTTAACCTGAGGTTTAATTGCCATGCAGCCCCCCCCCCCCCCCCAAACAAATATCAAAAGTATCATCTGTCATTAGGATGAACTCACATGTGCAAAGTTTATCATTAAATTAGCTGCTGCCACTAACAGGTACTTGCCATTAACATCAACCACCATGATCTGATCCCCAGTATTTTCAGATACACTTTAATGATGAAAATGCTTAGATCTCATTTCCCCATATAACATTTACTTTTGCATTTTACATTAGCATGGCAGCAGTGCAAAGTAAGCCTACAAAAACACACCACTAAAAGACGATGAGCAGGTTATGTGGATCAGTGGTCAAAACAGAAGCATGCACAATTAAAATGTATAATTATGTATATGCATGTGTATGTGAATTAGAATGTGTAAGTGTATATGGATGTGTATGAGATGAGATGTGTATGTATATGTATGTGTATGAGTATGTGTGTATTTGTATGTATATGAGCTGTATGTGCGTAAACGTGTGTGTGTGTGTGTGTGTGTGTGTGTGTGTGTGTGTGTGTGCGTGTGCGTGTGATATACTGTAGGCTACCTCTGTTCTACAATGTGAACATGAGCAGAAGTTCTCCTGTTTGCAGGGTTGTGGTGCTCAGAATGACTGTAAAGGGCTGATATAGGAAGAGAGGGTCGTGAGCATCTCTGGATCGGATTAAAATTCTCAGGGCATCACGCTCTGTGGTGGTGGAAAGCAGGTGACCCGTTGGGGGCGAGAGGTCAGGGACGTGGATCATTATACATACCCGAGATACCCACAGAGGGCCTCCAGGGGCCCCGCATGCTCAACACTGCTGTGAGTCAGCACTCTGGGCCCATCCATCCTTCTCTTTGTCTCCCTCCCTCTTCATCCCTAACTTGTCCCGCATGCAGGCAAGATGGACAAGGCCGGACCAAAAGTCAAGCAATAATGCTCTTCCTTCCCCCTCTCACTCCTTCTCTGGGCCTCCACTCAAGACTACAGCATAAAAAGTTTGAGGACACTTTGCCTCCTTTTGTAATGTGAACTGCTTTGATGCTGCTTTTTAATTATGGAGGGAAAATATTTGCACAAAAAAAGCTATTTGCTTATAATCTGGGCATTTTTCCTCATTTGCTGAAATTACATACTAAAAGAAGGTTAAAATATTTCCAAGGTTTGAGTACTGACGAGTTCTGACATCAAAATTAGGAGTAAAAATATTGTTACAAAAACTGCAATGCACTTTTGTTTACCACTAAATATCTGATTAGGTTTAATAGATTAAATAATTCAATCTGACCGGTCCAAGAAAACATACTCATTTTTAGAGCTTGACAAAACGTTTGTCAACGGAATGACAAAACATTCATTAAATTGAGACAAAATTATCAGTAAATACTGATATTTCATTTTCTTTAAACCACAGTTATTTTACAGTAACCTTCAGTACAACTATGACAGTTTCTATTTCCACCAGAGGAGGGCAACAAAGCCCAAAGCCTTTTCACACCAAATCTGAATTTCACAAACCCAAAAAACCCAAAGCAGCCACTTTTTCATTTGTTCATTTGTGCAAAGGTGTGCTGGTGTCTAAATACGCATTTCAGATCATGGATCAGAGAGCAGAACACTCGTGTATACAATAAAGGAAATGCTACGCTGGGGGTGGAGGTAGCTCAGTGGATACTTGCCTCCAGACCAAAAGGTCATGGGTTTGAATCCTACCTTCAGCACACCACCACTGGGTCCCTAAGCAAGACCCTTAACCCTAAATTGCTCCAGGGAGACTGTCCCCTGTAATTAGGGATTGGAAGTCGCTTTGGATACAAGCGTCTGCTAAATGCCATAAATGTAAATGTAAATGATTTCAGGGCAGTTAGTGTAACTGTCGAAAACTCATAACTACTTTTTTTTAACTTATTTTAAATTGTTTCTACAGACTCTCTTGCAGCACATTATGGAAAAATGGCTTTAAGGCCGTCTTTGCTGCTTTTATTACATATGGGAGTGTCACCAATTATCAATGTATATAACTGCCATGGCTATTAATAACAGGCACTTTTTGTGTTTGTATGGCGCAGTATGGTGTAAAATAATACATGGGAAGCACTGGGCCCCAGTGCTGCAGGCCTTGTGCGTGACTTGCTTAAGTCATCTTCCCTCTTTACTGCATTTGTCATGGAAAATGCCCCGGGTCGGGTTTAATTGATGCAAAAACACCATAAAACACACCTGACACGCAGAAAGCGAAACAATAACGCCGCGCAGCTGTTGAAAAACATGAGACGCAACCTGGAGAGTGTCCGCTCCCCCCCCCACCCCACCCCAGTCCTGCTTAAACCGGGTGCTTCGTACGGGACCACTCAAATCTGACCTTTTAGCAGCAAAGCTTCCTATTAAAGCTCAGCCACTTCTCAAAACTCCAGCTGCTGCAGTGAAACACCAGACAATGAAGCTTATTTGATTGAACGCAGGTCTCAATTGGAGGGACTCTCTCTCTTCCTCTCTCGCTCTCTGTCCAGTGTAAAGAGCAAGGGGATATTTTTCACCCTTGACGCTCAGAAAACAGTATAATAGCCCTGTGTGTGTGTGAGTGCATGGGGCCCGTCGAGTGGATGCAGGCGAAAACAACTTAATTCAGCTCCCGGCCCCAGTTAATGCCCCTTAACTAATGCTATGGGTGAGTTATTGGACGGGCTAATGGGAAGGGGGGCTCGAGGAAGGCCCGAAAAACAAAGAGTGTGTAGAACTGGGTCAGCAAAACATGACAGGGAGCAGCGAGAGTCGTCGTCCGCAAGAATTCTCCCGCGCTGAAGTCACACACACACCTCCCTCCTGAATCTTAATCACCTCACCCCGCTTAGAATACTTAAATCACGCTATTGTGGGCTGAGCAGGGCTTTCAAGTGAGAAGGCTGATCACAAATAAGGAAAAGTGAAAAATGAAACCAAACTAGAGGTTTTAAAACGGGACAATAGCATTCACGGCAAAAACAGAATTTTGTCAATTTTTTATGCCACTGTAAACACACTTAACCCATATTTTTCCAGTGACCAAAGCTAAAAAAGTAAGATTAAACAGCATTAGACCCTCCATCCTCAGCATCATTAAAGTTCCACATTGCTCCACACAGCCCCATTCATCAGCGCCCTGCCTCAATTATCCGCATTACCAGTGTTATTTCCAGCGGTCACATTTTTCATGTCAGGCCGCCGGTTCGGGCTCACCCCCAAAGGAGGCCTGGGGCTAGGGTAGGCCGGGCCATCTCGCGGCCGTCTCCGGAGCAAGCGCTGGAGAGATTGACCGGGCCTGGGATAGCTATTCTATCGCGTGGGCTTGGGTTCTTCTATCACGCGGACAGCTCCATTGTTCAGGCACGGCTGGGAGAACAAAAGGCGAGCGCTCTGGAGAGTTCAAGAGGGGCGTTTACCTGCTGCAGAGAACCCTGTCCCCCTCGGGGCCCACGCCGAGCTGCGCTCCCCAACTCAGACCTTCGCTATCTATTAGTCTTTGGGTGATAACATTTGTTTTCACATCTGGGGGGACCGACGCAGTGGGGTGAATCACTTTTTCATCATCACTCCAGAGCTGTGGGCTTTTTCTCAGACGGGATGAGCGCTAAATCATAACTCGCTCAGTTTAAGCTGCTGATTTCACACGTTATTGCTGAGTTTCGATGGAGCAGAAAGTGGCGTATTCTAGTGCATTCAGATCCTGGTCCTCGTCAAGCGATAAGAGTCAGAAAATGCTGCTAAATCTAATGGCACTATGTGTTCGGTCAGTGGACTTCACACATGTTCCCATCACGTGTAGCTGTGGGACCTGTGGCAAACATCACTCACCACAAAAAAGAAAACAGAAAAGCACTGTGCTTAAGTGGAATCAAGTGGTGAAATTCATAGGTTCATGGGGTTCATTACAGTCAGATGGTTTTTGTGAACAGATTTTCGCCTGTGAAATACAAGAACTTGTCTGGAGAAGCACATGTGAAACTGGTTTAGACCTGATTTCAATTCAGATTTTTGTGTTCACACCGTATTGAAAAACATCTGCTTTACCAGACTGGCGATAAAATCCATAATCTGTCTCCAAATTATAGAATAAGATAGCTATTCAGGCTAAGTGGTTTGCTCTGTTGTAACTGCTCTTGGAATATTCAAGGCACACAAACAGGCCTCTCTTGTGTTTGTGGAGCCCTAATCCTCGAATCTAAAAGGCTAAAGTGGTTCCATCTTATAGGAAGTGCTCAATAATGGTAATGATCCTCCGAGCAGGCCGGTCTAAGGCGCTGTAATTAAAAGGCATTCTGTCTTACCCAGAGAAGCAGGAGGGGAAATTAGACAGGAAATTCCTCTGGAACAAGCTGGCTAGAGTCCTAACTACACAGCATCATGCCAACTATTACACACCACTGGGCCCCGTCTTGCAGCGCACTCTGGGATGTGCCAAGGTGGCTATAGGCCTATGGCATTTTCAGAAGCTCAGCATGTAGTTTGTGCTTCAGAATGCAGCAGAAATGTTTAATAGCTAGCATTTTCTTTCAAATCGAGCATTTACTGGACAGCACTTCAGTGGGACTTTGCAGGGAATTTTGAATTATGAATACAATGACCAGCCATGACAATATCAGGGCTGTGCCAGTGTGTCTTTAGTTCAATACTAAGGCAATATTGGCTTCTTCTGTGATGTTACATAAGGCTACAACACGCAAATGAGGTTTTTAGTAAATCAGGCTTTTACTGTGTGGTGTGGGCACCCTGAGAAACCTCAGATGTAACATATGAGTTCCTGCAGGCATCTCCTAAAGTCCACACAGAAAACACTGTTAATAACTTTGAAAACGGCAAAGGAAACGGCAAAAATGTTTTTAGTTCCAATTTCCAATCCTGGAGCATTTATATCCATCAAACATATGTTAATATGAGGATTACAAGCGTCACATAATAGGAGTTACAAAGTGCATATATGGTATCTTTTCCATGCAGCAATTGGATCAAACTAAGAAGAGGCTCCAGTTCAGTTCGGCCTTCGTTGGACCTTCGTTTTGGCCGTCTATGCCGAGGGCAGGAGGTCAGGCTTGGGCTTGCAACTGCAAGGGCAAGGGTCGAAGCGGGGGGGGGAGGGGGTCACTTATCAGCATCCTTCAGCTGCATCTGGGCCTGCCTCTAATAAGGTCCATGCATCATAGTGCTGGGGGTTAGCATGGAGCATCAGGCTCTGAAGGGCCTCCACTGCCTGCCCCGTCGTCAGCAGTATGTTGTTAGCATGCTGTTTGTGTAATTTCGGTACTTAGGACTGCAAGGGTCTCCAAGACTGATTGCACGCCGCCATAATCACCCAGCCCCTACTACACACTGATTTATCACCCCTGCTCTTAATAGCTCTGCTTAACACACAGGTTTGTCCAGAGTAAGTAATTACCTTTAAGAAAAAGTTTATTATCTTTAAGACTGGCGCGATGATAAAAGGAACCCTGGCGAAGAGAGAGAGAGAGAGAGAGAGAGAGAGAGAGAGAGGGAGAGAGAGAGAGTGGGAGGGAGAGGTGGGGGGATAGGAGCTGGGGGTGAATGAATGAGAGTGATAATTAAAAAACAATACATTAAATTGGTGTGTTCTGCAGGCGCTGTCACTGTGCTCCCCTGCTTACATTCATATTAGCCCTGTGGAACCCTTGCTAGGCGGCGATGGGGATTACTCCTGGCCCAGAGGCGGTGTCAGGAACACAGGAATTACTCCTCGGGTGCATCTGTAAATTGAACGAGGACGCGGCTCATTTAGAAAGAGCAAGGTGGAAGGGGGGGAAAAAAAGCATGTCCCGGGCCTAAAAATAAAGCCTGAAAAGCAGCTGCTGGGAGGTACTTTGGCTAGTCATAGTTAACTAGCCTCTCAATCCTCTCAATGAGGCTGCGATGGGGTGAGGGGAGAGGTGTGACGCTGTATTGCTGCATAGCAGATGGAGGTCGGATGCCGATCAATGACAAAAAAAGGCAGAAGAAGCAGAGAAAGGACGGTGTGCCACTCTCCCCTGCTGCTCTTCAACCATGTGCACTCAGGTCAGTGACGGATGGCTACTTGGGCAGAAATAGCCACCTCGGCCTCGTCCGTCATGCACCGGGATGCCCTCTATGGCCTCCTGGGGAGTCAGGCACAGCTCTGAAATAGAGCATGGCGCAGAGATAAGCACTGTCCCAACCGGTGGAGAGGAGCGGATACTGTAGGTCCATAGTCAGGAGAGGGTACAATGATGGACAGCATAAGTATGGACAACATTCAGGCTTCCAAGTAGCTGCTGAAGTTTTGTGTATAGTTAATAGTAGATTATACTGTGTCTGAAAACAAAAGTCTATTTGGGATCGATTACGAACTTAATTCCAACTGATGAGGTCGTTACACTTGTTATCTCTTGTTATCTTTGGACGTCTTGGAACTATATCTAGAGAGTGGGGCAAACTGTGTGAAGCTCACACTTTTAAAACCAAGAACTCTAGGCCTAGACAAGGGAGGGGTTTGGTATAAACTTTGATGGGATGGTAATGATCCACACACCCTTTGTTAAATGCTTGTAGCTAATTACACAATCCTAGTGTCAACAGCCTGGAGAGCTAATCAGAGAGTTTTTTCCATTAAACAGAAGAAGCTCTTTGATGGCAGTGATGTGGCTGAGCCAGGCTGCAGTGTTTGCTTAAACTCTCTGGGTGTTTGCTGAAGTGTTTCAGCTTGCGGGCCGTCTTGAGCCCAAGCAGAGCTCCAGAGGCTTCCACCCACATTTATAAACATCATCCACTTTGTCCAAAATGGCACGAAGTCTGTTCTTTGCTTTAACCCTTCGTTCGTCCACAGGCCTGGAGCTTCTTTCATCCAAAGAGCATTTCTTGGCCAATGACAGCAGGGAGAGAAGTTCATGCTGCCGGTGTCTCAATAAAAGGAGATGAAAAGAAACAGAACCGCATAAATGTCTTAGGTCTATTGTTGCGACTGCAAATGCGCTGCTGAAGGCGTTAAGCACTACTGGAGCTGGATTTGCTTTACATGGGATGGTTCTGTAATTGTGAAGGACTGGACAGCCTGAGTCATACAGAACCGATTGTCTGTGTAATTTCCCCAAACTACCGCAGACAGTTTGGACCGAAATGTCCTGACCTGGTTGGGCACATTGTGTAACGCGACAGGCCCAACACTCATGGTGAGGTCGGATGGTCCTTGTGAACCTGGGAATTTTTGAGTTAACCACAAGTAAGTTGCTGTACTGTTTTGTGTTAGCTGAGTTAACAAGCCCAGTCACCTTACCAGCATCTCACCACATGGACAGAGTAGACCCAGTTGCACTGGTCCAACCATTCGTTGCATGGGGAATTTACCAGTGTTGCTGATGTTGAAAGCAAACAACTGCTTCCAATTTGGTGATGGGATTTTTTTTTTACCGAACTTTTTAAATGAACAACAACCACCATCAAAACCAAGACACTGGTCAGGGTGAACATCTTACACCTCATTTCAATGTTATGCTTCATTTTAGTTTGCCTTATTTTCAGGCCAACATACATACATACTTGCCTTAGTCTACATATAGTTTACATATACATATATGTATATATATTAAAATACAGATAAAATATATTTATATAGTGTTTATACTGTATTGTTGATATAGTATTTTATTCTATTCTTGCTGCTCTTAACTTTGTACTGTCCACTTTCAACCGTGACAAAGCAAATGTCCCACTTGTGGGACGAAAAAAGGTTTATCTTAATTATCTAATTATCTTAATCATCGTAAAAAAATAGCCTTGTTTTGTAATTACATTACTCTGAAACCTCTTTGAAAAAGTGCACTCCTTCCAGAGGGAAACTCCGGGTTCAGTCAATTGTGACCATCATCTTCACTATTATTTCCATCAGACTGTGAAAACTACAGACATACTTGACTTGTATTGGATTAAAATCAAGGGTTTTGTCTTTAATCTCTTAAATTATAGTACCAGGATCTGGATTAGTAAAACAAATCCGGAACCTGTATGCCTTTAGACAACATGTGGTGAAGATCTCCCTCTGTCTCGCCTGGGACACGCCTGGAAAGGCTCAATGAGGAACAGCTGCATGGTGCTGCTCCTCCTGAGTGTCCAGTGAGTACAACTCTCTGCAGCTTTGTGGAGGATGGTGGGATTAGTGAGGGGGGGGGGGTACTGCTCAACCCTAAGGGAGGCCCCTGCCTGGACCATGTCCTCGAGGCTTTTGGATTTGTCCTGCAATCTTCATGCTTTGAGATTTCTCTCATGGGAGAACTGCTGTACAGTGAACCTCATTACATTAAGACTTCTTTTATTATTCCCTTCGTTTTTTTCAGTGCAGGGCGTTGCTGTATTTGCTGCCTAAAAATACTTAAATCTGTTTTAATCAGGAGTTTGTAATGCTGATTTTTAGACTGTAGTTCTGATGTATATAAATATGTGTCTGTGCATGTGTGTGTATGCAAATGAGTAATCTGTACATAAATTAATAAAATAAATATTATAATAATAATAATAATTATTATTATTATTATTATAATACTTTTTCCAGAAGCTATTTATTTTTATTCATTTTATTTGTGTATAACTCATCATTGTATTCATTATTTACTTATTAATTTAGAACTTTACTGAACTTATTTTATTTACCCTTTTTTTCTAATTGAAAGATCTGTCTGGTGGGAACATTCATGTAAGTCTGTGACCTGTATCCAGCATTTGTTGACACGTGTATAAAATCTTTAGCGTGTCGGTGAAGGGCAGTGGCCTAGACCTCCCCGTCTCGCTGCCTCGCTCTGAGCTCCGCACCGCAGCGTCTTCACACCACTTGGTCTTTGCCCTCTCCTTACTCTGTTATATCGATCTAGCGGTGGATGAAGGACTGGCTCATAAAGACTAGTGAGACGTGAAGGAGCGTACGGCACTTTCTGCAGCATCCCTGCCAGGACACCTCTTGACCC
The DNA here is from genome assembly GCA_037577075.1 of Alestopetersius hilgendorfi. NCBI lineage: Eukaryota > Metazoa > Chordata > Actinopteri > Characiformes > Alestidae > Alestopetersius > Alestopetersius hilgendorfi. The sequence goes on from JBBIGB010000037.1 coordinate 1,401,048, forward strand.
TGTGCGTTCAGCTGCTGAATACCAAAGTCCGAGACGGGCGGACGGCTCTCAGCTCGGTTAGCGATGGCAGAGGGCCGTCCCCACAGAGCCGGGGGGCCTATTAAACTCAAACGCAGAAATCAAACCCATTTACGACTCTCACTCAAACAGCAAGGAAGTTTATTTAATAAACACTCAAACTGTGTACGTTAGGCCGTCGTAGATCAAGTGAAAGCAGCCGGGGCACTTAGACAGCGACTTCAGCCGTAAGTGAACAGTTTCCATTATTTCATATCCAAGGTGCACGAATCAATACACCTTAATAGATAATTGGATCAAAATTTCTCAGGAGGCTTAACCCTGACTGTCAGGAGCATTACAGAAACGTATGATTTAATTTGCCTGATAAAATACTCAGGAACAATACGGATTGTCTCGTTAATTGAAGCAGCTTAATTGAATAATTAACAGGGTTGGTGACAGTTGAATTTGCTTGAAGGGAGAAGTTTGGGTTAATGAGGGGACCGGGACTTCAGGCACGCTGACCCTGTTTCAGCAGAGTGGCCTGGTTAGAGACATAATTAGCTTTTACACTCAAACACACTATACAGAAGCCTTAGCAGGCATGGCCTGCAGTTTTAAGACTGTAATATCCCATTATGGTTAAGGCAGGGAAGTGGCTAACACTGGAATGGAACGGTTGTGGGGAATGTGGGAAAAATTCCCTGTGGGTCACTTTATGTGCTCAAGCCATAGTGACGAGAGGTGGAGTGCATGATCGAAACACTGAATAAAGATGGAGAGCAGTGCATGCTTAAAGCATCCAGTTCAGCATGACCAACAGTAGGATGGTTGAAAGATAAGGTACATGCATGTTTACGCATTTATATATGAAATTAATAATAATCTTCAATCTGAAACCAATAAAAAAAATTCTAACTACATTTTGAAATTTAAATTATAGCCTTTATCAGTTTCAAGCAGGGAATTTCATACTTAACAGAGCTTGCAAACTGCCTGTCAATGAATTAAACCACTAAGCAGAACACCTACATAATGTATATGTCCCAACACAACCACAGCAAACTGGCTGCCTGTTTTGAATTGTGACAGAATCAGTGATAACAGCGACCTTCTCAGTCAGAAAACAGGCCATAATGTAAAGAAAACAATCCCAATTTAAATGGTACTCAAAATATTGATATTTTCTGTAAACTGTTCAGCCCTGATGTAAAAAATTGAGACAGAGTACAAGCTAACAGCCATATCGCTACCAATAAAGGCTGAGTTTAACAGAAAGATTACTGATTACTGACCAGTGAGGTAGCTATGAACTCTACACCTAGGAGACCATACCTAGCAATGGGCTGCTAAGGGTCAGTTCCTTTACTAAAGTGACCACAAGAAGGTTTATTTGTTTTTTGTGTGCCAAAGTCCATGGGGTAAGGGATCAGACGTCGCTCCAAGTAAGGGCAGCTTCCCAAAGCTTGCTGGCAGGGAGACTCTGAAGCCAAGATGCTCAGCAACTGCCTCCTCTCTGTAGCATATGGGAGAAAAGAGGCATAAACAGCAGTTTCCCCCTCTTGGGCTTCATGTTATGACTCCATTAGTCTCGGCTGGACGTAACCCAAGCCGCGTGGCCCAAGAGCCGGCTGCCTCGCTGTAATTGTGCTGATGAGAGGAGTTGTGTTTGCGGGGGTTTGGTCGAGGAGGGGGTATGTGGCTTGATTGTGAAATCGGAGCACAAACACGGGGCTCCATGAGGTTAGTGGGGCTTGGGGGTCTCCCTCATCTCTTCAAGGCCACAAGGGGAGCTCTAGAGCGGGGGCTAGCAGGCAGAGAGTCAGGCGGAGGGCTTTGTAATGCATCCGCGCCAATAACAGCGTAAGCGGGGCTGTCAGCAGTGATGGAGTTGTACTCTCAATTTAAAGGGTGTAATTAGATTCCCAGCAGACAGGAGGGCTGCGCTTCGTGTCTAATTCCGACCCCCCTGAACGAGTTAGCACACGGTAAGCAGTGCGTGCGTAAAAGTAAAAGGTAGGTGTTCGCTTATGCGCTCAGCCATCTTTTATTACCAGACTCTGAATACGATGGAGCCGTTTAGAACAGTGCCTGATGTCACGAGGGATATTTCACATCTGCATCGTTGCTTCACGTTCACTCTGGCCAGCTGCAAGACGAGCGGCACTGCCAGGCCGCCTGATGAGAACGAGCATGTCCATAAACAGAACAGGCCTCCCAAACAATTTGCAGATCTAATGTTTCACCATGTCATTCCGATCCATTGCGCCGAAGTACAGAATCTTCAATTACGGTCAAGGGTCTCATCTGAAAGTGTTTTAGGGGCTTGGAGGCTGCAGGCCGTATCTTTGGCTTTCAGAAAACGATGCAAGTGCGCCACAGATGTCAGCACGAATAATGCTTAGGCGCTTCTCGAAGCTTTGGAAGGATCCATTACTGTATAAATGAATACTTTCCATTAACAGTGCAAGGTTCAAGAAACAGTCAATCCCAGAGGCAGCCAAAGAAGTTTTTTTGGGAATGTGTGCAGTGCGAAATCGAAGGTCTCTCTACAGTAAGCTGCCTAATGAATTACAGAGAGCGGCTCCAGCACAGGTCACTCCGCATCTACGGGCCAACAAAGAAGCGTGAAGGAAAAATCAGTCCAGTAGACGTTTGGAGAAGTTCAGACTTTCCAGCTAGATTATCAAAAGGGCAGAAAGAATGACATCACTCTCTCTCTGTTTCGTTTTGGAAAGACATTATATGTAAGACCTTCTAGCCTCTGTGTTATATATTTATTTATTAATTACGATAGGACTTTATGAAATACAAGGTGTATTTGACTTTGTTTATAACAGGAGTAGCTGCTGTAAGTCACAAAGTCACGAGCCACAGAATTCACATATTCAGTTTGGGTGATTTTCTACTTAAGGACAAGTGGACACAACCCTCTACATCTATTTTATTTACTTTTTAGTAAAAATAAATAATCAAACTTCAAATCTCTGTCTCTCAATGTCTTTCTCTCTCTCTCTCTCTCTCTCTCTCTCTCTCTCTCTCTCTCTCCCTGTCTCTCTCCGTCTCTTTCTTTCTCTCTTTCTCTCTCTCTCTCTCTCTCTCTCTCTCTCTTCCTCCTCTTGGAGTGACATCACCCCCTTCAGCTCGTGCCACAGGAAGTCCTGGCACTTCACTCAAGTGCTGCTGGGTATTTTGACTTCTCTCGTGTCTGTGGGCCACTCGAAGCAGCCCGCTCCCCTCCTGCTGCAGGAGGGGGTGTTGGTGGGATAAGGAGGGGAGGGTTTTGGGGGGCGGATTCATGTTTGAACACAAAGAACTTCATTCACAAACGAGTCCTTTTGTGGGTAAAGATTTACTCAAAGCGGGACCGCCACCTCTCCCCCACCCCGCCGCGCTGCAGCTTATCAGCCCCGCTGATAGCAGAGGGGCACTTACTGTAGCTTTATCCGGACGAACTGCAGGGCTGCTCTTTAACCAATCAGTTTTTATTCCACTGGCCACGACGGAGAGACCCACGGCGCGGCCTGCAGAGTTTAACTCTGCTCATTTAATTTCTCAGTGCAGTAGTAGTTAAGCTCCTAATTAAATAAAGAGAGTAAAAGGGGAGGGGTTTTATACTCCAGTGATGAACTTAAGTTCCTGCGTCCCCCTCGTTTTGGATCACATCTGGCCCACAGGCCCCCGCAAAGCCCCTCTCACCCCCAGCTCGCCGGTTTCTATGGCCATGCTGACACCGCAGTGAGCTCACTAATAGGGAGTCATTAGCGTTTCTGCGTTTATGAGGGAAAATAACCTTCAACAAGTTTCACATGGAGCTGAGAGGTGAAGCAGAGCGGCTCTGCTACAGCAGTTCAGACAGAGAGGACGTGTGAAAGGAAGATTCTGTTGATCAGACATTTGGAGAATCTCATAAAACCATGGAGAGCCCTCAAACAGCTAATCAATCATTCTTTCATTAAAGGCCCAAAGGAATGTTTGTGTTTTTTCTTTTTTCATACTTTTTCTTTTTTTTTTTTGAAAGTTTGACTCTTTCTTCACCCAAAGGACACTTTTGTACTGATAGCTGGTTAAATTAGACCACTTTAAAGAACAATATAGGATCATGTGGGTGACAGGACCCTCCTAATCAAAATAGGTGAAAATGGATACAATACATTTGATCTTTTTACAGTAGCCCTAAAATTCAATTCAATTCAATTCAATTTTATTTATATAGTGCATTTAACAATGGTCATTGTCACAAAGCAGCTTTACAAAATGAAATAAATGTGAAGTAAATATGTGTGTGTGAATGAATGCAATTTAATGTTCAAGGGGTCCCTCATTTCAAATGGTTTTAAAAACATTGAATCAAATGTTAACTATAATTTCAATTTCGGTTTTAAAAATGTGTTTGAAAACATGAGCAGTCAATTTTCATTCTACCGGACACTAGGAGGTCTGTTTTTAATTAGTGTGATACATTATTAAGTGATATTAGAAGCTAGCCCAGATGTTAATTATCTAGCCATCGGGGAAATGTCAGCTAGAAGCTAATGCTAATGTGTTGTTCCTAGCTGAATTAAGACTTGCAATAATATTGCTATAATATCACAATAATACTGTAAACGATAACGCCCAGGTACCTTTAACCAGCACGGTTCAACAGCCTGGGGTTTTAGAATAATCTTTGCTTTGTGCGCTTCTCTCTTGCATGAAAGGAATCAATAAATAAACGAGTTCCATTGACAACTCATTTCAAATATACTTCAAGTCATTTAAAGGAAACAAATCAAGAACATACATTTCTTCAAATATAGCCACTGCGTGCGTGTGTGTGTGTGTGTGTGTGTGTGGAAGGGGGTTGCCTTTAGAAATCCCAAAAGACTGAAGAGAAGCCGAAAACCCTAAAGGCTCACTTTTGCATGAAGAGCAGATTACAGATTGTGAAAATAACAAATGCCCTCACAGTTGCAAAGGAGGGACCTAATTTAGCATAATATCAAATATCCCTGTAATAACTCCTTCTTCCCTGCCTTTAGATAAATATATGAAGATGAATTGCTATACCGGCTTTCGCATTTTCTTCACAGCGGTGCCCTGATTCACTGGGGAGGCTTGTGGGTAGGACGGCTAAAATCACATGTCATCAAGATGGAAAACTTAAGGAGGAGGATAAAATGGATTTAGGGGACCTGGGGTCTCGTCCCAGATCCAAACACACCAGCCCACTGCAACCGGGAGCCGAGCTTTCTCTTCCTTCACTTTTATTGTACACCTTCAACATCAATTAATTACAGTGTTCTTGAGCTCATTCTCAAACAGCCTTACAGCTCGAGACTGTATCCTCAACATAGCAGTACGTCATGATACACAGCAGTAAGTGTATATGTGTGAACATCTTCCACATGGAGTGAAAAATGATATGGAAAATAAGAGCAAAAACATTGTACTGCCATGTGTCTTTCGCTATTTTTTAATGTTTCTTAAAAAAAATACACCTCACAAACACAAAGTTTTGGAATTTTTAGGATATCTTAATTGTTACATAAGTCAAACACCTATGTGAAGCCTAAACTAAGAAAAACAATTGTAAAGTGTCCACTACATTCCATAAACACATACAGACACTCCCCATTTAAACTTCAAATCACTCGTATTGCTCTCACTTTCACTTTTTGTTTTTAGACTAGTGGTGTAATCAAAATGTATAATATGTAATACAACAAAAAACAACCAGACAAAAGGTTTTACATCAAAACCTGAACTAGTTTAGCATGAGCGAGACTTTTCCAATATCCAGTATTTACACCTGCTAGTTAACCTTACTTAAAAACTTACTTAAAATTTTATTATAAAATACACACAGACTCTACCTACAAAACCGAAAAGCCACGAGGGGCTAACAGAAGAATAACTACTAAGTAGACACATCAGGAAGGGACCACATGCATGAAACACACAGGAAAAACATGAGGGTTGACCAGCCCCTGACATACAAACTCATAGAACTTATATACTAAGCCCCACTCAAACCTGAACCAATCCTAGAACATAATCACTTAA
>JBBIGB010000037.1:1464034-1474172 GCA_037577075.1 Alestopetersius hilgendorfi
ACACACACACACACACACACACACACACACACACACACACACACACACACACACACACACACACACATACACACACTCACACAAGCACACACACAGGGATCTGCACATATTGGCCTCAAGTTCAGCTCCTCTAATGGATGCCTGTTGTCATGCATGTGTGTGTGCGCGTGTGCGAATGTGTACACTCTCTGAGTGAGGTGATGATAGCCAGGTCCCTTTTAAGACAGATGCCATTGCTGATGTATTTTGTGGAACGTCCCCCCCGCGAGATAGAGCATCTGAAATTCCACAGCCTCAATAAATTGCTGACACTCGGCCTTCCTTCCAGTCCCGCTGACCCGCTCTTGACCCTGGATCACCTCTTCCTGGCCCTACTGTGTTTGCATTCTCCAAGAGGGACTGCCCGTAAAGCAGAGGCGGGGAGAGGTTGGGGGGTGGGGGGGTAAGAGGGTGCTGTTGCTGCCGCACGCTTCTCGAGACATGTTTGTTTGCATGTCTGTGGTTCTCTATTCATTTTCCACAGTCCAGTCATCAGGAAAAGATCTACGAATAGGAGCCGCGAAGGCATGGGAACTGTCCGAAAGCGGCGAGGTGCGTGGCCGCACACTCATGTTAAGGCGTACAGGCAAGTCTGTCATAATGTTGACACTAGAGTAATGGATTGTTTCCCCTGTATAGCCTTTAAAGGGAGCGAGGGGAGCATGCTGATAGCCAGCCCCACTGCACTCAGCACACAGCGCTCTGTGTGGGATTTGAATGGGAGAGATAAGAATGTAGGGGATTCTGACTGCTCTGCTGAACATCTGCTTTATAAACATGGTGGGTGAGAGTGCTGAATAAAGACCCAGGAAAAGTCTCCCTCTCTTCTCCTTTCCACTCTAAGCCAAGCCACATTCTGATCTCTTCTGATCTGCTGGAGCCTCTTCTGACCACAGAATGTAGCTTGGTGGTTCAAAGATGCCATGGGTTGATTGATTAGACAGGGGCTGACATGTTAGGTCACACACATTAGCTGTTCTTCGCTTCTTGTATCTTTTCTCTTTTATTCTCTTCATTCCTTTCTCCTCTGTTTTGCAAGCATCTTTTCTGTTTCCTTGTCTTCTTTTCTGTTCTACCTTTCCTTTCTGTTCTCTGCTCTTTTCTGCTTTTCTCTTCTCTCCTCTTCTCTTCTCTTCTCTTCTCATCTCTTCTCTCCTCTGCTCTTCTCTTCTCTTTTCTGCTATTCTCTTCTTTTCTCTTCTCTTCTCTGCTCTTTTCTGCTTTTCTCTTCTCTTCTCTCCTCTCCTCTTCTCTTCTGTTCTCTGCTCTTTTCTGCTTTTCTCTTTTCTCATCTGCTCTGCTCTTCTCTTCTTTTCTCTGCTCGTTTTTGCTTTTTTTTTCTTTCCTCTCCTCTTCTCTTCTCTTTTCTGCTGTTCTCTTCTTTTCTCTTCTCTTCTCTTCTCTGCTCTTTTCTGCTTTTCTCTTCTCTTCTCTTCTCTCCTCTCCGCTTCTTTTCTCTTCTCTGCTATTTTCTGCTTTTCTCTTCTCTTCTCTTCTCTCCTCTCCTCTTCTCTTTTGTGCTCTTCTCTGCTCTGCTCTTCTTCTTTTCCTTTTTCTTTCAGTTCTTCTCTTCAGTCTGTTCTCTGGTCTTAATGCTTCTCCTCTCTTATCCTCTCCTCGCTATGCTTATCTTCTGATCTCTCTATGCTTACCCTCCCTTCTCTTTGTTTCTTTTCTCTTCCCTCAATTCTTTCTTTCAGTTTATACTTCTCTTCTTTTTATGCTTCTCTTCTCTGCTCTTCTCTCTTGTTTTCTTCACTTTTTCGTTTGTTTTCTTTTGTAACGTCTCTTCTCCACCTGCCCTTTTCTTGATTTTTCTCATTTCTTTTCTTTACCTCACTTTTTCCTTTCTTTTCTTTTCTTTTCTTTTTTCTTCTCTTTTCTGTTGTTCTGTTGAACTTCTCCACCTTCTCTTTTTCTTTACGTCACTTTCCTTTTTTCTTTCTCCTTCCTTTCTCTGCTCTGTTCTCTCTTCTCTCCTCTCCTCTCCTCTCCTCTCCTCTCCACAGCTGCAGGAATTCCTGTTTGCTGCCTGTCGTGTAGCACCTCTTAAACTGGACAGGCGGTGGTCAGGCAGCAGGCCTAAGGCTCAACTACTACTTAACAGAGCTTTACATTTCACACACACGCATGAACACACACACTGATACCTGCAGACACAGTCAGTAGATCATTTTTAATGACACTGGCAACTACACTGGGGCATTAGAGTGTGGAGATTGTAAACAGGGCAGCAGTCTTCATGCGTGCGTGTGGGTGGTTAGGCGATTCGTTTGAAAAGCGCTCACTGTGTGTTGATGTTAAGGTGTTGCCTCGCTGGAGGAATGGATAGATGTGACAAGTGGCGCCGCACGTCAAGCTGAAGGTGATGATTCCCTACGCTTCTTACACAACCTGTGTTTATGGGAGTTCTAGATGTTCTTGGTTTGCATAACATCCTGGCACACTTCCAAGCTAAAAAACATTCAGAACCTTTGAGAAACAATCTCTGTTCGTCGTATTTTAATGATCAACATTTAGCTATTGTACTGATAAATATCAGTCTTATCTACCAACATGATCATTAAACCATCCCCCAACATGGGTAAAAGTAGACTCAGATTAAATAAGACAAATGTTTGCAGGCCTTTATAAATGATAGAGTGCCTGCAGCAAGTGTGGAAATATATATCATGGAAGCAATACCAAATCAATTCTACACAACCGAACATTTCATGGAACTGACAACATGAAGACCTCTTTATCCATAACGACAACCCTTATTGATAATCTGTTAATCAGGCCTGGGAAATCCCACATCCTTATTACAAATGTAGCCTCTAAGCGGCCGCTGACTGGGGTCGTCACAGGATGCCCTGTGAGAAAGCTAACAAGGTTGTGCCTAAAGAAGTGATCCTAAATATTTGTCCTCAAAAAGGGCTGCAAATTTAAAAAATCAAGCTTTTGCAAGATTATGTGCAGTTGTATAACAGTGTTGTGTTACTAGTAACTGCCATGACATGTTTCATGTTGTTTGATGTCATGGTGGCTAGCCAGAGTACAAATCAAAAGTTAGCATGTGACATAAGCCGTCATGACATCAAACATGACAGTATAGGATAATTTACAGTAATAGTAACATTGCACTGGTATATTACCGAACAAAAAGACAACTCATATGATATGTGCTGTGACATGTTTATGTCAGTGTTATGTTGCAAACATAGACTGGACACATAGCGTTACTGAGAACATGGCTTAGCTAGGTGCTGGTCTTTTGGCCTCAGGCTTAGCTTCAGTAAATCTGGAGCAATCTCATTAAAGCACTACCAAAGTCTAGACTCTAGTGATCATCCAGCAACAACATAGTGGTATGAATTAACAGGAAGTGTACACAGTGTTTGTTCCCAGAGTAAATTCCTATTACAACATAATCCCAGGAAAAGACAACTGGTAGTCATCTCCTGTCCTGCAGAATTGCAGGACGTCTCAATCATAAAGCACAAATACACTTCAAAAGGTCAGCCTTTATTAAAGTTCCTCACTGTGGGCCTAGTTTGCATTTGGTTGCAGTTTCTTTCGGTTAATTTGCACGTGTTTGGAATATTAGCTTGGACATTGAACACAACTCTTCAAATCCTGTATGTGAGCCACATTTCCGCTCTGTGGTGCTTTTCAGTTCATAGTAATTAACAGCAATTCATTGAGGCTGCTGAATAATCAGGATTAATAACAGAATAGGGTTCAAGAGGTTAAGCATGCGGTGAATGGGAGGTGAGACCAAACTCATGCTAACACAAGCAGCTACATGTGATAGCACACGTGCTTGTTGGCATTCACCCAGTCCCGTCTGGGCCCAGGGAAACGCGTGCACACATGCCTGTGCCTATGAGCATGTATAGTATCCGATCAGCTAATTTCTCCTGATCCTGCTTTACTTTCCTGCTGTCCTGCTAGCACTAACTGCTTGCATGAACATGAGTGTGATCTTAATGGTGTGGAGGGGGAAAGTCATTAATGGACCAATCCTGGCTAAGACTTTTAAAGTCCCTGAATAAACAAGGCAAATGCTAGCACTTGTCCCAGCGTAAACGACCTGACTCTCTAATTCAGCACCGCTTAACAAAACACTGCTCTCATAGAAGGTTAAAAAATTGTTAATTAATGGTTTAAATCTTTAATATGCATTTATAGCCCTATACATACATATCTATAGACATATACACATAGATGAATGGATGGATGGATGGATGGATGGATGGATAGACAGACAGACAGACAGACAGACAGATGCTAGCACCAAGCTAACTGATTTGTACCTTTGCTGCTCCATGCTACTGAATTTTACAGATTGACAGATTTTTAAACCAATTTTCATTTGTCAACGAAAGAGGTTATTTATCCCTTGTTTTCCATCCATTAATCTATCCATTATACTAACTAGGGTCCTACTCTATGTCTTCTTCTAGCTTTTCCAACCTGTACACAGCAAGCACTGTTGTCCTTGACTGGACCACTTTTGGTAGGCACTGACCACTGCATACCAGGAAACACCCAAAGACCTGCTGTTCTGGAGACACGCTGACCCAGTTGTCTAGCTCCCACAATGTTGTTTTTGTTTGCCAAGGTGCATTTTTAAATGTTTGTGTAGTTTTATGTATCAAGAACAGTCACATTCTTAGTTACTGTGCCATTTAAGACTAATATGCAAATTACTTTTAGCCCCGTTTAACAAGTTTTCCAGCATGAAATAGTTCTTGAATGGGCAGAGGTAGGTTTTGTGACATTCTATAAACAATAAATCTTAACAAACGATAATACCGTGCATCCCTAATATCTGTGATTGAACTTCAGGGAAAAAGTCCTGACAGCTTAGATATTAGTGATCAAACAGGGATACTTATCTAGCTTTTATTATGCAAATGTTTCTCTCTCTCCCTCTTGCTCTCTCTCTCTCTGTTCTCTCTCTTTCTTTCACTCTCTGTCTCTCAGTGACTCACTCATGCATTGCTCCTAATCAGTGTGGCCACTCTAAGGACGAGTGGGCCGCTGAGTGCGTGAGGGGCTGTAGGAGCAGATACAATTAAGACCCGCTCAGGGATTAGAGTGCTACAGCGGCTGCCCTGCCCCTTGCCATTGCCTAATTCCGATTAACAAGAGACCTTCTGCCTCCACCCCTGTCTGCACCAGCACCTAAAAAAAGTCCAAGAGGCCCCCCTTTGGTCCTTTAAACACACTTGGCCCCTCTCCGCCCTCAGCGCGCCCAGGCCTAATGAAACCTCGGCTTTAGCACATTCCCTGCCGCCATTTTTATATGCGCTGGACCATATGGTGCGCATTAGACCAATGAGGGAAATGGGGCTGATTTTTGCGGGGTGGTGCTTGGTGATAGAAATCACACTTTTACGCACTTAAAAATTTGGGAGGGAGGTTTACTCTGTTCTTCCACCAAGCCAAGATGGTCTGTGTTCATATGTTTAGTAAATAACATCTATTGGCAGGAAATTGGTGGAGAAGTGATTAGGCCTCTGTGATAATAATAATTCCTATGGGATACCGGTAGTGTGTAAGTGGTAAGCTTCACAGTGAGAAGGTCTTAGGTTTGATTGATACTTTCTGCATGTTTTCCCGATTTTTCTCGGGTTCTCCGGTTTCCTCCCACAGTCCAAGGACATGCACATCAGGAGATGCTAAATTGTGAATGTGTTTATCTGTGCATCTACTCTGTGATGGGTGACTATCCTCCTGGGATATGTTCCATCAACCCCAGAACCCTGATTAAGAATAAGCTAATGAATGGATAGATTAAAGGTGGGTATTTACAATGTCCCATGTTTCATTTAACCCTATCAAGAAATTTGGTCAATCCATCACAAAAGTTTCACAAAAAAAAGAAAAAGTATGTTTTTCTTTGGACAGCAGTGATGTTGTTGAGATTGTTTCCAACTTTTTTGCATTACAGTGAATCTTAGAGCTACTGTTATCCATTTAACATCTGGCTGAAGCCTGATTAGACCACGACTCATATTCAGGGACACTGGTCTATCTAGCACTTTAAGGTGAGCTAGTTGGTATGTGACTGCGACGCAGGTCTCCATCCTTCAAAACATGTAAACCTTGTACTTGGGCATCAGATGCAAGACAGAATGTGTTAAATTCTAGCACATCATCTTCATCATCTAAATCATTACTGAGTGTTTCACTACATGGCTTTGCGGTTTCTGTGCCAGTCATATTTGTGAGACAATGAAATGGCACCCTGAATCATGTCAGTGCCACGTGCCTCCTGGTTAAATAGCTGCACATGTCAAATATGACACAAACTGCATGACAGGACAGGCCTGAACTTGTCCTTAACATTGCTGGCTCTTTGGAGTGAGGTGTGTGGGAAGCATCTTGCCTCTGAACTCCGCTCACAGTGACAGAAGAATGCTGGATTTGGATTGAGCGGATGAGAGCGTAACGTTCTAGATGCTCCGATAATTTGCTCTAAATGGAAAGACATGCTTGAGGCTGAAGCTAAACTTGGGCTTATCAATCTTTAGCTCAGCATCCATTTCAGCATTCTTTCCAGGGGAAGGAAGAGGTGAGGGAAGAAGTGAGACACTGTTTGCATCTGATCAAAACAAAACCAAAGATACAAAGAATAAAACAAACAGAAAAACACAAAACAGGGTTTTGGTTCAGAGCAACACTTTAAAAAAAAAGTCTGTCTGCATTGGTACATTCTGTGCTATTAGCAAATATTCCCCTGTGAAAAGGCAGCTGGGTAAAAGTGTTTAAGATGATTTTTTAAATGAATTGATACAGAATTTGATTCACTCGCTGAAGATGCTTCATACATGCTTATCTTTAAATTAGCTTACATACAGCTTGCTAATATTCCTAGCCTGATCCTAATGCTGAACCCTAACCTTAAACTGTGTCTAAAACCTAAAACTAAATTTAGTACTACATTAATTTGCAACCAAAGAGCTCAAGCTCAAGAACGTCTGTACTTCTAACCCTATTGGGTGTTCAGGAATTGCGTTTATTGGCCAAGTATATGAGTGAGCACAAATAAGGAATTTGATTCCGGTCAATGGTGTCTCTCAAGCACAAGTGTATAAAACAATGATATACAGTGACCAAAGGCCAGAAAATAAACAAAAACAAAGGAAGTATGAGAGGGCACAGTACCAGGGCTGCCATCTGTGGCGCCATCTTTTAGGTATGCTTGCAAACCCCCACCCATGTTACTGATCCCCGGCTCCCGGAACATTTTGTTTTATAACAGTCACTTTAAAACGATAATAACTGCTCTGTGGGTAATTGCTGTACAAGACCAGTCTAGCAGTCAAGCTGCTTTGTATATACCACAGTATATACAATGACTTTGTAGCCAACATCAATAACTTATCAGGTTTTAAATGAGGAATGCCAACGTCTCAGCGCTCCCTCTGTAAGACTGTACTTCCCCCTACCTGCTGTTAACACTATGATCATTTACAGGAAAGATATTATTGTGGAGAAAAGCAAAGATTGTGTCCGGTAATAACTGGACTGCTCTTGGACATGGAGTCAATGAAGAAATGGAGTGTTGCCCCAGGGAATGGTATCCAAGAAAATGGAGTGTGTTTGAGAGTATGTCACCTGTTTTGCTAATGTGTTTGCTTCACTCAGTGCCAAGAACCAAGAAATTGTTGCTTTTATTCTCTCTGAAGTTAAACACTTACCCTCGTGTTGATGGTTGGAAAAAACAAAAACACTGAGGTTCAACAAGGCTTTCGGTGGCTATATCAGGGAATTCCTCAGATATTTCTGATTTTTTGCATGTTTCAGTGGTTAAGACATAAACAAAGCCACTCTGAGTGGTCAGAAGTGAGATGTTCTGGTCTAAAGATTCAGACTTTGCTGGAATTGTTCTCATTGTTGGTGATGAGAACCAGACATCTGAAATGTTTTGTGCCAATAAAAGCTATGTGATATTATGAATGTGCTGCCTTCGCAGAAGATCCCTCGATTTGATAAAAAGCCCTTTTATTATACACTGTTTTTTTCAGAGAGATCTATTCTCAAAAAAACTGGCACAAGAAAAGCAAGAATTCCTAAATGAATGGGTGGCATGCAGAAGCCTGCTCTATGTTGTTTTGCTGGACAGCCCAAAATATAAAAAAACAACATAATAAAATTTGCTGTTACATTTTGTATTTTGTGCTGTTTGAAGACCAAGTAAGGCAACAGTAATATAGTTTGTAGCCTGTCAGCACCAATGTTGCTATTGCTTTTCTTACACAATAACAGAAAAAGCAGAAAAGCAGAAGACAAATGTGTGTGTACATCTCCTGTCATCAACTCACCGCACAGCATCAACCAACTAAAATATCTGAACAGAGACACAACTGGCAAAAAAGGAAGTGAAAGAGTAATTTCAATATGGAGAGAGACCAGGGCATGTAGAGTGTGGCCAGCTGTAAACAGCTAGTGTAGCTGAACTACACGAAAAGTGTCCATTCTGTCATAGGTGAGCACACCACAGTGTGAACAGCACAAAATTCTTTTCTGTATTTAACCCATTCACCAAGTGAAGTAAGGGGCAGCCAGGATACTTGACTTGGTGAATGGGTTATCTTGCTTAAGGGTGCCACTAGCAGTCTTGGGATTCGAACCCACAACTTTTTGATCACAGGGGAAACTCCTTAACCACCAGGCCACCAGCTGTCCTTGTATCTGTACTTCCCCCATTTGCTATTTTTCCCCTACCTGTTAACAGATAGGGGTAGATGTATAATAATAACACAACTCTCAAGTTCACTTTACAGAAGCTATCCAGAAATAAAAATCAAAGAATAGATTATTTAAATTAAGAAGAGTTTATAATCCTTGTGTTATCCTCAGATGTTCAGGGAAAGCGTTTCACGTTGGAGACCTTACGCGCAGTTAGTAAAAGAACACTCTCCACGTATACTGTGGGCCAGCAGAATATCTTTCGGCATGATGGTAACTCTCTTGGCCTGGATGGCGCACAGGTTTGTGTCCTCGAACAGACCCACCAAGTAAAGCCTCGCTGGCTTCCTGCAGGGCTGTGACGGCAGAGCTCTGGAAATCCTGAGCTATCTCGCGCAACATGTGCTGGAAGGGCGGCTTGCATGGATTTTTGGTAACAGTGGATCTCTCTCAAAGCCACGGTGCCGGGCCTGTAACCGTGAGGTTTCTTCATGCCGCTGGTGGCCAGAGTGCTCCTGCAAGCAGCCTTCATGGCCAGTTGCTTCCTGGGCACCTTACCAGTGGTTTTGTGGGCAGTCTGCTTTGTTCTTGCCATAGTAGCGAAGTGAGATTGCCACAAGAATAATAACAAAAATAGTCCAAATAGGTTTCTTGTAACCTAGCAACCTTGTAGGGGAGAGTAAGGTAAGATGAGCCAGTGGGTAAGTTGACCCACCCCTTGTATCTAGGTAACTGTCCACATGTTTTGTCATGTGACCATAAATTCAGGAAGCACCCATCATTTCCATCCTGCTGTGATAAAGAGATGCACATTGGAGAAGGGGTAAGTCTGTATTACACAAAAAAATGTTTTTTTGCTTGTCAAAGTAAAATTTCTGCATATCAGCTAAATTGACTGTAATATCAAAACAAGTGTATCTTTGTCTAAACTTATATATTATTCATGTTGGTGGTTTACTAATGTATGAAATCATCTGAATCAGTTTACTAAAGATTAGCCTAAATTTCTAAGCTAGCCCGTTTTTTTCAAAATGGTGGCTATAGGGCAAAGTGAGCCAAAGGCAATGGGGTAAATTGATCAGATGGTTCAACTTACCCCACCATGAGGCACTGGAATTTAATTAAGGCTCTGACTTATTAAATGGTATTTTAGTTCAGTATACTCAACCCTTTTTTGTATTTGTCATAAGTTAACTGTAATAGAAAAGATATCATGCTGAGAACCTCCAAGAGGAAAACAACCTGGGGCTCAACACCCCTTGAAGAGATGGAAAGAGCAGCCAGTGATGTCAAGGGAGGAAAGTCCATCAGATCAGTCACAAAAGAGAGAAATATTAACAAGTCGACATTGAGGAGGTACATGAAAAAGAGGGACACAAAGGAAGTAAAACAGTAGGGTACAGTGGAACAGCAG
>JBBIGB010000037.1:1521907-1542876 GCA_037577075.1 Alestopetersius hilgendorfi
CACACATACACACACACACACACACACACACACACACACACACACACACACACACACACACACACACACACACATATCTGATTTGCAGAATGGTTCTATAAGGAACTGAACTTCTTCTATTGCATTCCCTCAAAGAACTCTTTTTTGTGGAACCTTTTTAAAAGCACTTAAAGTGAAGCATGTAGAGAAGCATGACTACCCAAAGAAAGCTCTGAATGCCTAGGTACTGGGTAAGCCGCTTTTTTGGGGAAATAATCTTCATACTATGATCTAGACTACACACTTTGCTAGGCCATTGCACTGCAGTGTTTGCAAGACGTTTCCCGGTACACCTTCTTTGCGGCATGAGGTAAGTATGTGAAATATCCTGTATATTTGTAAACTGTGCGTTTTCACATTTCAACAAACAGCCTCAAGAGCCCTATTTGGTCGAGGAGAGCATTTCATTAAAAGTGTGTGTTTGGCTTGTGCCTCATTTATTGCCTCAAGAGTGCTTTAATGTTTTCGTTAAACGGATTAAGGAATGGATTCGAATTTGTTCTATTAAGTTATTCCGAGTGGAATCTATGAAGCATTATAAACAAGTGCCAGATGTCTGGGACAACAAATATGTAAGCAATTTAGACATTTGCATCAGTAATAGCTCGTGGTTATACGTTCAAATGCTCTTTTAAACCTCTTGCTTCAATATAGCCTTTCACAGATGGCATCGCCTTCCTTTAAGGCTAAACATTCGAGCGCTCTGTTTTCGTCACCTGCGACGCTTTTCTTCGCTCTCCATTCTTCTCACACAAGAGCTTTTTTGTGGCCTTGCGAGCAGTCCAAACAAACAACCCCATATTGTTGGAGACGGCAGTAGTCTCTGTTGATGTGTTTGTTTATATGATCAATATGATTAACATTACAATATGGCTTTATGCGCTGGTAGAGGGGGTTTGTCAGAGGGCAAATGAGATGGCCACTTTCTCCACGGCCTTTGAAAACTGAGCTGGCGCAGTGTGCCCTCTCCTCATTGTTGTGCAGCCACAGAACTGCTCGCTTGGTATTCCCCTCACAATCGGCCCAAACTTTGGCCTGAGAGATGTGCTTCAGGAATCCAGCCCTCTGCCAGTCCAATTCACTCACCAGTCAGCTTTCTAACTCAATTTCTCTCTCTCTCTTTCTCTCTCTCTCTGTCTCTTATGCCACGCTTTCAATTCGCTCTTTTCTGGCTCCTCTCCCTCTGTTCTATCACTCAGTCCAGCTTCTCCCTCTCCCTCTCTAGCCCCGTCCACTGTGAGATGGCAGAGCTTCTACAACAGCCCAGTTTGTTTCAAGTCTATTTTTTTTTTTTGATAAATAGTATGATATAGACCATACAGATATAGTACAAATGGTTGCAAGATAAATGCCCACTAAAAAAACAAACTAGTTCTCTTGAGTATATTAAAAATCCTGGGTTCAGTTCCCAGCTGGGTTGTCCAAGGCTCCCTTCTGTGTGGAGTTTCCATGTTCTCCTTGTTTCTGAATAGGTTACCGCCTAGTACTCCGGTTTCATTCCACAGTCCATAGACATGCATCTCATCCAAATTGGAGATGTTGCCCCTAGGTGTGAGTGGACTGTAATGGTCTGGTGACCTGTCCAGTGTGTTTTGACAATATTATTACTTTAGTTTGTTTACTTGATCTGTATATATCAAGTAAATGGGGACATCTATTGAAACTGGTTTTATCTAGTGCCTCATTGACACTTAAATAAAGTACTTAGCATGTGTGTTTTCTCCCTGCCTCGACACACCTGTATTATTGACGGGTGTGAAATGTCTTCACAATAGGGGACTTTCCATCCTCATTGCTCGCTAGCAGCTCAACAAAATTTAAGGCACAGAGAGCCAGCAATAAACTAACTATGCAGATATCAGAGTAACAGATTTTTATTTTGATATTTCCTTGCCTCACCCTTCTTGAATGACTAATTGAATAATTGTGTGTTTTGTTATGGTGACGCTATCTGTAGTGCCTGTATGACTTATGAATTGCTCTATGATTTAATTAAACTTTAAAATAAAGCACAACAGATAATTTGCACATTGCTCTGATATGCCAGCCTAGCTATGGAATATACTTTTGTCCATGTAGTGTCAGAAACCACATAAACTAGCCTATCTGAGATTAACTTACTGAGGAATCGGTTTGTTATAAGCATCCATTCCTTGAAGTAACATCACCATTATAGTTTCTGTGCAAAACTACAGAAGCAGACCTCAAACACCAATCCTGTCCTGGTTGATCGACTACGTACTGAATGAGGGAAAACTGTGTAAACCTTTTTTTTTTCTCTATTCTTTTAAACTATTCTTTTAAACAACATAGGTACCACAAAGTCAACTGTGCCATTTGCCTTATGAACATAAAAACAGGCATTTTATAGCAAAAGTAAACATTCTACAGATTCCTGCACACAGCAAAAGTAAGTTAAATGCAAGAACAAGCTTCCACTTATCAATAAAAAGCTATTAAAACCAAAATGAAACACCTGAGGAGGTCCTGTCAGTTGTCTCTTGTCATGTGGCTTCCACATATTCAGAGGCGTACGTGTGTCAGGTTTACTCAATACATATAAATTATACAGCTAATATCTGGTATCAGTATTTTGTGCATGGAAGAGAAAATAACACAGTAGCTTGTTTTTTTGTGTTTTCCATAGTTGACCTTTGTCATGAAAGGGCAGGGAGATGGTTCTCACCTGCTTTTTGCCATGAAATGATCCCTTTCATATCCTTGCCCCAGCTGCAGCCTGTCCTGTCCCGCTCTGATTAGAGGGCAGAGAGAAAGACAAACACCTTTCTCGCAATGTGATTGGAAAGGAGAGCTCGCAAACTTGATTTATTTTCTTTACGTGTCACTTGTCTGGAGTGGTTCTTATCAAGAACTCATTAAGCAAGCCCTCGCCAGGTCAACATACTGACAAAACCAGCCTGCATCCATGTGCTTCACTGTGTTGGTGGGTCAGGAGGTATTTCAGACTGAACACCAGTGATGACATGCTTTACACTGCATTACACTCCTACAGATAGATGCCAATAAAAGGTCAACTTTGGTTTATGTAAGTGAGATGTGTGGGTAGGGTTCATTCAACACATTCTTATTGTTAAAAAATGTGATATGTTCTCTTTCAACATTTTATAGCTTGTTTTCATGATATGAATTTGTTTTTTAAACAACGCCATCCATTTTACCAAACTGTCACTGTCATTAAACGCACTACTTGTTCATGGCATTGCACTGTGAAGGTCACAATATGATGCTGTACTCTTTACCTGTGAGATAGGAAATCACTGAGGAAACAACTGAGAAAATTCACAAACAAAACACTTGCAGACCTATGCAGCGTATTTTTCTGCCTCTGAGTGCAGGGGTGACTCCAAACCATGGTTTTCTTCCCCAAAATGTTTTTAAGAGTAAACTTAATCTGCATGGTTATGGTTAGATGCTCATTTTTTTTCATTAATTTTATTCCGAAGCACTAAAAATGTGTTTCCCTAAAGAAGGCATGTCTCATGTCATGTACGTTTATGTCATGCAGAAGTACATATCATGTATTTTTTTAATTTCTTATTAGGAAAATAGAAAAAATGCCACATAATTGAGCCAAGATCCCTTCTATAGTTGAAAGAATCTCATCATAAAATAAAGGGGTCTATACGTTTTTAGCAAATAATTGAAATGGTATAGAACTCAATTTATTGTTTTTAATCTTTAAAACAAAAAAGGACTATCCATTGCAAGTTTTTCAAGCAAGGGAATTGCCCTCATCTAGCTGCATAATTAGACGTTATGGTTGTTAAAGACTAAAAAATCTAATAGAAAAAATATGTGAGAGAATCCTAAGTAATTAGCATCGTCTGATGTTGAGCTACAACGTTAAAAAAGCTGTTGATCCTTGATAAGATCATTTTTGTCATGCTGAAAAGCCATCTTGGCTGTGGTCCACTGCCGTCATTGAGAGGCGCTCCATTGAGGCGCTGGTAGTGAGGATGGATTGGTCAGTGGACGCTCTGAATTGTCCTTGTCCTGCCTGCTGGGCTGGACTTTGGGGACTGATGGACAGCGTTAAGCCTCTCCAAACACTCGGAGATGAACCCAGCCACTGAGAGAGACACAGGGCCAGTGTGCTGGTGCCTGCTCACACAGCACACACACACTGTGGCCCCACTGTTCCAGCCCAGCCAGGGGGCCTCAGGGGCCCCTCGGCATATCTCTTGATTGTGTCCATCAATATGCATCAGACCCCGGACCCCTAGCTTTGTATCTTACTCCAGCGTTGACAAACACATTGAAAACAGTGAAAGCTTGCAATTACAGAAGACAGTTTAGCCCTATGGGAGAATGCCAACGCTTGATCTACTGCAGCTTAGGTGACCATTCCTATTACATCACATGCGACATGCAGCATTTTTACTCCACTGGCCCTCCTACACCCTTAAAAGGATTCTTTGCAGCAACACCACCAAAAGGACCACGTTTGGTCTCCTAAAGAACCTTTCAATTAATGTTTGGTTTTTTTTTCAAGCAACAAGCTTTTAAAGAACGTTTATAAAGTTTACAAGGCCAAGCCAAGAACAGTTTAGGAACCAGTGTTCATAATAATGCAGTCTTGAAGATCTGTACCAATTTGTTTAAAGTTAATTTACTCAGCATGAACTGAGTGAATGATGTTTGGGTCTCTTTCCAGTAACAGGCGACCTCGAAGTGATGGAAGCATTAATCTCGAGCCTCTTGAACCACTGCCATGCATGTTGGAGAACATTGTGTAGGCCTTTTTAATTCCAACATGTGTTCGCACGTGCAAGTACCGGGTCAGTCAGCAATCAAGCACTCCAACACAAGGGAGGTTAAATCACTACACGAGATGTTGGCCGAACCATTTCTGGCCACTGCTGAGCAATCATTTATGCAAGTACATATAAGATAAATAGAACAGCCTTGTGCCAGTAGCTGGACAGACTTAATGCATGGTGAATGGAGTCAGCCATAGGGGAACACTGTGCCCCATTGTATTCGTCAGAAACCAATTAACTCGAAATTACGTTGAACAAACAGCTCCAGAACCTCGCTTGCAGTGAGGATGATTGCTAAAAAAATGCGTTTCATGTCATTATCTGGGCTGAGAGCTGAATGCCGTCATGTTTCTTTTTTGTTCTTTTAATTTCTCCAATCTTGATATTGTTACGATAATATAAGTCAGCCTGTTTTTTTCCCCAGTCAAACTCAAGTATCTTCTTTTGTGGTTTAGGAATATTATTCTTCACTGAAAACACTTAGCCCCAGAGCGTGACTTCTTGAAAAGAAAACATTTACACAGCGCTCTGCAAATCCCTGTAAGAGGCTAAGGGCATTTCATATTCCCACCATGGTTTTATTTAAGCCTGTTTAATGACATGTGTTCAACACTCTTTTGCGCCACCACCTTCTTGACTGATGAAGTCACTCATACCAGCAGATTAGCGAGCTGTGCGGTCTTGACCCCAAAATAGTTGCCCTGTTAGTGATTGGTTCTGTTTTAGACTGACCTGGAGTCAATGAAGGCAAGCAGACCCAATGGCCTCCAACACGCCAGGCCCCTTTATCTCAGAACAGTGTTGGTGTTTCTTCTGAGTTGCTGGTTTTTGGGTCCAGTCAACTGATCCCAGACAAACTTTCATAACTAAAGTTCTGAAATGTTTCTAGGCTCATATGTGGTTCTTTTTATTTACATTATGTAGAAGTTCTTTACACAATCATTTCTCAGAATCCACCCAGTGAACCATTCGCTGTTTCTTTAGAAAACCAGAAGAGGTTCTTTTGTGGCATCACTTCACAGAGCCCTTTTTGACACCTCTGTTTATGAGGGATGAGAAAGCATCACGGCTGTACATTGCAATTATTGACCCGCAAGAATGCAAAGATAAGCTTCTGTTGTTGCTGCAAATTCCATCACTCTGACTTACAGATGGATTGTCAGTTAGAACCAGTTAGGACCTTATGTAGTCTGAAAAGTGGAGTCAAGGGAAAGGGCAGCCACAGTAAGGTCTCACCGTGGCAAATTAAAAGACGTTTAGTATTTATTAAATTAGTAATCCTTGCACTTTCTTAGAACTTTAGTTCTTTGGTATTTATTAAAGTACTAAAGTACTATGAACAGTCTAAGGACTACACTAGTGGTGTCAATATACAGGCTTAATTAGCCCCACAACTAACATCAATATAATATAACACAGAAATCCTTATTCAGGATTGTATTTGAAATGTAATCAGAATTGGCAGTCAGTGTTCTTCTCCAAATACATGAAACTGACATTGATGCTGGAGTTTGAACTTCGTGGGACTCAGCAAAGGAATATATTGAAAAAGGTTCTTCATGGTTGATAATCTCATTTCCAAAGGTGTTGTTTTAGAGGTTCTTTCATGGCATTTCTACACATATTTCCTGCTGGCATCTGCTTTTTAGAAGGTAAGACCAAACATCATACTTGTTATTCTGACTTCATTCACTCAAAATCCAACACAATCTCTTTGCTTGTTATAATTCCGGAAAATTCTTCGCACGATCAGGTTGGCAGCCAGTTTTAAGAATGGGCCCGGGACTGTGGTGTCCAGAAGCTGGCATTTTTTTTCTGTTTAATGTTACTAGGCTAAGACTGTGAACCATTTTAACCTTGCTCTAAACAATGGTTTATCTGTACAGTGCCGTTGTGGGAATGCTGGTTCAGTGAAGATTCAAAGAGCTCTGAAAAAATGTCCTGAAGGTAAATGAGCCATTACCATGACAGAACACTCCAGAAAAATGAGGTAAAAAATGCCTGCTGTGCACTTCCTGGCAGCATTAACCCTTCCCAAGTGCGGCTTCATAAAGGGATGAGCCGTGGCATGCTGGGATTTGTGCCTCCCGAAACCTCTTAAATCACCTGGACCCTGCATTTAGCACAGATTCCCCACAGAAGTCCCCCACCGTCCACACTGAAGAGGACACTATTGTGTACGTTGTAGATGCCCCATAATAAATCATGTGAGGCCTGCTTGTATTTGTGACCTATTTTTTTGGGGGGTTTTTTTGTATCTGAAGTTTTTTTGGAATTTAATTTGGTATGCATTGGGACATGAATTAGGTCCCGAATTTGTAATGTGTGCCTTGCCAAAATATGATAATGCTGGCATCCTAAAATGTGCTTATGTTAAGATCAGAGGCATACCACAAATTCTCCTGGGGCTGAATGATTTTGAATTAATCCTTTGTTTTTGTGACCTAATTTTCCAGGCCCCCATTTTTACCAGCGCTTTCGTCTGACATTTGATATCATATTAGTGATCATCATTAATATATATGTTTCACTAACAAGCAGCGGTGTTTCATTAGATTGCTTCTAACATCAGATTTTTTTCTTATTGTTTTTTATTCATTTAATTTATTTTAATTAATTAATTTATTTAATTAATTAATTTTTTGGGTTTTTTTAACTTCTACATACTTGATTCATTCGATCATTTATTTTCCACATAATAGTGCCGCTTGCTCCGCCTGGTGTCTTTAAACTGACCGTTTTGTAGCAACAGATCTACAAATTGACCTTATGGAGGTTTATGTTCTGATGGTTCACTGGGTTTATATGTTTCTCTTTATTGTTATTTAATGGGCAAGAAAACAAAGGGTTATTATCACCGCAGTGCAGTTTTTTCCCCCTATTTAACCATTTAAGAGCTTTCTAATCAGCCGTGACGTGATGCTTTTACATCGCTATTGTTTTATGAATCCCTAATAAGCACTTCATTATAACTCGTCATAATCCTCTTGGTCAAGCATGTCCGCACGCTGGAGGACTCCACAAAAGAGCAGCATCTGCTGTGCTCGTCCAGAAAGGAGTCCCGGTCCCTGTGAATCATCCTCATTATTTTTTACTTCAGGAGGTGTGTCCTTCCCAGATGCACCATGAAATTCGTTTGCTGTGCATCCTAAACCTTTGGGCAGTTTCTTATGAATATTCATGAGACACGCAGACGTCACCCCTTTTCCCGGGCCCGACTCAGTATGAATATTCAAATGAAGAGAGGTGGCCGTCACTCCCTAACAAGCGTCTTCCCTGCATGAATATGCATGAAGGAGAAGAGCTGCTTTGTACAGTGATGGAAAGACAACGCCAGGGCGGCTCCTGGAGACCCAGCAGAAGTCTGGACTTAACCATCTGGAGCTTTTGGTGGCACAGCGGAGCACACAGTGCGTTATGAAAGCGGAAGGCCTCATACAGGTCTTCAGCCCTCAGCCTAAATGGCCTGTATTGTCCACCATGACCTCCTGTATGTGATCAGTCCTGTTCAAGATGGTTTAAGAATGTTTACACCTGCTTCTATGGTTCAGCAAACAGGAACAGTGTAGAACCAACTGAGTGTGACCTCCTATGAACTCGTGTTCTAACGAGTATTAACACGGATGGTACACTTCAGTTCGGGGACTTTAGACTTAAAAGAACAGGGAACACTCTGGAGCCAGTGTGTCAAGTAAGTTAGCTGAGTGAGAATTGTCAGGCATGTTTAACCCTTAGAACACAAGCGCAACAAATGTGGAAGAGCAGTAAACTCCCCTGGTTTGTGTTGAAGCAACGCGCCAAGAGAAAGAGCAGCAAACAGCAAGTGGATAGTAGAGCAAACACCAGTATTAGACTGATTTACACCGATTTTATCTGTTTAAATCAGATTTTACTAATACACTCTGAGTTCTAATGGCTAATGGTTGCCCCCATTGCACCCATATTTCTCTATGGCATTATTTTGAGGTACTTTTATCATTGGCCTTGCTATCAGGACAAAGTAACTTTGATCCCGAGTTACAGTTATCAGTGGCCAGGAGTCCAAGAGAGCCCAGTGGGCTTCTCTGTCTGGGCAGGATGGTGATGCACCAAGCATGTAGCATTAGCGGCAATTCGAAAAAGATGGGGTGGAGCTTCACATGATTCAGTGTTGGTGATTTCATGTGATTGGGGAAGTCCTAATAAAAGAATGGAGTTGGGCAGGAAATTGTAACCCCCCTTTATGTTAATGTGAGTGTAAAGAACCTCAGTAAACATAATGAAAGGTTCTATACCAATTAAATTTCTCAAATATTGAGATATTGTCAATATTTCAAGAAAATAGTTTTAGAAGAAGCTATGCTTAAGTGATTTATGTTTATGTTTACGGTTTTTATGTAAGTATACATAAGAAAATATGTATTAGAACAAATATATATAGAAGCAAAATCAGTGTTTTGAAAAAGTTATTTCATGATTATTAAGTCGTTATTTTGAGGAACAAAATTCGAATTTTGTGAAAATAAGTCATTCTTTCTAGAAAATAAGTCATAAAATCAGAGATGCCAAGACAATCTACTGAGTAAAAACACAATGGTTTTGTCTTTTTCCTCCACTTGGTGGGAATGTGCATCCACTGAACAGAGACAGATCTGTTTTACATAAGTCATGACAGATTTACCTTTAGTTCACAACCACCTTTTCTCCATTCTGTCCTTACAGTAAATCCCAAAACACAGCCATTTTATTGGCTTAATATAGTGCAAATACTGAGCCACAGTGTGGCCTAAGGTTGATCCGATTTACCCGATCAAGTGCACATCTTAGTAAAATATACATAATCATGGATGCAAATGCGATTAAAACTGCGACCCAGGGTAGCCTCACTGTAAACACTAGTCATTACTGTATACGCCTGTAGCGCGTCATGCTTGGAACGTATGTATGAATGTACTTTAATTTGCATTATAATGCAGCCTCACACGCATGATTCTGTACATGTGAATGGCTGGAGAACAGTACGTGCTGCAGGACAATGAGGAACCACAATAGCTGTTCCAGTAATTCTGTTTAGGCTTGTAGTAACTGGTAGCATCTAAGAAGGAAACAGGCTGTGGTTCTTGGAACATTTGGAATTAGTCACAATTATTGGTTGCAATAAGACAATTATTTATTTTTGTTTTATATTCATTGTTTCTTTTTAAGACCACTCAGGTGGAGAAATTCTGTTTAAAATGCAGATCTTATACTTTCAGTGTCATTTGTGTTAAAAGTAGCATAGATGTTTTATTACGCTTTGAATTTGATAAAAATGAACTTAATCTAGTTTACATATTCATGTATGTCCATTATATTTTTGCCATGTCTTTGGACAACCAATAATGCAACTGTTGATACAAAAATGTAATGCAAATACATGTAATTACAATGTAATTAAGAATGTGTAATTGCATTTAAAAGCACCACAAAACAATTTAATTTCTGAGTATTTAAAGAAGTTGCAGTTGATGTTTAAAGCAAAAGGCATTAATGCATGTTTATTGCAATAATAAAGGTGGGTTTATATATTGTATATAATCACTATTTGTGCAATGTCAACTCTAAGCTATGCATATAATTGAACAAAAACGGTTTTTAATGCATTTTGGGATGAAGTCCTTTAATTATAGTCTTCTAAAGGCCAGGTGTGTGTTGAAACTGCATTGCTACAGAACTATATTCGTTGCAGTGTGTGATTACTCTCCAAAAAATTACAGCTTTTGGTTCCTTTTGATGTGTCAGTGCAAGACCTTTATATAACCTGGTCCTGAATTATACAGAAAGCCTGCTCATCAGCCACTCACGACTCTACAGTGGTGCATTTCACAGCTCTACATCACTAGCTCCATGGCAAGAGACTGCATGTCAGCATACCAGCGCAGCAGTACAGCTCATGGTGACCTTGCAGGTTATTTTCAGAGACATGAGGACAGCTCATCCCTCCATCATACCTCTCTCTAATCTCACTGTTAGCGTAATGCTAAAAGCAGCCAGCAGGACACAATGGTGTCCTGCCACTGGGCCAGGGTGGCATTAATGAGGTCAGACATAGGAGAGTAGCAGGATGGAGGTGTGGTGATACTCACAAACAGCAGCATTTCTCTGTGCTCTGTATGTGTGCTTTCACATGATTCTCCTTGTGCGGACGTACACATCCTATGGATTACTGGACAGTTCCACTTTGCCCCCCAGATGGCAGAGATCGCTAGAGGCACAGATCAGATGAATATCCGAGGCGTTTTGGCAAGCCAAAAAGAACATTCTACCAAAAGATACACAGTGTAATCATTTTGGTTTTAATAAACAGAGCTTTGGTATATAAATGCGAAAGCAGAGTCTAACACTAAACCTACCCCTATCTCTAACCTTAAACTTAATCTTAACCTTGACCTTAACCTTAACCCTCACCTATTTTTAGGCATTATGTTTTTTTAGGAAGAAAATTGTGTTAGTTTTAGAATGCACATTGTACTTTGTTTTTAGAAATGAATTGGCTCCAAACAAGGCAAGCGACTGCCACTGGAGCCACTGGTTAATTTACCATTCTTTATTAACTACTTTTTATGCAATAAAAACACAAACAGCTGTTTTTTAACATATATATAAGTTGTATTTGAAATTGTCTTGTAACTTCAATTCACAGCAGAAAAAAATATACATTTACATACTACATTATGCAATTACTTGGTTATCTATTTCAGTGTAATTTGTCAATTTGAAGTTCTCTCAGTTTGTAGTTCAGCTAGCTGTTGGGAGAGCAACTTAGCTATAGCTATTTTAGTCATTAATAACTATATAGTCAAAAAATTAAAAAGATGGCATCCTGACAGTGTAACAGAGCTCTTCTATGTGACCTCATAGATTTACTGTATACTCTACTGGATACTCTACTGCTCCATGAGAAATACATGGCTTTATGTACCTGTTAGTAATGGGGTGTGGCTGAACTAGCCAGACAAATGAATTAAATATGTGTAAAAATAGTTGACAAAGCTTCTTTACTGTGACATCTTTTTCGTACAGTCCACATCTGTTTATATCCACACTGGCCAGAGGGAGCAGGAATCACGGCCATATGGATACTGCAGTGGTCCTGTCTGACTGGCTCCAAACAAGGCAAGTGACTGCCACTGGAGTCAGGTAACACCCCCGGCAGGTGTTTTCTGTTATTACAGACTGAATGACTTACTTCCCAAACGAAGTAGAGTTTGTTTTGTGTGTCTCTTTATCATGTTACCTCAGCATTTACATGTTACTTCAGCAGCAGTTTCTCACATTCGTATTATGTTCTGTCCTTACACACATTTATTGAGCTCTATTTGCAACTCACTTAAAGTACAGTCTGATATTTAATGTTTTATTGACCACTCATATAATCATTGACCATTCACAAGCCAAATCTACTGAGAACTGTACCATTTTTCACAGGAACTATTTCATGCATTTTGCGGTAGTCCCTGCCTTGCACCCCAATGTAGGCTCCGGGTACCAATGACCCTAGTAAGCATTAAGTGATTACAGTGTGCTTGACTTTATTAACTGTGTCTGAAACAGCCAGACAAATTAGAAGAGTGTGAAAACTGTTTACAGTACTTATATTATTTAATATACTTTCAATAAAAGTCATGTTTTCTTTCTTGTTCTTATAGTACACGTGTTTTTGTACACACTGGCTGGAGGGAGCAGAAATCACGGCCATATGGATACTGCAGTGAGGCCTTCCCTCCAGTTCTGACAATGGGGGGCCCTAGCTTAAGCTCCATAGGATATCCACCTGTTCATTTTGATAGCATCTCATAACTGTGGTGTCATGGTGTGAATAGCGTGTGAAGGGAACCCTCTTCAATGGGATTATATGGAATGATATGCCAAAGTTCATCCTTTGTGCTCTTTTATGAAACACTGTCAGTCATGAACAATTCTGCTTTTATTCTGTCTTGTGAGATAAAGCGTCGAGATGTGTGCTTGGCAGGTCTGCCAGCGATGCTCCTGACATACAATGAGCATTAGATGACACAAAGAGCTATTATCATGGTGGGTAGTTTCTGTGTTATTTTTGCTAATTGGAGATTAGCTTTCAACTCACCTCTCTCTCTATGTATATATATATATATATATATATATATATATATATATGGTATATATAAACTGAGACACCCAGTAGCTCATAAATAAAGTAATTAAAATAGATATAATAATAAATGTTAAAAGAATAATAAATAACAATAAATAACAATAAAATGTAGGATAACAAAAAAGAAGGGTCAAACAGCATTATATATATATATAATTAAAACGTATTTCTTGTTTGAATATAAATACTACATGAACAGCATGACTGTTGACTTTATTAAACACCAAATAGAAAACTAACATTTAACAATAGTTACATTTGAAGTAAAAACTCTTCTCTGATTGGAAATATAAAAAATACTAAAGCCAAATTCATGTTTATAATATAATTCATGATATATAATATAATTCTATATAAAAAAGATATATAATGACCAAATTTGCTTCTCTTGGTTCAAGTCTACATTCAGAGCTTTGGAACTATTACTGAATAGTTACTACTGAAATATTTCCACCTATCAAGTCATTTCTGCTTTAAAATTCTTGTAAATAATGGTCTGGTTTTGGCTTCAGAACACTGATATGATGAACGTGAGGCTAGTCTGTTCAATAGCTTTGTTGTAGCGACTTTTGAGAATTATAATAGTTAGACATTTTGCAGACAAGAAGAATATCGGTCTAATGAAAGTGAAGCCAGAGCCCTCATTCACTCCACCCCTAAAGATAGGTAAGGTTTTTAAAGCAAATTAATTCACTCCAGTCACTGCAGAATCTGTCCTTTTTGAGTATTCGTCGTGGTGTTGATGCAGCGGGTAAAAATATCCTGAGATGTACATATTTTGATAACTGAAGTGGAACATTCCAGTCATTCCCCTCCATAAACTCTCAAGAGCAAAGACTGCAAAAAATGTCCCTCCAAAACCAGCCAAACCTCGGACTGTCTCCACTTTCGATGGTCTTCACGGTGTCCAGGTGCCATGTGTCAAACATAATAAAATGTTTGTAGTGCTTCTTTAGTCGAGTGCTCCTCAAACTGGGACACCCAGGATTCTGGACCACTTCAAGGGTGGGGGGAGGGACACAAAATGATTTTTGGTTTGGTAAAATACTCCAAAAGATAAACTGGATTATCTGTAACCTCTATATATGCAAATAAATGATGATGCATGTTTTCATATTTTAGTTAATATTAATTTATTTAGCTCATTTCAGGAAGTTTACGGAATAGATCAATTCATCAATTGTATATGATATGATTACACATTTATTATGGAATGATGTAATAGTATAATTGTCCATAAAACATCTCTTATCTCCAAAACTGCTTTACAGAAGAAAAAAAAACCCACTCACATCTTTATTTTCACTGGTCCATTCATTATGAAATATAGACTGATATAACTGGGTTTTTTTTTTTTAACTCCAAGATGCTATAAAGAGTCCTTTGCAATCCAGAACAGGTTATGGTTCCCCATAGATCAGTATAGTGGCTTATTCTTTAAAAAGAAAGAACTTGCAGATGTTAATGTTCTTAAAAAGACCCTAAACTGATATGAAACCTTTACATAACATGTTAAGATTAAGGTTCTTTAGGCTCACATACCTCATTTAGGATCTTCTATGACCATCTAATGTCTTTTTTAAGAGTATAGATATAGGAAACGAAAGGTAAAATTCGAAGGACAGTTTCTGTATAATCCCAAGCTGATCCTTGACGCACACCAGCCATGAACGGTATTTTACTCTTTAATTGACTTGAACGTTTAACAGGAACTCCTTCAAATGCAAGAGAATGTCGGGAGGGATTTACCTTTAAACCTCTAACACCCGGTGTAAATCTACATCAGTAACCATCAGCTCTTCTTTGGTATTTCATGCCATGTATGCACTGGCAAACCAGACCACAGTCACGCAAGACTTCTCCAGTATTTCTAATGGAGCACTTTTTCCCACAAGAGTTTTCCATACATTATAGTCTCCATGGTCTTATGTCCTCTTTTTGCTTGAGTGGTCTGGCAGAAAAGTGCTTTAATATTGTGAGCACAATACAATCTCTGTGCATTTTAAAATGGGGGGGGCGGGAGTCCTTACGTTTGAACCGTCTGGAGCCGCTTGTGGGAATGATGCTGCTAAGAAGACTTGAGACGGATGTAGCACAATGAAAAAAGGGGGATTTTGCGTTCATTGTAAAAACAAAAGAGAGCCCGGACAAAGGAATCATGGCTGTGATTGTATAGGCACATTCCAGTGGAGTTATGGGTAGAAAATCCCTTTAAATGCTCCTATATAGTTAAGGAGACAATTCTTTCTTTATCAATTAAGCAGACTTGACAAAGGTGAGAAGTTTCAGGCCTGAGTGCTATTAAAAGTGAAAAAAACAGATTAATAATTTGGTGTAAATGCCGATAATACAGCACTTTATTATTCCATTCTAATTTGACCAAAACAGTTTAAATGAGTGCTTCACCAGTCACAATCAGCCCACACTCCCAGTAAAGGTACTAACTGCTGTCTACGTCTAAATTACTGTCTGTAGTGCCGGCCTGTGAACTACAGGTGCAGCAAATTCAGCTGGAAAGTGATGGCAAATTCTTCCTACTGAAAATGCCCTGAGGAAATGTTACACATTCAGTTAAACAATCTAATAATACTGATGTTGGATTAAGTATTTAAGTCATTTCACAGCAAGATGGTCCTGGGTTCAACTGCATATGAAACCATGTGGGTTTCTACCAGGTACTCTGGTTTCCTCCCATACTCTGATGGACATGCATTCTGGACCTGAGGTGAACCAGTGGCCTGTCCAGTTGACCTGTAACTGCTGGGCACCCCACACAACCATAGTTAAGGACAATATCATAAGATGTCATCATGTTACATTAGTGACTGCATCTCTACGGTTTCACTGCAGTTCTATAAGTTACTCAGTACTTAAGTAGCTTTTTGAGCCGCTACTTTTATACTTCTAATCAAGTCTCTTTTTTACTTTTACTTCAGTTTGTGTCATGAGTTCATCAATGCTTCTGCTTCAGTCTGCAGTGTTCACCTCTGCTCTGCTAACTTATGTGTAAAAGCCGAAAGAGGTTTCTTTCCAAAACATGAGATTTCATGTAATGCATCAACGGAACACACAAGACATGCATGTTGTAATTGTTCTGCTGACTTTGACGGGATATTTTAAGCTTTTAAATCACTTAAACAAACCTGTGTGGTCTGGAACAGATTCGCTTGTCACACAGGTTCAGGAACATCACCATGCTTAGGTCTATAGTACTGTAGATATCAGTTTGTTGTTTATTGATACCATAAAGCTCCACAAAAAGACACGACACACCAAGAAGGCCTGATGTAGCAGTTAGTATCTATGCTCGAGTTCCTGTCCACTTTATGAATCTAACCAAGCCAACAGGTTCCCTTGAGTCTTTATTAGAAGCTAATGCTCCACAGGCTGCTGATATGAGCTCTGTTTCTGCAATTATGTCGAGTGCGAGATGTCAGGGCAACTTCTTGACCTTTGAGTCTTGACCCAAACTCACTCACCAGTAATTATCATTAGTCAAATTAGTCTCAGTGTCTCAGTGAACAATTAGTCTAGAGACTTGATAGCTGTGCCTGAGAATAATAAATGGTTCATCATTTAAATATATATATATTTATAGGTGAAAGTATTGAACTGAACAGCTTTGCCTTAGTTTGTAAGAGCTGCTGACAATAATGTTCTTTGAAGCATAATTTGAAAGGAAATAACATCATAATAGGAGAAATGATGCAGTGTCTACAGAACTTGAATAATCTCTCGTTGACTCTTATACAAAATGGCAATAATTACATTGGACAAACTGGCACACTGAATTATACACTAATAAAAGGCTTTTTTTATAGCAGATATAATAACAGCAGAGCAGTAAGAGAGAAAACAGCACTGTACACATTCCAATGCAGAATAAGAAATTTATTTTGTAACAGTTACAAAGAACAAAATATTTAAAAGCATTCTTTATCTTACATAGGCTGTACAGAGCTGGCATGTATTTGATTCTAAATGCTTCTGGAAAAAAAGGAACTAGAAGTATTAAATAGAAAAACTGAAAATATTAAAGTTGATGAAAAAATATGAAATATCCCATTTGTCTACTGTACAAAATAAGAAACAAAAGAAAAGAAAATTGAGCTGAAAATGGAATCTGTAATATTGTACCCTGATACAGTGTTTAGGCCTCTCACGCGTTCAAAAAAGTATTTTACATAATAACGTGATGGTCTCGCCACCTTATAATAGCTAAAAATCTTGGCCTCTTTGGTTCCATGATTCCGTATAATACATTTGAACAGAATTCAGTTTTGCTTTTATAAAAATAACTTCTTAATTCTTCTTATTATTACTATTTCAATGGCAGTTTGTTTTTTCTCTTCTTTACTAATAATGCGACTTTTTTTTTCTTTTCAGTGCAAACATCGTAACAACCATTCGCTCGGAGAAGAAAGCGAAAGACGTTTCAAGTATTGAAAAAGAGTTTTACGACTAGTAGCTAAGAGTTGAGTCTGTCCGGTGTGGGTCGGTTATATACATTGCATAGTTCATGCGGCACTTATTTTTGTAAAGGATTGTGAGCAAGCACAGGTGCGCCACTGGAGAACCTTTAAAGGCATTTTAATCAGCAAGTGCTATAAAATGTGCATTTAGGAATTCTTTTTTTTTTTTTTTTGTTTTCTTGTTTTTTAAATCTTGGCGAGTGCGACGCCGCACCCGTGGCCACTGGACAATATGGCAACTTGAGAGAAGAGAGGATATAATGCGCTTCAGTCATTTAAGTACTTTTGGAAGTATGTTCTTTTTAAGGGCACTGTTCTAGTGTTCCGCAAAGGTCATCGTCCCCCGCGCACTGTTTACAGCTTGTCACATGAATAAGCAACCCCCTCCCTACTATACCCCCAACCCCCCCACCCCCCCCCACCCCAAGACAGGTTGGAAGCATAACAACAACGACAACACAAAAAAAAAGCCCAAAGCCATGTCTCATGCTTTATAAATGGCCCTGGTGCCTGGAAGTGATGGAATGTCTGCTCATGTCCCTCTGAAGCAAGAACGTTTAAAAAATGCAGCATATCTGAGCTGATGAGGGCCCACTTGGACGCCGTTGGAGAAGTATTTCAGGATCTAATGGTTGTTTTGAAGAAGAATGGTGGAAAATCTTAGTGCTCGCCTTGATATGGAGGACAGGTTATGGCAAGTGCTGCTGTTGAATGAAGTCCTGGTCAGTGCTTTCATATACAGTTGTTGTTGAAGGAAATGGCGATGGAGTCCCAGCAAAGAAAAAAAAAAAAACCTGGTCGACTGCTTCCTAAGGCTCTTCTCTTTTCCATTCCCCAGTACAATCCATTTAGAGGAGAGAAGAAAAGAAATGGCAACAAAAACAACACGTAGCAAAACATTGTTGTCCCTTTGACCTCAAAACATTATAATACAAACCTGTGCTTGTTAAATAAGATTGAATCACATGATAGCCGAACCGATAAATGCCTCTACCACAGGGGATATTAATGAATATAAATATATGTACATAGGTTTGTGCATGCATGTGTGAGTGTGCACGTGAATGCAGACGTGAACACAAATATGCTTGTAGGTGTTCATAAATATAACTTTCTTACTGTAGTTCTTTTATTTTACTTTCCGATATTGTTGGAAGTCACCAGTCCCCATCTTAAAGGAATGGAAACATCAAATTTACTGAATTTCCCCCTCAGTCTATCAGTCATGACATTGGTTTCTTTAGATTTGAACGAGGGTAATGTTGCTAACAGATAAAGTCGTACAGCCTAGCAGTTAGCATGGGCAACCTGCACATGCCGCATGTTGCAACCCTGCTTCATAGAGACATAACCATGTATAGCATGGTTGTAAGCTGTCATGAGTTGTCAGGATAGTTTATGACAATATAGCAGTGTCATATTTCCATTGCCATTATGACAGCTGAATAAAGTACACAGCAAAAATGGGAACACTTTACTGAAGGGCAGTATTCACTTCATGGTGGCATCAGTTGTTCCAAAGGCTTCTCTAGTCCGCTGAGAACAGATGCTTACTTGAATAAGCATTTACAAATGTTTATAAAGGTTTAACTGTCAGTTGTTTTACTCATAAACGTGTTTTGTAGCTCATAAAGATGTTATGTAGCTTTACGTTTCCCTACAGTAAAGTGTTGCCACATAAAAGCATGTGACATAATTGTTGGGTCTCATAATGAGCTTATGTAGTGTGATCTAACACATAGAAGTATACCTCCTGGATGTCAATGCTATGCAGCAGGATTCAGGCAAAACATTACAAACACAAGCACATGCGGTTTCAAACACTGCTTGACATACTTTCATCTATAAAACAATGGCATGTGCCATGTGACATAGCCACAAGCCATAGCAGTATCTTCATGTTTAGAGATAACAGTATCAGAAACCACATAACCAAGTCTATTTCAGATGACTTAACAATTCAACCCAGTTTGAGGCAAATGTGTAATGATCCAAGCATGTAGTTTGTATACTGCTAACTGTAGGAAATAAACTTTTGTTAGCTGTTAGCTGCATTAGCCTATAAAAGCAAACTTTGGACACCAAATGTTTTAATTGACTGACCGATACATTTGGACGAGTGAAAATTTGTGGAGACTTCTGCTAGTTTATTTCATTAAATATCCCCAGCTCAAGCACAACCGCACTCCTCCACAATCATGTTGGGCACGTCCCGTTTGACGATGTTGTACTCGTCGTCAAAATACAGCATGGACATGGTGCTTAGCTTGGTGGGGATGCAGCAGGAGTTCATGGAGCCTGGGCTCATGCCCCGCATGCGGTACTGGTTGACCACTGCCGTGTGGAAGGAGGAAGCTGAGCCAGGCACCCCGGCCATGTATGCTGGACAGTTGCCCTCGCAGTAGTTACCAAAGTACCCTGAGGGGGCGATGATCCAGTCGTTCCAGCCAATGAGGCGGAAGTCAATGTAGAACTGCTGGCGGCAGCACAGGCTGCTGCTCCCGTCACACTCCAGACCGCGCTTGCGGATGCGGTGCTTGCTGTCCTCCGCCGCTCGTGCTCGAACCACCAGGAAGGGTCGATGTGCCTCGTCAGCTGCGTCGACCAGTGCTGGCAGGACACCTGAGGCCTCGCAGCCTTCACACCGCACGTCCAGGTTCTGCCGCCGCTCGCCCTTGGAGAAGACCAGCTGCACAGCGTCAGTCAGTGGGAAAGTGTGCCAGCCGCTACGCTTGAGGTCCACCCTCTTCTCCACCAGGTTCCACTTGCTGCCCAAACCTGGCTCTTGGTAGTACACCTTGACCGTGACCTTCCTGCGAGTTCCCTTCTCCGACGGGTTGGGCAGCAGCTTGAAGTAGAGCCAAAGGCTGGCTTGTGACACATAGAGGTTCTGATTGCCCTCGTTGGATATCACAAAAAAAAGGCTGGACTTGGATGACAGCAGTTCATCTAGAAGAGAAAAAGATGAGATCAGTCAGTTGCTGAAGCTGCACTCTCTAAAACAAAGCTTCTAAACAATTCTTGGATTGGATGAATGGTTCTATAAAAAAAACTTCCACTTATGTTGAACTGATGTGACTGTTCTTAAGTTGTACTCTTCTTTTGAAATAAAAGGTTCTTTAAGGAACCATCTACTGCTGGAAGATTCTACAGGGAACTGTCTTTGGCATTGCTCCAAAGAACCTTTTAAAAATAAAAACCTTTATTTTTAAAAGTTGTGTCACTATAGAATAATGGCTGAGTTCGGACAGAGAGCTGGGGGACATTAACATGCTGAGAGGGCAGTAGATCGCTCACATTGCCATGAATGGGCTCCCTAACTGGGAACACTTCAACCTAAAGGGATCAAATGGTGTTAGTGTTTCGTGCTAAATGACAACGTGGGTGGGAGGAGTTGTCAGGGTCTGTTCCGCTGTCACTTCTCTCTCTTTCTCACTCTGTTCTTGCACTCTCTCTCTTTCTCTCTCTCTCTCTCTCTCTCTCTCTCTCTCTCTCTCTCTCTCTCTCTCTCTCTCTCTCTCTCTC
>JBBIGB010000037.1:1577968-1588317 GCA_037577075.1 Alestopetersius hilgendorfi
TATGATTATTATTATTATTATATTCATTTATTTATTTAATTATTTTGTTATTTACTTGATCAAGTTATATTCATACTATCCGTGTTGTAATATGTGTTGTTATGCAGCACCAAGCCTATGAGTTCCAGTTTGGTGCTGCTTACGCCTGGATGATGTGCGTCTTCACCGTCGTCATGACGTACAGCATCACCTGCCCCATCATTGTGCCCTTCGGTGAGTAACTGTACCCCACCCAGCTCATTCTCAAAACAGGGACAGAGTGAGATTAAGAGACACAGACAATCAGGATGCAGTGAGTAAAGGAGACTGACAGATTCAAGGAAAAGGGAAGGAGCATTCTGACATTAATATCCCTCTTAAGAGTCTGAGAGACAAAGAAAGGACAGCAGGAGTGGGTGGGAGGGGGTCTGATGAAAGAGGAAGAGGAGGGCGTGAAAGAATGGAGTAAAGCCAGGCAGATTGTTCAGCCCCCTGCTGGCGGGACACTGCAAGACATGATATCGGCATCAGGATGCACAGGATTCGTGAAGGCAGGCAAAATACACTCCGTGCCTGCAGCCATGTGCGCTTAAATATAGCGCTTCCTCTGTGCATATTCATTCACACAAACCAGGAGGGACAGATAGGGAAGGATGCTCTCTCTCTCTATCCCACTCTCTCTGACTCTCTTTGTCTCTGTCTCTCTGTGTCTCTTATTCTCTCTCATTTCCACACACACACACACACACACACACACCCTGCCTGCTGGCGGTGAGGCAGTATGACTCATCGGGTCATTGAGGGTTTTGCTCTGCAGAAGAATATAAGAGCAGCAGAGTGCTGCGCATTTCTACAGAACCGGCATGTTTCAACAGAACCTTTGCTGTCGTTAGAAAACCTCGTGTGCACTCCATACAATCAGGAAAAATGCTTCTTAACTAAATGAGGGCTGTCATGATTACTCAGTTGGTATCGATTACTTGATTGAATAAAAACCCATCTAATAAAATGATGAACTGACTTAAGGATTCGTTTGCAGTTTGAATGATAAA
The DNA here is from genome assembly GCA_037577075.1 of Alestopetersius hilgendorfi. Lineage (NCBI taxonomy): Eukaryota > Metazoa > Chordata > Actinopteri > Characiformes > Alestidae > Alestopetersius > Alestopetersius hilgendorfi. The sequence continues at coordinate 1,579,000 of JBBIGB010000037.1, forward strand.
CTTGGTGTCTGCAGATCGCTGTTAAGCCAAGCTCAGCAGTCTTGAACATTTTCCACAAGCTATCAGCACTTTCAGCTTGCATCACTCAGAAGAAAAATGTTTCACTGAACACACAGCCAAGGTCTTGTTCTGCCATCAGTGAAGCGTCTTCAGTAGGCGAACATAAGTCTCAGTATTAACGTCTTGCTGAGTAAATATAGTATAGTGATTGATAGGGCCATTTTCATATGCTTATATGAACCAGATAACTGACCAGTTACTATTTTACTAAAACCATAGTGAACATCACAGCCAAACAAAAACTTTGGAGAAAATTTGCAGGCTGCGAGTGCTTATTTATATCATGTGGCATTTTTATAATGTTTGCGTTTACAGCTTTTTGCAGACGCTCTTATCCAGAGCGACGTCCATCAGTGTTTAAGTAGTCTACATCTATACTTAAATGAACTTTTTACCAAGTTACTGCCTGATAAGTTACACACCTTAAAAAACGCTGTCTAAAGAAAAAGGTCACAGGTAGGGCTGCGCGATTAATCGAAAAGTAATCATTCAGACCCTATAATCGATCGAATTTTTCCAGGTCGATTATTTCGATCACTTTCCCTTTAAAAACCGTGTGCGTGGTCACGTGACCCTGCTCGGTTATGTTACGTTATTCCGCCGACATGTTGAGCATGGAGAGCTTAAACAATGAGACAACTTGTCAGTGAACTATGAGGGCAAAAAAAAAAAAAAACGTTCATTAATCGTAATCGAATTAAAAATGTTAAATTAATCGAGATTTTGATTTTAGGCCAAATCGCCCAGCCCTAGTCACAGGCTAATACACAAGTAAGCACAAACAGTTAAGAGGGTAAGGGCCCGAGGTTTTTTTAAATATAAAGAAAATGTATGAGCTATCGTTTTGATGGGTAGGAAATCATCCCACTGGTCAGTTTCATATCCCTGTTCTTTATTTCGTGGCATTTCTTTTTCTAATGTGTAACGGATGTCTGTTTTGCTCCAGGTCTGATGTACATGCTCCTGAAACATTTGGTGGACAGGTATAATATGTACTATGCCTACCTGCCCTCCAAACTGGACAAAAAAATCCACTCTGGAGCTGTAAATCAAGTGGTAGCCGCGCCCATCCTCTGCCTTTTCTGGCTACTGTTCTTCTCCACTGTACGCACAGGTGAGGAGGAGGGTGTGTGATATTTATTAAGTGGGTGATATTTATTTTAATGGCATAATTTATTAAACACAGCTGACATCAGTCAGTGACTAACCATATTATAACATTATTAAATCTTATAGTGAATAAACTAAGAAGTCATTTTTTTTTGGCCAAATGAGATTTCAACATATTTTCATAAGTTAGGTTAGATTTGACCAGTTAGATTTTTTTTTTACCTCTGTGACAGGTATCTTTGACGGTATGCAAATGTGAAAATTTTGTCTTCCTGCAGGTTTCGTGACCCCGACGTCCATGTTCACTTTCGTGGTGCTCATCATCACTATCGTGGTGTGTCTGTCGCACGTCTGCTTTGGCCACTTCAAGTACCTCAGCGCTCACAACTACAAGGTACGGGTTTCGCCGCTCAAGGTAGGCCCTCACTGGCCCTAGAATAGGAGTCCAGCTTAGCTGGAGCAGGTAGCCACACTAGGTCCTGACTCCTGCAGAAGCTGTAAAACTGACCCCCGCCTCTATCTGTCTTTCTGTCTGTCCATCTGTCCCTTTAGATTGACGCTAAGGACACAGAAGTGGACGGCGTGGAGAACGGCAGGCCGGCGCGCTCCTCTCCCACCAACAAGTCACAGGTGTTTCTTGTTTCCTTCACTTTCGGGCTAGAAATTAAATTGACGTAATTTCCTGTGCACTCTAAATATGGTCGATCTCTTGACTCATAGCCTGTAGTCTCTAGTTAGGATGGCAGACTGCCTGACTCTGACGTATTGGTTTGTGTTAAGTCACAATAGACTTGCTTATGTAGTTTCAAAACACATATGATACAATTTTATGTATGAAAATGGACAAAAGTGGCTCCCAAGTGGAGCAACTGTGTTGGCCCTACCATCAAGAGTTGGCAAGTTTGATGCCACAGCCCTCCATGGCTGGGTTTCTAAGAACACATCTTGCGCTCCCTTCATCTCCCCCCTCACTAACTGTGATGCCAGAACAGAATTGACATATGGCCTTTCATCAGACTCGGAGAAAGTACAAGCTATACTTCACCCTCCCAGCCTGGTAGCATTGTGTGATGGGAGACACCCAGATATCGGGTGGAATTAGCAATGAATATCAGGAAAAAATGCTCACAATCAGACAAAAATATTTCAGATGTTTGTCATATGTAAGCTAGTGTGCTCACTGATTGAGTATTAGCTTCCATTACTTCCATCTATGTTAGCTGTGTAGCACTAATGCAAAATGAAAGCAAAATCAAACTTCTAAAACCAAACTTGGCTTGGGGAAAGGAAAAAATGTTCTCTAGCTCCTTACCAGCTTATATCCCAAGCCACCCTATGGATATGCAATAGATATGAACAAAATTTACAGTTTAATTATCTACTATTCCGGGATTGACGTGTGAAAATGTATAATCAGAAATGTACAAATGTATATGTGCAATGGATATGTACATTTACAAGTGGGTATGTACAGTGTAGTGCAATGATTATGTGCAAAATTGGGCACAGAAGTAGACATTTGAATCTGTAATGCCTGTTATATTTGACTTGTGACTGACAGTTCTTTTCTGTTCTGTTCTACAGCAGCAGATGTACATCGCCCAGGTCTTGCAGGACCCGAACTGTGACGAAGCAGGCGGTGGCAGCGGAGAGGACGATGGCCAGGGGTCCTCGCAGGACGAGGAGATGATCAATGCCGGAAACAGCCTCAACGAGGCCGACTTCCAGTCTGGGGAGGACAGCCTCATCGCCAATGAAGTCCACCAATAAGAGCAGCACTGATGGAGAGGGGGACGAGAGAGAGAGAGAGAGAGACAGAGAAGAGATTGGAAGAGGAAGAGAGGGCCCCGTCCCTGAGCTGTCACCCTCTGGAGCTTCCCGCGCATGCGTGTGAACCGAGTCATCTCTCTCATGAGCACTGAGCAGTCCAAGTGTGTTGGTTTATGAGGAGCGTTGCCAAAAACTTCACACCAACACATTCAAGCACAAACTGCACATACAAGTTAAACATTCACACACAAAGACGTTCATCCTGACATACATGTTGGACATACAGATAGACAGTAGACAGGTTTACATAGACAATCACACACACACTTGCACTTTCACTGCGGACTTCGTGCTACAGACTGGTTCTGTGCAGAAAGAGAACACTGATGAGAACAATAATGGTGAAGTCCGTGTGTGTGTGTGTGTGTGTGTGTGTGTGTGTGTGTGTTTGTGTGTGCGCGTGCAATTATCATTGGGTGCGGTGTATTTATGAAGTTTTCTTTTTCTATTTATTGTTTTCAAACTGGAATGGGAGGCCTGCCAGTGCAGCTTTGTTGTTGTCATTGTTGTTGTTGGAGATCCAGAACAACTAGCCTCAAATATACTAGAGTAGATGTATGATGCTCCATAACACGGCCAATCGTAGATGAAGGACACTCACTCACGCCTGAATATTTGGAGACAGTGGCTGCATCGTCACTTTAGTGTGGAATGAACTCCTGGGTAGTCCTGAATAATTGGGAACGTCAGACAGACTCCCGAGGAACCTTCTCATGGCCACCGTCTTTCTCTGTGGCAACACTTGAGGCATTTTATCTCACTTGCATTAGCTGCTGCAGACCCGTCTTTGCTTTGCTCTGTCTTTCTTTGCCTAAGTTAACGGATCGAGGACTGCACCTGGCGTTCCAAAGCACATGCCGCAAACAAAAAGAGCCTCTCAGTGCCAGCCTCATCATAAGACAATGTCTGACCATCCGAGACTCCACATGATTCCCACCGCCCTTCTTGTACAGAAGACGCTCAGTTCTGTGGTCGCACTGAGGAAGACGGTCCACAGGACAGAGCGACCGACCTTCCAAGCCCATCATAAGCTCCTCTGAACGTGGAAGCTTCAAAGTGGTTGGTGGAGGTGTCAAAGTTCTGGCTTTTGATGTCCTTATATCGATACTCCACCTTGTCGGGTTTCTTTTATTTTCATTTCACCTTAACTACCTTAATGGACGTCTGTTTTTTGTTTTGTTTTTTTGTATGTTTGAAACAGAACGTTCTTGTTCTTGTAGCAGATTAGAAACCGCAAGCTAGCTTAGTCGTAACGTCAAGGAACCATAGTTCAGGAATGGTGTAAAAAAAAAAAAATCGGACTACACTGTCCTGAACTCTGTTTCGCTTCATCTAGGTTAATGAACATGTGTTGGACGCAAATGTTGGACATAGGAGTAGTTCATCAGTCTGTCATGAAGTGCTGAGTGGTAACCAAATGAGGAACCCCCTCCTTAATCATTTTGCAGTAGCAGAGAATCAGAAAGCAAATCGATCACACACTGGAATGTGGGTTAGGTGGACTTGCCTTTCAAAACCCCTTCAAACTGCTTGTTGAGAATCACTTTAAAATGAGAGAAAATGTGAGATCTATGGTAGTTGAGTATATTAATGACTTCCCTGCGTCTGAGTGTTTTGTGATAGCTGGTGCCTGATTTTTTGTGTGACTGGAACTAAATGAATCAGAAGAGTTCTATCTAGTTAAGACCTGGGTTCAGCCAATGATGCTGGCCCTCACTTCACTCTAATGACTGGAGATGTGCATCATGACTCAACAGAGTGATTCCTTTTTAAAGATAGGGGTAGATCCACATTAGCCACATTGAGATCCATGTAGCTTCAGAACTTTAGTCTCTAAAGAGAGCCGGTCTTCGATACACAGCAGCAGAGAATAAACAGCATTGCTTCAGATCCGACCGTGCCCACTGCTGTACCAGTTGTCTCGGGTTTAGATTTTTATTTTTTTTGTCTAGCTGCGTTTATTGTATGCAGTTGTGGGAAACAAAAAGCCTAAATTTGGAGCTCTATATTCTGCAGAGCTGGAATCAGAGCCCTAGTATGATGTACTATAAACACAAAGGCGAAAGCTCAGTCCAGGTGGCAAAAACGAAGCTTATGCGATGCCTGTGATAAGGTTTGCACTGCTATAGAAGGTCTACTAAAGGTGTCTATTTTTTTTTTGTTCATTATAATAATAATTATTGTTATCGCTACTGTTTTCTCAAGTTTTAACTCCAACGTCGGTTAATCTCATAAACATACAAGCTTTTCAGCTGAACTGGATCTAGCAAATAATTCCGGTACTACTTTAGTGCAGTGACTTGAGGAACTTTTCGAACCGTCTCAGGTGTTCTTTATTTTCAAAAAGACAGTTTACATCTGGTGTATTTATTATTATTTTTTTTTTGTTTGCTTGTTATTTTTGCATGTGACCCTCGTTTCCAGGCGTCTCATTGGTAGACACAAAGGTAACCTATGAAAGCTGTAGCTGCCCAGCACATCTGCCTCCGTCAGTGGAGCGTAGGGAACGATTAGTTACCGCACCAAGACCCGTAGCTACACGCTGGAGATACTAATGCAAACTTGTGTCTGTCTTTGAGCAAGCTTGGAAGGATCTTGTTAGGATCGTACGTTGTAATGCACACGAACACTTAAGGGTGATCGGACGGACTCGTATGAAGGTCATTTCTGGTTCCTGGTGTTGACGGGCTTCTCTATGTAGCTGGACTCACTGAGTTAGTGAAAGGGGAGCGCAGTTATTTGACCATGAAACGAAAAGGCCCGAGAGTAATAAATATAAATATATTTTTTTGTAAATTGTAAGATGCTGTTTGGTGGCAAAAAAAAAAAAAAGCCTGTTCAAGCTTTGAAGTATTTGATACCGATTGTGTATTAAAAGGTGTGTGGATAACTAGCTGTAACTAACACTGTCCTTTCATGAATTTTTAATTCACCACTTTACTTTTTTTTTTTTAAACCATTACGACTCGGCATTTAAGTTATTCAAAATGAAGAATGTCTTTTAGAAGGGGGTGGGGGGGGGGTGTGAAAAAAAAATAACAGAAAGAAATGCTTTGGGCAGACAAAAACGGATGGCCTTTAGCTAATCAAGTAAATGAATGGATGTGACAATTGAAAATGAATTGTGTATATACCCTCCAGTTACGGCACTGTCGTCGTGATGGTGTTCCAAAGCACACATGTACAGTTTGTATAAGTCTCGAACAAGGGTGAGGGACTGAACAGAATATGTAAAATATTGTCCTGTTTTTGCTTTTCTTTTGTTTGTTTTTTGTTCAAATCTGCTCCATCAGTGCTAGTTTTACCACTGATTAAAAAAAATACAAAAATCAAGCCAGCCAGTAGTCTGATTTGACGCTGTAGAATTTGTTTGGCTGTGTGCTATTATGGTATTTATTTTTACCTTTTTTGTCTGAAAGTCATCTCTGTGGTGAGGTATTTGTCACATCTTCAGTTCCTTGATCAATAAAACTTGGTATTCATCCTGTGGAGTTAAATCCTGTTCATTTTGACCAGCAGAGAGCAGTGCAGGTCAAAAGTCTCCATTAGGAGACTGAGAACGCTAGAGGGCGCAATCGAGAGAGTCTTTATTCGAATAGTATGTTTTTATAAAGTGGGGTAAGGTACGGCATATTTCCACTCAAATAAAAAATGGACACCAGACCATTACACCAACAAGGACTTGATACTGAATTCATATACATAGACTTTAATATGGAGTTGGTCCCCCTTTCCAGCTATAACAGCTTCCACTCTTTCTAAGGCTTTCCATAAGATTTAGGAGGGAATTTGTGTCCATTCATTCTGTAGAGCTTTTTTGAGGTCAGACACTGATGTTGGATGAGAAGGTCTGCCTCACAATCTCTGTTCCAGCTCATCCCAAAGGTGCTGGATGGGGTTGAGGTCAGGGCTCTGTATGCGTCAGTCATGTTCTTCCACACTGAACTTATCCAGCCATGTCTTTATGGAGCAGCATTTGGATTAAGCCCTTCACTGGAAGTAAGGGGCCATCTGAATTAATTAAGAAGTTTGTCCCAATACTTTTGCATATCTCCAAATATCATGGGGCATGCTGGAGCTGACAGTGTTTTAAAATATGTGAAGATAAGGACAGTATTGAGATATTTTAAAATATTTGTCTGTGGAAAATGCCTTAAATATATTTCCAAATGGCATTTTTTTTTTTAAAGATCCATACGAACACATTTATTATTGAACTCGCTCACGGCGCCCTCTGGCGTCCGATCACTAGTGGAACGTCTTCTAGACCAGAGGTTCCCAACCAAACTTTTATTTTTATTTTGAAAAACGCTCGTCTCGGTCACCCGCTCGTTGGAGAGAAACAAGCACAGGGCTCCCACTAGTTCATTCGAATGGTAAGTTGTATTTTTACGGAATTTTTCTTTGGTTGTATATATTGTTTTATATTTTACCGGTCCGTGGCGCAAAAAAGACTGGGGGCCGCTGTTCTAGACCACAAACATTACTGAAACACAGTCAGTCCATTTTTGGAGAATTAAATGCACCTGAAATCCATCTAGAAAATATACACTTGTTTATTAATTGTTTGGCTCATTCTTCTTTTTACAAAGGTAAAAAGTGCACAGAACATAGTTTACAAAAATGCCTTTTTTCTTTTTTACACTATGTAAAATGCACTGGTAGAGTGAGAGGTAGAGAGTGTGTAAGGTGTTCTTACATCAGGGACTTGGCATTAGGTGTTTATGGGATGTAACTTACATGTGCTGTGCACCTAACTGTGTATACACACCTAACTGCACCTCAGTTTTTATTTATAAAATGACAAATGAAATGTAAATGAAACTCAGATTTCTTGAACATTATTGAAGATAATATTCTTGTGTGATGGTTGAAGGTAAAACAATGCAGTCACTTTGCAGGGAAAAAAGTGTGGTGAGTTTCTGGAGACAAAGAAAGCATGAAATGACTTTCTATTTTTGTTATAAACAATATTCGTAAATGTTCATAGAAAGTTAGAAAGGTAAATGAATTGGGACACCTTCATAGAAAGTGTGTGGGCTGAAAATGTTCATTAGTCAAGTTACACTACAAACTAATCATTAAAAAGAAATATGTTGAGAATAACACACATCTACATCTACAGTTCAATTAACACTGTTCACATTATAAAACACACTAATGGTCATTGCTCTGATAAAAAAGGTAAATACATCCCTCTGTAGGCAAACGTTTGGGTGCTAATGTCAAAGTACATGTTTTGTTGCTTTAATTGCATGTCATTCACAGAGAACACACTTCTGCACGAAACATGGAATTTGAACATGCTGTTCTGTATATAACAGTGTATAAAAGGTGTTTTCTATTTTAAGTTCTGTGCTGTGGTTCACGGCCTGAGATTTTTAGGATGTCCTGAGTGGTTCTTTGCAGTTTAAAGGTCGCTTGTCCTCTTTGGGGAAACAGCAACACTGTTGAGGGCCAGTTCCCCAGACCCAAATGAAGCCAAAGCCTAAATTAAATATTTGAAATGGTAAAATAAAATTGCTAGGCTATGCTCAATTCACGTCCATGAAATCAGTTTGCAATGTTTAGTCTCATCTTAGATTACATTGATCCACAACATTGTTAATATGCGTAACCATTGCATGTTCACAGCGCTGTTTTATTTCTCTTTGTGTGTGGTGAATGGCCTATGAACTCTATGATCACAAATTTGCCCCCCCCCCCCACCCCCCCCTTCCTACCATTGTGTCCTTGAGCAAGACACTTAACCCTCAGTTGCTCCAGAAGGACTGTCCCTCTAACTAATGCTTGTAAGTCACTTTGGATAACAGTGTTAGATAAAATGCCATTAATGTATTTTTTCTGAATAGATGGGTGTTGGTGGTCTTTAAATGCCCTGCTGTGAGGTGATGGTCAATGGGCATCCTCAAATGACCCCTCGGAACAGGAAGGAGAATGATGCTCCCAGAGCAAGGCCTAGGGACAGGAAGAAGGCCATGATTGCCCCCGCAGTTTCTGCCTCATTAGCAGCCACTTTCCTAAAGAGAGAATAGGAAGGAAATGTCAGCAAAACTTTGACTGTGTGGTGCTGAGTCCTGCTTCTAAATGTCCTTTGTATTCAGGAACAGTTAAAAGAATGGTTCACTAAACTGGAGTCCAAAGTTTGCTGAATTGGTTTTGCACTCAATCTACAAGCCTCATATGCAGAAGTAGTCCTGGAGTATGTTTTGTTAATTTTCAAAGTGAAAATAAGTGATAAATTGTAGGGCTGGGCGATTTGGCCTAAAATCAAAATCTCGATTAATTGAACATTTTAACTCGATTACGATTAATGAA
>JBBIGB010000037.1:1657952-1669286 GCA_037577075.1 Alestopetersius hilgendorfi
GGGACTCAGGAGCCTGCTAAGGCATAAGTACTGTAACTGAATATTTGTAGATGTTATTTTCGACGTGTGCTATTTTTGTTAAAAAATCACATTTATTTTTTACGTGCGTATGTGTTTATGAAGTATGTGTATGAAATCTGCAACCTGGTTGGTCGGTCAGCCGATAAAAAAAATGCAAAAACTATCAAAAGTCTCAAAAATGTAGTGAGAAACTCGTGCAGTGATGTTGTCCGCGAAGTCTGTATTGCGATGCGCTGTTAGTAGCCAATGGTGTGATGGCTGATGTGTCTACTGTGTACAGATATCTAAGGTAATATGTGTCATTTCTATGTTTATGTTTTTGTAATCTATGTCAAGGTAAAGATATACAGTACGTAAAGGAAAGATGTAAAAAAACATGCATGATTTGGACAGTTCAAATATGTGTAATGTTCTAAGGTTCTGTTTCAAAAGATGTGAGAATGAGAATCATACAAAATACAAAAATCTATTTATTTTACAATTAAACGATAAACCTTAATGATTTCTCTTGAGGGATTTTTTTTCTCTTCACATTTGATTAAAGGAGAAAGAAGGGTCATACAGACAGGTCAGGTCAGGAAATTCCTATTTTTATTCCGGTTTTTTAGTAGATGATTTTAGGCCTTTCTGCTATTTGCTCTGCTGCAATTCGTTAGATCTGAATATTGAAAGAGAAATTCCACCAATGACTGAAATGCAAATGAAGTCAGTTGGAAATGGTTCAGCGTAGAGAAACTTTTTGCATTGGTGGGGAATGGAACCAGGGGTCACAATTTCTGTGACACAAATAGAACCCATTTATGTGTGTTGTCTCCATTTTATGTATAATGTTAATGATGGCAAACCAATGGTAAACCTTAAACAACACATGAAATAACTCCCAAAATGACCAGAAAACTATGCCTGAACATATACAGTGTTTCAGTCTGGAGCACAAAACAAGACAGCTAGTCAGAACAGAGGTCATTTACTTAAAGTTTAATTTTAAGCGACAGGAAAATGGTCATGCATGCCTTCATTTACATTTGTTTCGGGTCCATAGATACTCAGAAAAAGAGTAAAATAAGCCAAAGAAGTAGGGTATGTCCCTTGTTTTTGTCCTGTTTAATTTTCTTCGCAATTACAAATGTTCTTTATTCATTAATAATGCAGTTCAATGTAATTCGGTCAATTGTAATTATATCTGAGAGCAATTTGAGACGTCCAGTGCGTTTACCACCATGTGCCACCTGCAGATGGCAGTGCATGGCAGGCTGAAGCTCAACAGAATAAACCGCAGGTTGTCTTTTATTTCATGGTCACCAAGTTCTCGTTTTGTCTCTCAAGAGCTTTTTTGGCTTTCTTTGATGTTTCAGGCATTGGAAGGTTCCACTTATAAGAGGTACAGAAGAAGCTCTGCTCTAAGGTTCTCTATGTTCTTGTGAATATTAACTATTTTTCTCTTCAAGCCAAGATGTGTGTATCTGGGTTAATTAGAGAAATATGAGCTGCTAGAGTGTCTCATGAGATTCGATGCCAAAGCCCATCAGTACTGCAAAGGTGCACAGAAGCTGAACCTTGCGTGACACCTGCGTGTGGCTCTTGCTCTCGCTGCCATTGACGAATTGAACCTGAAATGTCACACATCCGGTTCTAATGACATGTGAAACTAATCACTTCACAAAGCGCTGGGATTATTCCAGGCCACACTCTGCATTCCAATACACGCCCACAAACTGTGCACCTTCACACCAGGTGTGTGTTTGTGTATGCGTTTGTGTGTGTGTTTCCTTTTGAATACTCTATCATGTTTTTTTCACACGTTCCAGCAGCTGTCAATGAAATGAACGCTTAAATGGAAAAACACAGTCTCTGCGGCCGCCCCAGGCTCTGTAAACATGAGAAAAAAAACAAAACATGTGGACCACCAGCGTCCAACCAATCATAATTAGGAGGCGTAACTGCTTGCTAGTAAATTGTGCTGTGAGGGCCTGACACTTCGCAAGAAACCATTTCTAAGCTTCAGCATAGATTATTTACAGTGGCTCTCAAAAGTACTTGGACGCTTTAATCATTTAAAGCCATTTCCCACAAAAAAGTCTTCATAATGAATTCATTAAGATGAATTCACCGCCTGATGTCTGGAACATTGTTTTTAGTTCCTCTGTGTTAGATGCCCAATAGCTGTCTGATGTTCATGAACATACAAGTAATAGAACAATACAATACAGAACAATTAGTAGTAATAGCAAGTAGCAGAAGTAACAGTAATACTAGTAATAGTAATAGCATGACAGTAATAGCATGTTTAAAGAAGGGCTGCACAATAAATCATCTGTTGATTATTACATAACTCAAAAGGCTGCAATCTCCCAATGAGCTTTTAACCAATCGCAACTTAGGGAGTTTTGATGAATCAAGGTGATTTTGAAATCCAAAAAAAAGTTTTAATCTTTAAATATTAAAGACACTGATTGGCCAAAGTGTTTTAATCACATTTGTGTGGGTTTGTGCACCAAAAAGAGATTTTTTAAATTACTATTTCATATAATATATAATGATTTTTTTCAACCTCTTATCCGGTTTTGCTAGTGTGCATCTAACTTTTCCATTTTGTGACTGGATTCTCTGTATTGCAGTTCATTCAAAAGGCAGCATGGAGGTGAATGGGCGGGGCTAAATTATAGGGTGAATAAGGAGATATATGTAAATGTTTTTCTTTCGTGACACCACAAAAAACACTTTCTCGTGAAATCACACTGGTTTTGTTGCTTCATTTTCATACATAGACGATGGAATGAAACTTTAACCGTATCTCTTTTTAATGCCAGAAAAGTGATCATTTGGGCCCTTTAATATATTGAAAAGCATCGCAGTTGTTATATGTGACAGTATAATTGCAATTCTAATATTTTCTCCAGATTCTGTAGCCCTAGTTATAAGCTTAAAAAGACTTTGTGTCTGAAAAGCTGTTTGTATTTGAGTGAGAAATTTCATCCAACTGCGTGCTTTCATGTTATTTTCAGCCCTGTTTTAATGGTGAATTGCCATAGCTACGACCACAGGAAGCTCTCATTCATTTCAGAGTAAAGCTTAAAAGGAGCTTTCTAGATGCACACAGCAGCCAAACAAGCACTAGTAAAATGAGAGAGTCTGGGGTTCTTTTGAGACCTCAAACAGCTCAGCTTTCACGAACACTGACGAGGGAAGTTTGGTGGAAATATCTGAGTATCTTGTTGTCATTAACGCAGCAGGTGACTATGCCTTCAGGAATAAAGAGACAGTTTGGTCCAAAATATATTTTGCACATTCTGTAGTGCACTGCTGCATACCTCTACTGACAGAATTCCAGAATTTATTTCCCTTCAGTTCATTTTAACCTTCAATGTACTCTAACTACAACCCAGGATGAAATATGCCATAAAGCTTTTTAATAAAGAAACACTAGGCTGCTCACACAACTACTGATATGAAAGCTAATACATACAGATGTGAGGTTCAGCTCCTAGCAGATTCATCTTTCTGCATTTGGCCTTGTTGTTTTTCTCCAGTAGCTCCTCCCTGCTTCAAAATCATCAGAAGGGTTGGTTTTTTTTTTTTTTTTTAAAAAAGCTGTAAAATCTCACCACAGAGGCTATTGTGACACGGCTTTTGGAGCTGAGCTGGCACGTTTAAGACAGATGTGGCAATAAAATGTTTTTTGGTTTGGTCAGAGTGCCACTAGGAGAGTGTTTTAGGCGTAGCACAGCAGCATCAATCTTACAGGGGATCAATGGAGACAATCCACAAAGACAGCAACACAAAAGAACTGTGTGTGTGTTTTCCAGTAGCAGAACTCTCCCCGCTGTCTTTCCATACCTGTGAACACGTCAGCCAGCTCCACATTCTCCAGTCATGCTGAGAAAATAACGTTTGAGGTTTGTACCTTCTACTGCACCCGCATTACCTTATGTTCTTCATTTAAAGCGCATCACGGAGAGGAAAAAACCTGGAATAGCAAGAGAAAAAATTATTTCCAGAAGTGCAAATGTGTGGTAAAAAAAAAAAAGTTAGTCCACAGGTTGTGAGGATAAAATATAAATCAGCTGTGGTCCCATGGCTAAAGCTGGGTTCAAAGCACAAGGCCCATCTGGCAAATAGAAGTGGAACAGCTGAAAGAGGCAGGAGCAGGATTTGGTGGAGTGGGGGTGGTGGTGGGGGACCCAGAGGAGAAGGGCTCTAGGGGTCTCGCTCACCTGCCTCCACCTGCTTTAGATGCATGAAGCTCTTCTGCTGGACCTTGGCGTTTATTCAGCTAACAGAAATCAGCTTTCTCAGCTGTGATGTTTGTCAATGGATGGGATGAACACCTGGACTGGAAAAGATTGGAATGAGAGGGCTTCAGGGTGGATGGGGGGGTGGGTGCAGGAAATGGGAGGGTGGGGGGGCATGTGCTTGCATGTGTCACTTCAAGCACCTTGTGTCTAAAAAAGCAGAACCCCACAGCTGATAACTGTACTAGCGTTACTCTGGAGGCTTGACAGACAAGTCAGGACAGAAGCATTTTTGTTGGTGTGTTTTAACAAGTGCTTTTGAAAACATTTTCTATATGTTACGAAATTAAGTCTCAGTGCTAATCCTCTCCCTCTTGTGAGTGGCTGCTGTTTTAACTCTGGATGCTCCTCGCACACTCTGTTCTGCCCTTTTTGTCCACTCTCATGTCCAGCTATCAATGTAGCTTAGAGGCTCTTTAATTAAAACCTCTGCCCAGAATGAAAGGACATATGGCCCCAGATCTGCAAAGAGATTACCGCAGTCTCCAACATTAAAAGGCAACTGATGCAATTCCTCCTCCATAATGTGTTCTCCTCGCGTCCTCACAGCACCTTCAAATAAGTTGCAGTGCGCACTCACACACAGATGTGTGCATGCACACAAACACACACACGCACACACACACACACGCACACCCTGCCTCCAGAGCTGATAAAAGTCGAAAAGCAGCCAGACACCCGATGCAGTCTCATTTACTGAATAAATATGTGATCATGCAACACCTGTTCTGTTGATAATGAGCAACCGATGGTACCAAAACTACCTTTGCCCCTTTTTCGTTTTTAATCATGTGGCTTTAGGTTATATTACACTGTTTTAGCATCCAGTCCATGTTCGGGTTTATGTGGATAAAGGCCCCTGGTGACGCAGACATATTGGGTGGAATAAGAATTATATCCTCTCACAAATGTGAGCTTAATGTGAGACATCTAATGGCTCACTGTGCATCGAGAGCCAAGTGGAGAGGATAGAGCAAAGCCACGAGCTAATACCGCGTTTCAGTCACAAAAAAATACATTATATCTAATTGAAATACATTGAAACCTTGGTGACAGTCATACACAGTCCTGATTCCACATGTCTGTGCCACTTTAATGAAGAGCTGGGTGTGGTTTGGGAAGGTTTGAGAGACTTTTTTCTATAAAAGTATTGACTTCTCGGGTTTGTTAGCAACATTAGCCTCGCAGCTCCAAGTCTAAACTAAAGGAGCAAAATGTGTACACTGTCTCTCGGTTGCTCGACTACATTTGAGGTAAGTGGGAAATAGTGTGCACTTGTGTAAACCGTACCTTTAATTTAGATCTACAGCACTGTGCAAAAGCTTAGGCTCCTGTGCAAACTGCTTAAAGCCATCTAGATAAACGAGCAATAAGGGACTTTCTGCCAGCAACTAGATACAGTATATATATTATAATCAGTAGAATAAACAAGAAAGTGTTAAATAATATCAAGACATGTTTTATTTGTAAAATGTACTTGATGTTTTGTGAGCTGGTTAGAAGAACACAGCTTCAGTTACATATTTCACCTCAATGATTACAGCAGCTCCTGATTTTATTTTATGAAAATTTAAGTTATTTGGTGAGAACTACAGTGGAATGCTGGGCTTTCACAAAGAGAGGTCTGAGAATTATCAAGTAAACTTACATACATACTCTTAAAATCACTTTTTGCCCTTTAATATTATTGGTATGTATTCTAATTTTAGCTTTTATAAATATATAGAGCTCAGCTAAGCAGGATTTTAATATAATTTTCTCAGGTGTCTAAGACTTTTGCAGGGTACTATACTTGAAGCTCAGGGAACTGAATGTCCCTAGAGGCCTCTTCAAAGAGTCGAGAAAAAGAACTGTTTCAAATGCAGCCGACGGTCCTTCACTTTCACCTCCATCCAGAAAGAGGAAAGAGTTTCCCTGAAGCTCTACCCCGTTACCTGAGCCCACTTCTCAAATTAGCCTGATGGCCAGTCTCTTAGCTCTCACCTGATCAAAACAACGGTTCTGTCTTTGCAGAGGGACACAGGTTGTCGTCACACATCAACATAAAGGTCCATCACTACTCCAGTCTAAAGACTTCACCAGTATAAATTATTGAAGATAGACATATCATCATAATAAATGTAATATGTGACTTTATCAGTGAACCAGGACGATGATGGACATCACAGGATTGATTAGTAATCTGTTTTCACTGCATTTTTCCCTTTTCTTTTTAGGGGAATTCAGCAGATTTTCCAGAATTGCTGCATAACTCAGCGACTGACAGGTCTTTCAAAGTGGATTTCTGCACAGTGGCAGTAAAAGGCACCAGGGGTCACGATGTCTACCACACAAATAGAGCCATTGTATTTATTACTGTAACGAATGGGGCTTGGAGGCAGGACACACTTGCTGTGTTGCTTTTTTTAGGGGCAATCCAATACTTGTAGTCATCACAGGTCGGGGTCAAAAGCAGACAACAATACATAAAGAGAAACCATAATCCAAAAATCAGACAGCTGGACAAGCAAGGGATACAACAAATGGGGACAAATACCAAATGCTTCACAAGGAATGAAGCCAGACTGAGGGGTGTAAGTGGGAGAGTAATGGATCCATTAACTTGTTGTAGGTATGTGTGGTTGTGAGAGGATGGAGCCAGAGCATAGCTGGAGCATGAGGCAGTCAATAACAAATAGAAGGGTCCGTGTTGACAATTATGACAATTGCAATGAAACACCACCATGAAAACAACCTGTTTAAACTTGCGTCTGCTGAGTTTTATATTAACTATATATTAACACGGTTGACAATAGCAGGTAATCGGAATGTCCTTCATGGACAGAGATTCAAACCAAAACTTTCTCAAAACTACTGTGGTGTAATGTATTTATAACCATTTCGTAGGTTTTAATGGCATTAAATTGTTCAGACATCTGGTTCCTATCACCACCTCTGTAAACAGTTCTGTCTCGACAGTGCACTAGTTTCATATTATGATTTTGTTTACATCTTAAATGTTCAAGAAATCTAGAACGTAGAAAAATCAGTGGAATTCCTTTTTATTTATTTATTTGTTTGTTTGTTTGTTCCATCTGCATGTTACTTAGTTTGTTAAAATTGCCAATCTACATCAGAATTGGCAATCTACATCTATGTAGCTCTATATATGTAATGATATTCAGGAAAGCAGTCCATTTGGCAAAATTAAATTCATTGCCTAACAATTCCTACGTTTGGCGAGACCAACCACTATTAGTTAGTTAGTTTATGAATTAGTTGGGCCAAGATTCTCTACCAGTTCTGCGGACCAGCCGTAGTACAGCTCTCCCAGTGAGAGTAAAGCTCCTCCCGGCTATTGCTTTCAGAACCTAAAACAACAGGCAATCCTGCAACATATGTATAAAAGCTAGGTGCGCATTCACATAGCAATGAGAGAGATTGTAAAACCCCCAGTGTTGTTCTGGAAGACCAGCTGTAGGAAACGCCTGAGAAATCACAGAGAACAGAGAACTTCAAAGAAATGTTTACCCAGATTTGTGACCTTTCTCATTGCTGTGGGTCAATCATATGTCTAAGATGATGGACAATCCATGACACTGGCATTTCTACAATGCAGCAGATTGGTATCTCTGGGGTGTTGCAACAGACGGGGGGCCGCGCATTAACATGCTCCGGTGGGGATGTAAATGCAGGCTTCCCAGAACTTGCTGGTCCACTTCTGTGCATTCGCATTCCTGAGCCATAGCACTTTCTAACTCTCCTTTCTTGCGCTGGTCCCTTGAAGGTCTCGCAGGAGTGCTTTTGTACTCTAGAAGCAGCTAGAAAGCAGAGAGAAACTGTTTGCTGAAGAATTCCGGACGTCACACACGGGTGTATTAATCCACTCAGAATGTCTTTAGAAAGTCTTATAGCTCGTTCGGGTAGAAAAAGTGGAAGACAAAAAAGAAAGCGCCCTATTCATACAGAGGACATTTTTTAAGGACACATCATTCAGGCTCTTTTCTCAACACATCTACGATGTACTGCTAGTTAAAGGGTGTGTGTGTGTGTGCACGTGTCATGTCTTCAATAAGTTTTGAAGGTTGTCAGTCTAGAACTGGCATTATATAACCAACACAGTGCCCTTAAAAATGATCTTACTCCAACATGACCTGGCAGAACAACACGAATCAGAGAAAGGCCATCTAAACTGAAATGTTACCCCCCAAAACACATCAAAATCACCCACATCTACATCTAAACTGTCTGAGACACTTTGTGGCTGTACCAACATGCCCAATAACCGACTTAAGAAACAACAACTGTCACGTGATCTGAGTCGGTCTAGAGGAATAGGACACAACACATTAGGGTGATGTAAGTGACAGAACACAGGCTGCTTACATAAGGCAAGGCAAAAATATCAGTGTTAGCACATACTGTATCTGTGCCTTTTCCATGACTAATACACGATATTTATTTGTCACATACATATTTGTAGTGACATGTGTCTCTGGGTCAACCCAAAAGACTCAAATTCAATTAAAGAAAAAATTGAGAAATGCAAGATCAGTACAGTGTGTACAGGAATATCTGTGTATTGTAAAGTGCAGTAAGTCGGTTTACTGGGTGATGTTAGACTTAAATGAGAGACAGCAGATTAGATACAGTGAGGTAGAGAGGCAGGAGAGATACAGTGAGGTATAGAGACAGGTGAGGTACAGTGAGGTAGGGAGGCAGGTGAGATATGGTGAGGTAGAGAGACAGGAGAGATGCAGTGAGGTAGAGAGACAGGTGAGGTACAGTGATGTAGAGAGGCAGGAGAGATATAGTGAGGTAGAGAGGCAGGAGAGGTACAGTGAGGTAGAGAGGCAGGTGAGGTACAGTGAGGTAGAGAGGCAGGAGAGGTAAAGTGAGGTAGAAAGGCAGGAGAGATACAGAGAGGTAGAGCGGTAGATGAGGTACAGTGAGGTAGAGAGGCAGGAGAGATACAGTGAGGTAGAGAGGTAGATGAGGTACAGTGAGGTAGAGAGACAGGAGAGGTACAGTGAGGTAGAGAGGTAGATGAGGTACAGTGAGGTAGAGATACAGTGAGGTAGTAACTTAGAGAGGCAGGTGAGGTGCAGTAAGGTTGTAAGTTTGAGAGGCAGATGTGATACAGTAAAGGAGGGTTTGTGGTTTGTGTTTAAAGTGTGGTGTCCTGGTTAAGAGTCTGATGTTCTGAGGACAGAAGCCACTCAAGAGTCTTTCTGTTTTGGCTGTAAAACTCCTGAAGTGTTTTCCAGACTTCAGCAGGTCAGGCAGACCGTTTCTGGGTGAGACGAGTCTCTGATGATTCTGGCTGCTCTGGTTCTGCATCTCCTGAAATAAATGTCCTGCTGAGATGGTAGCGTTAATATTTAATACAACCTCTGTATTTCAGCACACATGCAGGGTATATATGATCATAAACAGAGGAGCTATTAAACTCTATAGTCCTGAGGATGATTCTTATAAATTTGACCATTTTATTTTTTTAACTTTATTAGATGTCTTTGAGAAGCTTTTGGATTACATGCATGATTTTCAGCCTTGTGGCTCAGAATCCTTTTCATCACAAACCACTCAGGAGCGGTCAGTTCTGCTGTCCCAGATGGACACTAATAAACAAAACATGACAACTGATTTAGTCTTTAACTGTCTACTCGACCAACTTTCCTCTAAATTGCTGCAGCATTTTATTATTGTTTTATTATTCGTTTTTTATTTAATATTTAGTTTCTTTTTTAGAGATTGCTTCGTTAAAACTGCTGTCATTTATTCCTTTTCTTTTTATTGCTATGACAGAATGAAGATTACATGTGTGGGACAGAACAGTGAATATAGTTTGGAATTCGTTTTTGTTTTTAAATACATTTTAATCAACTAAAAAGCCAAAATTGGCACAAATGGGAGGAATGGCCATACATTTGCAAATGTGTATATGATACTTACACATAATGATATTTACTAGGGGTGTCACGTGATTTAAAAAATTAATGTAATTAATTACAAGCTCTCTGATTAATGATTTTAAATTAATCGCGTACATTTTTGCTGTAAAAGTATTTAATATTTTAATGAATTTTGTCATATGAGTGAATAAATAATTAACATTACAGACTTTCAACATCTCTTTTATTTAATAACTGTTTTTATGCTGTTCATGTGTAGTAATGCACATAGCAATCAAAAAAATGAGGGAAAAATGCTTCAGAAGGAACAATGATAGAACTAAGTCTGTCTATAAGGTGCAGTGTATAAGGTACAGACATAAAAGCACGATGTTCTGACGAATTATGCTACTCTGTCGAAAAATGCTACCTTAAAAGTCATTGTACAGTCAGTTTAGCACTGATAATAATGAAAAATAAGCAAATAATATGCATAATTTGAGAAAAATTTATTTTATTTAAAGGAGAAGAGCCTAGATAGATCTTTAAATCTTTAAAGGTGCATAAAGCCAGTTTAATACAGTCAGGTTCTAACACTGAGAAATGCAACCATGAAGCTGGGTGTTCTGATTTATGCTCCCCTGTGGTAAAATGTTCCCTTGAAGTTTATACAGCTGCCAGTGTCCCATGGTAGCACAGATTTATGACTGTGGCACTGAATCTCAAGACCGTGGATCTGCACATACGCAGAGGGGCATGGGAGCACATTTCGATGGGTAGCATGTCTTGACAGAACACCGGACCTGGTTATTTATTCTGTGATTAACTGAACAAAATTTCTTAGACACCTCTAATATTTACATTAAGCATCATAGAAATATGAGAGGGTGGCTTATTTAATAAAGTATATAAAGACATACTGAAATATTATATTATATATTTTTCAGAACATAATATATTTATATACATAATATCATCACAAACGACTACAGACCAGTAGCACTCACTCCAATCATTGCAAAGGGTTTTGAGAGAGTGGTGCTGGCCTACATCCAGAGTACCATCCCAGACACTCTGGGCCCCCGGGAGTAGGCCTACCGGGCCAGCAGGTCCACATCAGACGCCATCGCTGCTGCCTATAACTATTC
>JBBIGB010000037.1:1674783-1688112 GCA_037577075.1 Alestopetersius hilgendorfi
ACACACACACACACACACACACACACACACACACACACACACACACACACACACACACACACACACACTCTACTCTCCCTCTGCTTTCATCCAGCTCACTTTGGGTTGTTACTGCAGTGCTGCTCTCTGGCACTGATGCTCAGCCAAGAAATCTTAAAGCCAAGAAGTTTTCTAGTTCATCTGGCTCAGATCCAGGTTATCCAAGGGTTCTGTCTACTGTAGAGTTTTCCAGGAGAGTTATACTTAATTTTGGGGTGCATAAATAAGTCAATCGGAGTGGACCAATGTGAAATTCCCCATTTAGAATTGTTCACAGTGGTGGTGACAGGAACCAGGCACCCGAAGCTCCTACACAGAAAGCCACTACATGGCGTGGTGCTGGATATACACCCTGAGGCTTGAGACATTGTTTCCCAATGGCCTAAAACATTATTTCTAGGCAGGATGTCTTGTGCCATAGGATGTCATAAGCATCGCATAAAAATAAAGTGAAATTTTACCATTTTACCATTAATATTACATATAAACACAAAATACGTGTCTAGGTTCACTGGTCATTCTGAATTGTCAAACAAAATGACTACATTTGGGTTGCAGGCCTCTGATTTACATACGAGAGTCTGTAAACGTCTCAACAATGCACAATTTCTTGACCAACCTCTCCAGAATTCTTTCTTAATGTCTCAGTGATGGAACGTTGATAACTGTAAATCCCCTTTAAAACTAAAGAGACGAAAAACAATTAAAGCTACAGTGGAAGTATATCTAAACCTTGGTTCCTCCGATCTGTGCGGGTGTCACCAAGAGACATGTCTGATCAGGTAGACTGAAACTAAAATTGCGGGGAGATGTTTTGTGATAAGCCACACGCTACTGCAATCTCAAAATATGTTTTTCAAACGGCAATTCTTTTTCCCTTTTGTGTGATTTTCTGATTTACAGTTCTACGTACATGGACAATGTACACTATATGGACAAAAGTACTGGGACGCCTGACCATTACACCAACAGGGGCTTGAATGACATTGTATTCAAATACATAGACTTTAGAATGGAGTTCGGCCCCTTTTGCAGCTATAACAGCTTCCACTCTTCTTGGAAGACTTTCTGTGGGAATTCGTGTCCATTCATTCTGTAGGGAATTTGTGAGGTCAGGCACTGACGTTGGATGAGAAGATCTGGCTCACAATCTCTGTTCCAGTTCATCACAAAGTATTGGGTGGGGTTGAGGTCAGGGCTCTGTGTGGGCCAGTCAAGTTCTTCCACACTGAACTCCTTCAGCCATGTCTTTATGGAGCTCGCTTTGTGCACTGGGATACAGTCATGCTGGGGCCACAAAGTTGGAAGCATGGTGTTGTCCAAAATGTCTTGGTCTGCTAAACATTAAAGTAAGGGGCACTGAAAAACATGTGTCCCAATACTTTTGTCCATATACTGAGTATTGAAAAGGCCAAGATAAGCAACTACATTTAGTTCAGAGACAGCTGTTTTAATTGTTTTAAAGTGTACAAATTTACTACAGTTTGGATAAGCACAATTTTTTCCAGAATGAAATTTGTAGTTGTGTTATTTTTTAATGAAAAGAAATGTTTTTATACGATCAATGAAAGGATTAAAAGCGCACATTTTAAAAGAACAAACGCAGCAAAGCAGCAGGTTAATTTTCAGACACGGGGATTAATGGGTTAAATATGCAGATTGAGCGTTAAACACCGCCCAGTTTCGTAAGAATCGATGCTGATTGGTGGAGGTTGGTTGTGATTTGCATACC
This sequence comes from Alestopetersius hilgendorfi, assembly GCA_037577075.1. NCBI lineage: Eukaryota > Metazoa > Chordata > Actinopteri > Characiformes > Alestidae > Alestopetersius > Alestopetersius hilgendorfi. The sequence goes on from JBBIGB010000037.1 coordinate 1,676,555, forward strand.
GTGGGCGTGCCAGCGCGCTGTGAACGGAGCGCCAGACCGCAGCAGTCAGTCTGACGGATCACAGCCGCACAGAGCTCAGGATGCCTCCGCGGCACTAGCAGAACCGTCCCGCTCCCTGTGCTGCGAACACAGACCGGGAAACATGACCACCATACATCGAGGTGCATGCCTTGCCAGTAAAGGAAAGTTCTGGGTAAGTTTCTGTGACTTATCCTTGCTTTTTACACCCAGGACTTTATAATAGCCTGTCATTCATATCATAAACTTGACTGAGTTGACTTGACTGAGCAAGACGGTGCTGTGGAAACGGTGCTGGTTCTCATAGCGAACAAACCTGCAGCCTGTTATAGCAAACTTATTCTGGCGTTTGATTTCACCATATATTTAATCACAGGTGGCTCTGGAAAGTAACTTGCCTCATGTAGTTCTGTATTACTCAGCAATGGCTTATAATAAACCCCATAATAAAACTGCTTATAATAAACAATGTTGTTTACTGATGTTTATAAATTACAAATATCTTCCCCTAATTAAACTGTGCCTTTTTTTGGTTGTTGTTTGTTTTAGGCTTTGTGCATTCTCCTGCTTTACACCAGCCCTCTCTCCTGCTTTTCAAATTTCAGCCATCTCGTCTATAAGATAAAAGAAGGCTTACCCAAAGGGACTCTCATAGGGGCTATCGGTAAAGACTTAAAGTTGGATTTCTTGGTTGATCCGCCTCGTTTGTTCAATCTGGAGCTAAAGCAGATCAACTCTCAGTATGTGGACCTGAATAATACCACTGGGGAGCTGTACACATCTGCCCTGGAGATTGACAGAGAGGCTCTGTGTTCAGACTCACATGAGGGCCAGGGCTGCGCTATCTTTCTGGATGTGATCATCCTGCCTCAGCAGTACTTCCAGCTAGTCAAGATCAAAATCATCATCGAAGACGTCAATGACAACAGGCCACATTTCCCTGTGGAGGAGATCAGAGTGTCGGTGCCGGAAAATGCACCAGTGAACGCCCGGTTTGCGGTAGAGCAATCTGCCGTAGACCCAGACATGGGCATTCATGGAGTGCAGACCTACTGGCTTGTGAATGATTATGAAGTTTTCACTCTGGACGTGGAGGAAAACGAAGGGGGTGAGTTAACGCCTTTTCTTATCATCACTGAGTCACTCGACAGGGAGACGCAGGCGGAATATTTAACTGACATCATCGCTGAGGATGGAGGATCTCCACCTCTTCTGGGCACAGCCACACTGAGAATAATTATCACAGATGTCAATGACAACTGCCCCAGGTTCATAGAGTCTCAGGTGAATGTAACACTTTTTGGAAACACCACTAAGGGCGCGCAGTTGGCACGCCTCCATGCCTTTGACCCAGATCAGGGCGCAAATGCACAAATCACTTACACTTTCAGTGAGCGGGTCACCCGAGAAACCAGGACTCTGTTTCATTTGGATAAGGTCACAGGGGTCATCAAGTTAGCTGGGAAAATCGACACTGACACTGGAAAATTCTACAAGTTGGTTGTGTTGGCCAATGGCCCAGCCTGCATTCCTGATGTTGCCACAGTCACACTCCATGTCATCAAAGTGGTTACCGGCCCGCCAGCCATCGTACCGCGCTACATTGCTCCGGAGAAAGACGGCGTGGTTTCTCTGAGCGAATCAGAACCACCGTTGTCTCCAGTCGCATTTTTCACCATAAAGAATGTGGACCCTCAGCAAGGGGTTGTGTGCCTTCTGGAAGGGACTGGACCTTTCAGGCTTGTGCCCTATAAACACTTTAAAAATGAACACTTGCTAGAGACCACGGACTACTTGGATTATGAGCAACGGAAGGATTATGAACTGACTGTTGTGGTCCGAAACACCCATGGATCAGTTGTTAAGACACTAGTGAAGGTGCAAGTTTTGGATGTAAATGACAATGCACCTGTCTTTAGACAGTCACTTATTGACGTCAAGGTTGAGGAGAACAATGCTCCGGACACATTCCTCGCTAAACTACAGGCAACTGATGAGGACAGCGAGAGCAGGGGTGAGGTGCTCTACCTTCTAGGTTCAGATGCTCCCAGCATTTTCCATCTGGATCGTCTGACCGGAGTCTTGATTGTGACCACATCTCTCGACCGTGAGGAAAAAGAGACCTACAGGTTTATGGTCCGAGCTGTTGACTGCGGCACTCCGAGGAAGGAGTCGATAGCCACTGTGGTGGTCACCGTGCTGGACCGCAACGACAACAGCCCTCGCTTTATCAACAAAGACTTCACCTTCTTTGTGCCAGAGAACTTTCCAGGCTTTGGGGAGATCGGCGTGCTCTCTGTCACGGATGCAGATGCTGGGGAAAATGGCTGGGTGGCGCTGTCGATCCTCAATGGAAGCGACATCTTTGTGATTGACACAGGACGGGGGGCTTTGAGGGCGAAAACTCCCCTGGACCGGGAGCAGCAAGGAACGTACTACATCTGGATCGAGGCTGTGGATGGAGGTGAGCCTGCCCTCTCCTGCATCACCATGGTCACTGTTCTGCTCCTGGATGTCAACGACAACCCGCCCATCGTGCTGTTTCCCCAATCCAACCAGTCTTACATGCTGGTCCTTCCCACAACACTCCCAGGAACATCCATCACAGAGGTCTATGCTGTGGACCGGGACACTGGTATGAACGCAGTCATTGCTTACAGCATTATTAAGAGAAAAGGTGGAGAGCCAGGCTCGTTTGACATTGACCCTGACACGGGAAACATCACTCTCAGGAAAGCCTTGAGTGACCGAGGCCTCTACAGCTTGCTGGTAAAAGTGAGTGACCACGGGCAGCCTGAGCCACTGCACTCCACAGTTCTGGTCAACCTCTTTGTCAATGAGACCATCAGCAATGAGAGCTACATTCAGAGCCTGTTGACCAGGGAAGCAGAGATTGGGATTGAGGAGATCAGGCCACCTAACAGGCTAGCCCGAGGGCCGGAGTACACAGAGCTGTTCCCCTGTAAGCCGGTTCTTATCGCTCTCAGCGCCACTTGCCTGGGACTATTTTTTATAGTGGTGTCCCTGACTGCATACATATGCTGTAAGAAGCAAAAAAAGCATAAAAAGAAACGGTTGGAGGTGGAGATCCCCTTAAAAATGAAGACAGACATGCAGGCCATGGACAGGAAGCTCATGGAGCTTTCTAACATATGACCACCACCACCACCCCTCACCCCTCACCCCACACAAGACTGCTCATACTGCCCAAACCAAACTGTTTACAAACGTGACTTGTGCAGCTTCTTCTCTATAGACAAATGCAGTGTAAAATGAGTCAAATGTAAATATTGTATGTATGATGTTTTATAATTTTATGACAAAAAAGACAAAAATATGTATAAAAAAAGTGCGTGTCTAGTTTTTCAAACCCGAAATTTGTTGCCCAAATATGTGATCCCGTAATTTATTACAGCAGCCTCAGTGGTGCCCTGAAAAATGTGTCAAAAAGCCCTCTTTGTTTTTAGCCACTTTGACCCATTTTGGAGGAATAAAACAAGGATTACAAACATCACACAGTAACAGTGCTCTGGACATGTACGTGACTGTTGTTCGGTCCGAAAGAATCTCTGTACAGTGACAAGGACGTTGCCACGTTGGTTTCATTAGTGTACATATTTCATGCATTTTATGCGTGGGATACAGTGTTGATCTCTCATGCTAGACTGCTGTGCAATGACTTTACTGTACCGGCACCTGATCCTCCTCTGTCAGCTTTGGTTTTGTTGGAGCCTGCAATGAGATTCTGATCTTCGTCCTTCACAGATCCTGTCCTACCAAAATAATGTTGCATTCTCAGACCTCACAACCTTGTGGTGTGTAAACAAAGAGTACATGAATATTAAAGTGCTTTATTTTCTTACCACAACTATCTATTATTCCATTAAGCCTCATCTATTTTTAATTCTGCTATCCACGTGTTCGTTCTGTTCTTATTTAGTAGTCAAGTATGTTTTCCCATGCAAGTAATGTCTTCTGGCCAAAGCTCACATTAGGAGTAATAGCAAATGAAATATAATCATAAGATAACAAATAAACGTACTGTAATGTAGATGCGCAGACAGATTAAGGGGAAAACCTCAGTGGGATTGGGAATAACCATATATTTAAGTAACATCCTCTTTGTATAAAAATGCTAAGCAGGCCTTTTCGATTTCAGTGTGGATTACGGTTAACACGAGGAAAAGATCTGAGTGACTTTGAAAGAGGGGTTATTATTGGGGCATGGATGGCAGGAGCTTGAGTCGCACTGCTCCCTTGACTAGTGTTTCCATGGGAAAGTGAGGCTGGAAATTGTAGTCCTCAGTGAATGTGATGCTTGTACATTAGTGCAATGTGTACAAAAAAACAGAGGAGCAGCTGTTCTTCAGGTGACTGAGAATGTGACTGAGCCAACAAGAGCAATCCAACCACAGCTCCATGGTCAGAGATGTTATAGTATTGCTGCATCATTACAAAGATGAATGACTATCTGAGAGAGGTCAGTGGTGCAAAAACCAGAGGCACTGGATGAAAAAAGTGATATGTTCAGATGAGTCATCCTTTATCATATTCACCACATGTGGCTGTTTGTGTGTGTGTGTGTGTGTGTGTGTGTGTGTGTGTGTGTGTGTGAGTGTGTTTATGATGCACACCAAGAGACCAGGCCTGAATGCCCGAAAGGCGTCCATCGCTTTCTTATGCAGTGTACTGCATAATTTTGTTAGCCCCATTATCATACTGTAATTCTATGCTGAAACATTTCTATTCTGATGGGAGTGGTCTCGAGGGGTGGGTATGATGGATCACGGAATTGTTTGACGAGTATAAAAAATGATGTGTCATACAGTATGCTGTGGTCTACACAGTTCCCATATCCTTAATGGAAATGTTGGACCTTGTTAAACAGTGCTGTCCACCATCATCAAAACACCAACTGAGGGAATACATTGTGGAAAACCAAAACCATTCATAGACACACTGAAGCTGTTTTGTTGATCAGACCTTTTGTTAAGACACTTTATGTTGGTTTTTCTTTTCATTTGTCCCCAGTCTGTGCAATGTCAAGCCTTTAGATACACCACGTGGATAGTTAGAACAATTCTAGCTAAAAAACACCGAAACATTTCCAGCCGAAGCCACAACATGAGAGTGCGTTATCTGATTCTGCAGATGTTATCATTGCATCTGTCCACGAGTCCAGTTGACTGATAAGGGTGTGCTAAAGATCAGAGTTTGTGCTGCTTTCTATCCAACCTAATGTCCTCCTGAGGACACGCTATCCTCACTCTGTCACTGTTTACATACACTGGAAAGATTGGAGACATGATTTCTTTAGTCACACGGAAAAGGTTCTAATGGGAACAGTAGTAGCAGCTTTGTTCCCAGCAGATCGGTAGGCGTATTTTGTTATGTCAACTCTCTTTGTTGTGTGACAGGGTTCTACCTCCTCTGCCAAGGCATACAATTTACTGACACAGGAACCTGCCCAAGGCCGGTTTTTATATTGGCTGGAAGACAAACTCCGTTAGCAATTATAGCACCTGTGCTGAATGATTTTCATATGTTCATATTACGTCTTAAATTTTACAATATCAGGACCAGTATTGTTATATGGCAATAATTATTATAATTCCGCAGGCATTGTGCTGAATATTGGCAAAATATTTAACTTGCACACATTTTTACGAAGAGATGACACATTTTGATTTGTTAATTTAGTACAGGAGCTGCAAGGCTAACATTATTAACAAACCAACAGTCACCCGAATATCCCAAAGTGTTTCCATAATATTACATCACTGAAAAGTTTGTCAACCTGTTTAAACCTCGTTCAGATTTTCATTATGGTGACACAGACTTGTTGGTGTGGTTTAGAACACAGTATGTCACTGTAGGAATAGGAGGAGTGGGAGTGCTGATAAATAGAATTCGGTTAATGAACAATGACCATCATAAATCTGATCTAAGATCAGTCCACTAGCAGTTTTGTGAATACCAGCCACAGGGTTGTTCAAAAGAGGTGAATGTTGTGATGATGTTTTGTGTCCTGAAACTAGTGTTTGTTAGCAATGTTAGCCTAACTGCTCCAGGTCTAGATTAAAGAAACTAAATTTGAGTTCCTAACACGGCTTGGCTGATTAACTCTGTCTGGGGTAAGTGGAGAACTGTAAAATTAAACTTTAAAATATTCTATTTGTTTGGAATATTGTGCAAATGTATCAGATTGACTGGAGTACACTGAATGCTTTAGTTATTTCAGTGTAGTGTGTCCTTGAGAGTGGCAGATTTTGACCTCAGCTGGCAGGGTGTTCATTCTTTTTCAAAAGGAAATATCTGATAGCTTCTTCTCATGTGTTTCTTTCAAGTGCAGAGGTCAGAGCTGGAGTGTGTCTTTAGCTTCATGTCAGCTGTGGAATGCCGTTGTTTGGCTCGGCCAGCCACTCAACAGCTCCATTCTTCCTAAAACCGGCAAGGTATCATTTTGCTGTTTCTGTCACTAGCACGCACTCATTCGTACACATTGGCGGGCAGACATTACTAACTCCCCCCCACAAGCTAGAGGAGAGATAATGTGACTGTGCCTGCCGAGGGAGCGCAGGTTGTGAGTGTGGCCCAGTGGCTGGGGTCAGGTTCAGTGGCTAAGCTGCTTACAATGCACACCAGCAACATGTGTTTAGATCTCCCCGGAGACTCAGTGCTAACAGCTTGCATTTGCATCCACTGGGACTGTTCATAGCGCGGTCAAGTTCAAGTCCATTTTCCAACACAAATTGTAGTAATTGCTATTTCTGACAGGTTCCAGATGACGTTCGCAGTCATTCATCTTACCATGTCTTCATTGCATGTTGATGCAGGCTTGCTAACCCGGCGTTTGTAGTGCCTCCAGCCATCATGTGTGAAATTACAGACATCCGACATATTTTTGGCACATTTCACTCGTGTTTGTGTGGTGGTGCCTTCGTTAATGGAAATCCCAAAGTTATTAATGAATGCGTCGCTCATGATATTATGGCTAAAACAGCAACAAAATAGGACTGAAGTTGTTATAATTCATTAAACAATTTGACAAAATTCTGGACCCTGAGTCTTAAAGAGGAAGGCTTTCGTGTCAAATTATGGGGTTTGCGTGACAGAAGCGGCTCTTTCAAATGGGCTAACACAGATCTAACTCAAAGCTAACACTAGAGTTAGTCTGTGAAACATTATTTGCTGAAGAAATTCATCTACTTTTTGAAGATGTTGTTACTGTTGAATGTGCTCTTACACGTTTAGTGCCACCCTCCAGGTGGCCCGGTTAAGGTGTCTGAATTACAATAAAAAATTTTTAAAAATCTCATAGTCTAATGATTCAGTTCAACAGTTTCTTTGTTTGTTCCAAGGAGGCATGTTGCCTTCACTTTATGGAGAAAGCTTTTTTGCAATTAGTTCTGCAACAGTAGACCAGCGATCAATGATTATTCCATGAACAGCACAAAAAACCTGCCATTGTTACGATAGAAGTAACAATGCACCAATCAGCCATAACATAAACATGCCTGAAGGATGAATAACAATGATTATGTTATTACAATGAAACCTGCAAAAGGTGAAATATATTAGGTCGCTCTTGAGGTTGATGTGTTGGAAGCATGGTTCGAATTACGGGGGGTGCCCCCGATCAAGACCCAGACCCCCCAAAGTGACAAAAAATGCAGGGGGGGGGGGGCAGTGTTTTTAACTTTTTTGTTGTTAAAAAAGGCAGTACCCCCAAATATGGTGGGCCAACTCACACTCTGGTTGGAAGGAGGGAAGTGGGCAAGTATTAGGATCTAAGCAACTTTGACCAGGGCCAAATTGTGATCCTAGACATGTGGATCAGAGCATCTTTATGCTTGAAAGGACACACAGCTTGCTGTGTTTTGTGCTGCGTAGCAACAGACCAGTCAGAGAGCCCATGGTGAAACCTGTACACCTTCAAAAGCACATACAAAGGACATCTGAGCCTCAAAATTAGACCATGAAGCAATGGAGCATTTTTTTCACATCATGTGGACAGCCTTCACCTACCTGGAGAAGAGATGGCACCTGGATGCACTATGGCAATAAGTGTATATTGTATATACAGTGTGTTTTACATTAGCTTCTAAGGCCTTAGGGGCATTTCATCATTACAGTTTAAAATTCATTACACTGTTTACACTGTTTACTGTATTGAAATTGAATTTTTCCAACATGCCTCAGAATAAGGAGACATTATTATTAAAGTAAAGGATTCTGTGTTATTTTGTCCCATTCTCAATGGCCATCCATCATTAGACCACATTTCACTACACTACACCACATTTATTGTTTTGATACTGTATTGAAGTTGTAACAAATTTTCAAGCATGGCTCTGAATCAGAATCAGGTGAATCCACTTTATAAGAATATTAAACTAAATTACTCTGTTATTTTGCTCCATGCTCCGTGACCATCCATCATTAGTAAAATATTAGCCAACTGAATGGGAATTATAAACCAGTCAGAATACATTAAATGAGATTAGAATAATACATTACTAAAACTGCTTTGTCCTTTACGTTCCCCACAATCACGTTTGTGAGAAGATTCCGTGTCACTGTGTTTTGTAACTGTCACTGCTGTACTCGAGCATAGGGGTATTTACCAAGCGTCGTTGACGTCAGGAAGTAAAAACATAACGTGAGAAAGGGCGAGTGATTCTGTTTCTCACACTGAGGGGAAATACAACACTGATGCAGATTTTTAAAAAGGCCAGTCCTACTCTGCGCAAGAAAGGGCCATTTTTAATCCCAATTTCGGGTGTTGAGTTTTCCAGGGCAGTAATCAGTCATGACCACGCACGTGCTTATGTGTGTGTGAGCTGTCGTCCAATTGGCCGTCCGGCTCACTCTCCCACCTGGCCAGACCCTTACGCTCTCCCCCCACCCCCACCCCGCCTCCGAGTCCTCTGCAACTGTTCAGCAGTGACCAACACAAACAGAAAAGCTAGCCTGCAGTAACACCGCCTGATTAGGCACACGGCTATGATGAAGGGTCGCTGTACATGCAACAACAAACTCAGCCGCTGATTAATAAAATAGACTGGAGCTCCTCTCCACTGGCGACTCGGCGTGGGTGTACTGTGAACCATAAATGGCCCTTCAGATCTTCTGACGGCTGGCCTGCTAGTGCTTGAATTACCATTGCTAGTCACCTTCAGTAATCATCTCCGTTCCGCCAAAGAAGTACATGATGTTATTTTGACATTGGCACTGTGCCTTGTTTTGCCTTTACATGCTACACATTGCTTTGAATGACTAATGACATTCGATGCAAAGCTGTCAGTGCCGGCCTGCAGATAACCATCGACTTTCTGCTGTGGTGTTCTGCCCAGTGTTGCACATTTTATAACCAAATGTCATGGTCTGAACTCCACGCATGCACACAAATTCATTGCAAATGCACTGTCGGGTAACGCAGTCACACAAAGCTGTGTAACAACCAGAACAATACATTTGCATGGCCGTGGCAAAATCACATCAAACCCCTTTTAAACCTCGGGTTCCTCATTCCCATAAGTGCATAACATATGCATAAGTTTCCTATTACTTACTGAAAATCTCCTTTTGGTTACTCAATAATACGCCTTAAAGGGCCAATGTCACGGAAAACCGGATTTTCCACACGTTGTTGTTTAATGAGATAGTAAGGTTTGATGTAGGAATGTTTTAGAATGTACTGTTGACTTTACAGTTTATTCAGTTCAAACTAAGCTGTAAAACAGCAAGTTTAGAAATCATTGTTTTTGTGATGTCACAAAATACTACATATTTACATACGAGTTCCTATTTCTCATACAGCACTTTAGAACTTTCCATTCATGCTGAGGCGCAGTATTTCAGCCTGGGCTGCTTTTGGAAAGAGGCAGAGCAGCCAATCAGGACGGAGGAAAGAGAGCCTGTTTAATTTTTTAATTCTAAGGGCTAAAGAGGGGTTGGAACATTGTCAGGGAAAAGCGAACATACTGTTTTGCTACGTAAAACCACACCAATATCATGGCGTGGGAGTGTGGAGGGTAAAATACAAAAATCGTGGGACATATGCCCATTAAGATTAATAAGTCATTTAAAAGCCAGGGGCTTAACTCAATCAGATTTGCTTCCCTGTCAGAGGAATGAACTTCTATGTTGTCCTTGGGAGCTTCACTGGTCTTGAGCTACGAAAATATGTTGTTTTTCCATGAAACTAAAGATAGCGGGCTAACTAGAAAGCCTCAGTTGATCAGATTGGACGGTTTTATTTCTGAAGCGTAAGCTGATTTGTAAGAATGTGTCCTGCTGCTTCTAAAAACAGCCACCCACTTTAAAGTGATATTTCATCAAAATATTGCTATTATTTTAATAAAATGTACCAGAACAAAGGTCACTAGTGTTTTTTGGACTAATATCTCCTATATTGTTTATTGAGAGCAATATCCCATTGAATCTAGACTTACAGCTATAATGCTTTGTCACTACACAAACATGCAAAGTGCAAAAGCTGAAAGGTTGGTCTGCTGGACTTGTTCTAAGATCAGCGGTTGCCTGCATTTAAGCAATAAACCTGATGGCTCTGATAAAGTCTTGTCAGTCTGTTTACATTTTTCCCTCATTTGATCACACGAGACACTGTACTTACTTCCAGGTCACTGACACCAGCCTGGCATCCTGGCACCGCGTTTGACCCTCTGTTTACCCTCTCCACCTTCGCTAGAGGACACAGGAAATTGCTTGTAACGCCACGGCTCCACAATTACCCTCCATGTAGTATCGTCTACTGCGGAGCGGGTGGCTAAGGATTGGGGGAGTTGATCTGAACAAACATTCTCCAAAGTTCTTGGTGTATTTCTTGGTGCAAATGCAGGAAATTGCATGTTTGTTATTATTTCATTTTCAGTTCAGCCCCCAAAAAGCTGTTAACCATTCATTTGACAACTGGGCTCCCTAGCTAAGCAGATTTCAGTTCCACAGAGCTACTGGATCCCATTGAGATATGGATTGCCCTATGATGTGTGCACACGTATGAGTGTGTGTGTGTGTACATACAGGTTCGTGCGTGTATGTGTACGTGGGCCCATTCACTCCCTTTGGAAAGTGCTGGATCTGAAATTACGTTAAATTATTAATGCCGTAGACAGCAAGTAATTACTATCAGTCATGGCCTGATCCCATTTCCAGATTGGCCTTATTGTTCTTTGCCATGCCTTGAATTCAAACAAATGCTGCCACAGTGCTTGCCGTGGCTTGGGTTACGGTGCACCAACATCCCCCCGCCGCGCCGTTATGACACCAAATCCGCTTCCATCTTCTCACTCCAGTTCCAGCCCTTCAATAATGCATTCAGTTATTATTCGCCTCTCCCCCCAAAATCTCAGCCTTTGATCTAATAGGTCTTTCGGGCCTGTGATGCAACAGAAAATAATCTAATCCAAGGCCTTTGATTCCGCTGGCGGATTATGTTACTTATTTCTTTTCTCGCGTCCTCTCTCTTTCTCTCTCACTCTCTCACCCCTGTCAGCCTCCTCCTCTCATCGTAAATG
>JBBIGB010000037.1:1696553-1714606 GCA_037577075.1 Alestopetersius hilgendorfi
TATCCAACTTCATATTGAGATCTGATGTATCTAATGTGTTTCTTTAAAGTGTTCCTTTAATTTTTGTGAGCAGTGTATATATATATATAAATTTTTTTTTTTTTTTGTGTGTGTGTCTAAATACAGACATTAATAGTTTTTTGTGGGAATTTGTGTCCATTCATTCTGTAGAGTATTTATGTGGTTAGACACTGAGTTTGGACGAGAAGGTCTGGCTCATAATCTCCGTTGCAGTTCATCCCAAAGGTTGGATGGGGTTGATGTCAGGGCTCTGTCAGGGCAAGTCAAGTTCTTCCACACTGAACTCATTCAACCATGTCTTTATGGAGCTTCCTTTGTGCACTGGTACAGTCATGCTGGAATAGAACAGGTTCGTCACCAAACTGTGTCCACAAAGCTGGAAGCATTGCATTGTCTAAAATGAAGGGATTACCGTCCCCACACACAGCGAATTAAAATGGAAATGGCAACAAATATTTACAAATATGTGACAGATTGCAAAGTGCCTTAATACAAAAGTTCTAAATAAAGGAGTTCCAACCACTCAGCATTCAGCACCACCAGTATACTGATCACCGCCTGATCATCTGGAACCATCTGCTCCTGTTTCTTCACTGGTTCCGGCCTTAAGTTGAATGATTCACATGTAGGCCACTGTGTGGCTTATCAAAGCCACTCCTCTGAGACTGGCCAGGTTCAGGGACTGGACTGGAAATGAGAGTCTTTGAAATTCCTTAGGGAAATCTAGAGAACTGTTCCTCAAGCCCACATTAAAATACAAGAATGTCTGGCTCAATATGAAAATATAGTTTTGGTGCATAAAGTCACACAAATAGCCTAAGTGGACCTTGGGGAGAAAATACATTTTAGAATAAATGCAGAAAGAGTCCTTAAAGAACAGAGATGTGTCTAAAAGCTTCCCTGCAGAGAGTTGACTGTGTATAATGAGTCATGCATCAGATCAGTTTGCCGCTAAAACTACAGTGCACAACTTAATGCTTGAGTTTTAATAGAGAAGTCACCAGGTTCCCACTTGTTCTCTTTAAACCTCTCCTTAGACTATGCCTGGCCATGTGGGAAGGGAGAAAAATGTGCATAATAAGGAGGATTTGCATCACACTTGCATACTGTATTAGCATCACTTAGACTATTAGTGCGATTTCTAAACTGCAGACATGCTACTTAAAGTCTGCTGGCCTTCTTAGATGGAGAAATATAATAAGGAGGCATGAGGAGCCCCAACAGTGAAATTAATGAGAGGTATTAGGCCCGAACACATGCATTGCATCTCTTGGAATCAGAGCAGAAGTGGGTAAAACTGAACTGTGATGTTTTCTGCTGCTGCTGCTTATATGACTCAACAGCACCATTACTGCAGTTCACCAGATGAACGTTTAAAAGGTTTGAACAGAAACAGGCAATTGCTGTCAACAAAGTCTATAAGGGCTTGTTCAGACAGGCAGCTCAGATCTTATTTCTCAACAAATCTGATTGAAAGTGGACAAATTGTCTCCGATAGGCAAAAGGCCACAAGGAATCTGATGGGATTCAAGCCACATTTCTACATTTTTTTCTAATCTGATTCAAATGTTGAACTCTGGATACATGACTCAGTTTGACAAGTCACATCAGATTTTATGATTTTGTTTTATAATTTGGAGGGCTTTGGCTGTGGGTAGTGCACATCAGATATTATAGCCTAAATATAGACTTGAGGCAGATTTGCCCCGCAGAGTGAACAGCCAAAGAAAACCAATAAAGATCAGCTACTATTACCATTGTGCCTTATGTTCATTGGAATTCATGGATAATAAAGGCTGTTAAAGGTGGCCTGACACTTTGATCTTTTCCAATGCCTTTGAGCATTGAGTAGTACTGATTTTTCTGTATTTTAAAATGAGCTATTTTTTAGTGAAGAACTTCACTAAAGTGGAGAGCATAAATGAAGCACATCAGATTCAAACTACTGAACTGCCTCGCAGAAAGAAACACACCTAATAAGACATGCATGAATGGCTGCTATTCCAGTATTGATTTGTTACGGGATTAAATTGGAGTCTTTCTTCTACTTTCCTGGATCAGTGCCATGTCTATGTATAAGCTTTGTTAGGCCTTCACTTGCCTAAATGGCCTTTTTCTTGGACATTTAATTGCCGTGGACCCTTTTATATTTTCCAAAAACCATAGAAATGATTGTTAACTTGAACCACAGTAGAGAAAGTTAAAAATGGAGAAAGCCCAGCAGTAACTTTTCTTCCTGTGGAGGACGAAGAGGGCAAAGTTTTCCTATCCATCATCCCAACACTTTACCCAACACTTTACAGTCTTACAGCCTGGCATGAGAACAGCACTGTCCAAGGCAAAACGACTCCACAGTGGATTGTTAGCAAAGCCAAGATAATGTGGCATTTGGTAGACGCCCTTATTCAGAGCAGCTTACAGTCATTAGTTACAGGGACCGTCCCCCGGAGACACTGAGTGTTAAGTGTCTTGTTCAAGGTCACAATGGTAGAAAAAGGAGGTTTGAACCCGCAACTTTGTGCTCAGCTGTTTCACAGGCAAGTGTTTTACCCACTAAGGCTTCTATCCCCCACTGAAACGTAAATTTAGCTTTTAGAAAGTTACACACTTGTAGTTTTGTGACGTGTGCTGCTGTTATGAGCTTTACTTTGCCAACCTTTTTGAAATCATCCATTAAAAATCAAGTGATTCGTATATGGTTCCAAAAAACCCCTGTTTGGCAGCTTTATTTTTAGAAGTACATTTACTTTCTCCAGAAGCACCACCCCTCCTCGAGTCTCTAGATTAGATCTGCTAGATGAGGCAGGACTATCGAAGACTAATTCGCCTTTGTATGATGAGTGGGAGTATAGAGCTACGCTTCCTCAATCAAGCCCATTCGACTTTCATCTATTCAAGGAGGGTGTCCATATATAATTTATACATGCTAACTTCTGAGTTGAATTAACATACACCAGACGTTATCATGGGTAACCACTCCATCCAGCCCATCCTCTACAAAAAATAAGATAAAATAAAGACATCTCAAGCTGTGTGTGTGTGTGTGGCCCTACAGCTGCTCTGCCTTTATAATGCTAAAACTGCAATCAATTGAAAGCATGTACCATCTATGGCTTTTTGTAAAGTGAAACATGATCGGTCCTCACGCTAAGGTCTACGTTTCAGGCGGATGTGATCGGCTTACTGTGGGCCAGTTAGGACAAATGAGCTTGCGGGAATGGCACAAGCCTCACATGCTGATAACAAATGACACATAACACGGGCACAGGAGCGGCTCCATCAACATTATTGAGTCCTATCTGCGTGTGCTGTCGGCTGCCAGTCACTGTCTGGCGAAGCACCTTCAGTGCTTCATGCTATAAGTGCTACAGTAAGGTTCCCTGGTAACGGTCATTCATTACAAGAGGGAAGAGCAAAGCCGGTTATGTGAGAAACAGTGGACCAAACTGAACAATTGACTCATCCTTCAAAAACCAGGATGTGCACAACAGATGGCAGATGCCGCACTACGGAGCACATTTCTACCCTATTGAATATTAACCGGTGTTCACTGCTCAGACCTGGAGTGTATGGAAACACCACCACCTGCAACCCTTTCGTGTTTAAGCATGAAGTGTTTACCACTGAACTACATACTTAATTCAAGGCTTACAAACCGCACACTGTAACACTGGCAAATAAAGGACGCATCAAGTCCAGAGGGAAAAAAAACACGGGTGCAGATTTTTTTTTTATGATCATTATAACCAAGTATGGTACAAATTATCACTACGTACAGCAGCCTTTTGCATTATCATGTTAATGTGTTCAGATATGGTCGATGCATCTTGTGCAGCAAGCCCTTACAAGTTGCTCCTTGTACATTCCCTCTCCATCACAGAGAGAGAGACAGAGAGAGAGAGAGATTTCAGAGTTGATCATCTGCTAGAGTGTGTGTCTCGACTTTCATCTTGAGCCTTAGCTTTGAATCACGTCTGATAGTTTGTCGTCAGCGTCAGCACAAGAGGCCTGAGGGAACAAACAAACACACCATCCCGTTAAGCTCGTCGTGCTATGAAATCTAGCCACACCTGCTTGCTAATATAATCAGCGCATGAATACGATATACAATCGAGGCATTATCTTTGGCACATATGGAAATAAAGTCAAATGAATGGCTGTAGTAAATGAGATGTCAAAACAGGACTATTTGAAATGCCAGACTGAACCTCTCGCTTAGTGTCTCCACTAAAGCAGGCTTGAATAATGATGTAAAAGCCTGGCAACCATAGTGCGTGACAGCCAATTAGAGCTTCAGACTTGCAGTTCAGGAGACACGATTCTGCAAGGGTGTTCGTCAAGATCTGATGGTGCATGCCCTACATCATCTATCATATTCAATGTAGCCACAGTGTTAGCTTCACAAAACTAAGTAGAAAAGGCCATTTATTGTAAAGGGAGACCAATAAACGGACTTTTCTACTTAGTTTGATATTGAAAATGATTTAAAGCAGGGCTGATCAATCGTTTTTAAATCAAAACCTTGCAATTTGCAACCTATAGCTACAATTGGAATTATGTTTTATTAAAAACGTCTTTCATCGAATGCTTTAATTGAACGGCAGCCTAAGAATTATGTTTATGTTCAATGCCTGTCAATGACTTCTGCCAAATTAGAAGCAGCCATACACTCTGTTCACATAACAGCAAAAACTACCAACTGGACACACAGATGGTGCATTGCCAATGGTCTGGTGCAGCAATGTACTACAACAGATGCCATTCATTTTCAATGGGATGTGCTGGATCCATTAAACAGGACCACAAGGTGTATTCTGAGCACAGCAAGCCAGATTTTATTTCATCTTTAGTGTTAGCTTAACACTAGTTAAAAGATCCGCACATCACATGTTAATTTCAATTCAGGCAAAGAAATGCATAGCCCAGTCCAGTGACTAGTTTGAGTGTGAGAATTTAATCTGCAAGCAGGTTTAGACAACACAGGACAGGTCCCAGTTAACGCTCCACTGACTTAAGTTTAGAGAAGAAAGATCTAAGAAGGAAAAGTTGAGTAACAGGTGAAGCAGGTAGCCAGAAGCTAAACCACGCTGCGCTGAGTAGTTAATGCCGTTGTCAGAGCCAATGCTTTCACTATTTTCTTGATTTCAATCATCACTGAATCTACATATCACTACTACAAATGTGATTTCTGCTGCTCTTCAAATAAAAATTCTTTTTTTCAAAATCAGAGTTTATTTTAAGAATTTTATGGCCCTATATTTGAATAAACTAGTTAGTAATCCTATTAATTATTAATCCTAGCCCATTAAAAATTCCTTCAGATTCCTTTAACGAAGTTGTAATGTTTGTACACATGTTGGTAATACAAAGAATCTTTAGTTTGTATGTTTACATTCACAGGATTTGCAGAAAGATTTACCTGGGCACACTACATTTGCTCTCTTGGCTTCTGTGTGCGTGAACAAGTGTACACTATATGGACGCAAGTATTGGGACACCTGACCATTACCCAGACTGGATACTTTAATGACATTGCATTCAAACACACAGAACTTAATTTGAAGTTGGTTCCCCTATGCAGCTATAACAGCTTCCACTGTTCTAGGAAGGCTTTCCACAAGATTTGGAGTTTCTGTGGAAATTTGTGCTCATTCATTCGGTAGAGGTCAAGCACTGATATTGGATGAGAAGGCCTAGCTCACAATCTTTGCTCCAGTTCATCCCAAAGGTGTTGGAGGGGGGTTAGGTCAGGCCAGTCAAGTTCTTCCACACTGAACTCATCCAGCCATGTCTTTATGGAGCTGGCTTTGTACACTGGGACACAGTCATGCTAGAATAGAAAACGTTCTTCCCCAAACTGTGTCCACAAAGTTTGAAGCTTGGCACTGTTCAAAATGTCTTGGTCTGCTGAAGCAGAGACTGCCGCTCACTAAAAGAAAACAGGGCATCCTGAATTCGATATTTAAGAGGTGTGTCCCAATACCTTTGTCCATATTGTGTGTGTACGTGTGTAAATGCGCACCAAAAGTTAGTCTCTTGCCCTGGGAGGTTGATAATACTGTTGTGTCGGCCGAGAGCGTCTGGGCTGCCCGTCTCCACCTCGTCGAAATTCTAGAGAATTTTCATAGTAAATATCGTCCTCATCCTGTTGAAAAGGCATCAGGTTTCCAGATGATTAATTAAAATTGTATTCAAGCTGAACATCCAAACAATTCTAAAAATCCAAACAGAAATGTATTTTTTTATGAAGTATCAGAAAGGGACCTAATAGTGTAGAATGTCCTTACCCACATGTCCATGTGCAGAGGTTTGATATTGTGAAGCAGAACCTCCTCACAGTTGCCATAGTCACTGAACACGACCACAGCAGTGGAGCCAGAGGAATGTACTGCGTCAATTGTGGCCCGATAGAACTGCACACAGCAGGATACCGAAAAAAAGATGAAGCATTTCAAAACTTTAAAATAAAGGTCACAATATTGTGATGGAACAGACAAAGCTGTAATTAAGATTTACTGTTACTTTGATACACACTCAGCAATGTAAAGCAGTCAGTAATAGTTAAAAAAAAACCAAATTGTCATAGTTTAAAAGCAAAGCATGCATAAACAAACCATTTACGGCTTTTAAATAGGTCTCTTTACGACATTAACAGGATGTTCTCTGGCATTCTGAGGTCCATCGACAAATTACAGGAGGGCAACCTGACTGCCGTTACCTTACTTCAATTTAGAAAAGGTTTTAAAAGGACAACTCCATTTGGTGAAAATCCATTTGTCAGACATGCACTAAACACACTGACACTTTTAGAATAGTCTGGCCCAGGAGAAATCCAGTCTATAAGAGTTGCTGTGTCTTGCTGAGTCGCCAGGGAATACAGAGTCAACCAACACAGATTGCTGAAATGTGCATGTACATCTCACACAACAATTAGACTTTATGTAAAGCGCTATACACCTAATTAAATGAAGGCAACCTCCCTGAATGGAGAGCTAAAACATAAAAATGCAAACAGATCGATTGAATTAGGTCCTAGACAATGATGAATAATTATTCATTATTAAACATGATTAATGGATGCTAGTAAAACAGCAAAAGCTCTTCCTAATGTGTTCAATAACACAGCAGTATTGCATGTTTACGTAAGCTTGTGCTGTGTCTGCTTTTTACACTCTCAGCGAAAAATATCAAATTTGCTTGATTTCAATTCTAAATTGCAGATAATAAGACCATCAGACATCAGTGTGACTAACCTTGTTATCCTCCCAGTAAAGTGCAAGGCACTGATCACCAGGTTTCCAGTTTCCATGGCTACAGGTCTCTGCTGTGTGACCTGTCTCTGGCCCCCTGTGACTTTTGACGGGTCCCGACCTCTTCTTAGGAGCAGAGTTGTGAAAGCTGCTGGTCTTGTGAGGTGGACCTGAAGACTGTGGTTTGATGGGACCAGTTCGTCTGTGATCCGAATCGCCATTTTGGAGACGCACATTCGGATTACCTCCTCCTTTAGTGAGCTGACCCATATCCTGTATAATGGTAGGGTCTTTTCCCCCTGGTATGTGGACAGAGTTCAGGTTGCCCACTGTCTCCTGATTACGATCAAAGTGGGCAGAATTGGGTCTTTCTGACTTGCCTTTCCTTCTGCTATGTAGTTCAGGTCTGCTTTTAGGGTCAGGGACATTCACAGCTGATTCCAAAGCTTTAAGTCCTATTGGCCCATTTGCCTGGCTTTTCCTAAATGGAAGTGGATCAGATCCTCCTGTCTGCTGTTGTTCTTTCAAGCACCCATCCCGTGATATCTGTTGGGACACCCGCGGCCCTCCATAGTCTTTTGACCCTTGGTAGATGTTTCCAGGAGGACCTTGTTGCTCCTTTGTCCTAACGTTCCCTGAAGAGGTAGAGCTTACCTGTCCACCCTTTACATCTCG
Organism: Alestopetersius hilgendorfi; assembly: GCA_037577075.1. Taxonomy (NCBI): domain Eukaryota; kingdom Metazoa; phylum Chordata; class Actinopteri; order Characiformes; family Alestidae; genus Alestopetersius; species Alestopetersius hilgendorfi. The sequence continues at coordinate 1,704,500 of JBBIGB010000037.1, forward strand.
TCTCTCATCCTTCCATCGATCAGATCCACCTCTGCCACCTCTGTCTCCATCCTTCCACTTCTGAGCTTGAGGCTGAGAGGTAGATGGATGGGTGCTTTCTGTGGAACCGGGCTTGGGAAAGTCTCCGTCCCTCTGGAAGCGAGGCGGCCTGTCATTCCTCGGTGGCCTCCCCTCATTGCGGCTACTGTGCTTAAGCTGGGAGGCGTCTCGGGAGATGTGATCAGGAAATGGAAAGCTCATCCTGCCAGGATGGTCCTGTGTTTTCTGGGGCGGCGGTTTCTTTGACTCTAGAGGGTTAATTAAAAGAAGAGCCAAAAAGAACCTGAAGTTTCACATTTTTTTGCTGAACTTAGCTTGCTATAGTAGTTCTAGCTGCCACTGTAATGGCACACATGCAATCTTGCTTCTCCATTAAGGGGAAAAATAGTAGTGAAACTGTGATATGAGAAAACAAACAATGTCACACCTGCAATAGCAATTAATCCCAGCAAATATCCCCTATGGATTTAACTAACCATATAGTCAAAAAGCGTGACATTTGCCACCCCTCTAAACATAATACGGCATCAATTTAAATGTTATTTCAGCACTAATTAATGCCTCTGGCTAAGCAGAGCATGAAAACATGACCACATAAATCAAAAAGCAGACCATTATCCTTCACCCTTATAAAGACAATCAATGTGTTTCAGTATCTTAGCCCCTTTATTTCATTAGTAGACCATATGACAATCAGAGCTCGCCAACAAGCCCTAATGATAGAGACTTAGGAAAAGCAATCTAATAGAACTATTTTCACTGGCCTAATGTCATCATTTGAGATTTGCCACCTGTTTGGATCTCCCATGTGTCAGAGACGGCGCTGTGTGTGTGTGTAAGACAATGCATGAAAATTTTGCTTGGAAAATATGATGCAGTGCCTGCTTACATGGCTTCCATAAAGCTTATAGGGGGAAAATGCAAGAGAAAAAAAGTAGATTCCAATTACCATCAATAGAGAAAGCTCCCATTTTTGACTCCAGAAAGTCAAAGAGTGTGCTAGGGCCTGAGGGTCTTCCTCCGCCTTCGTCGTCATCATCTTGCCTGAATTTTCCTCGCCCTCTGCCTTTCCCTGATAAACAGCATCAACATATTATGAGGATTCCAACAAATATCTTTTTATGGAAAAAGGTGCGTTTATAAATATAACATTCTGGTACTGAAAATCAACATTTGTTCCAGATATTGCATTCATATATATAGCAGTTACCCTGGGCCACCCTGTCTTTGCAATTTATTAGGCAGCTCTATCTAGAGCACTAGCAAGAGAAAAAAATCTCCCTAAAGTGAAGTTCATACCTCTAGGTGGTGGACGACTCTGCTCTAAAGGGGCTGATCTGGCCTGGCTGGCTCCACCAAGCAGAGAATTGAGTGCTACCTCTACGTTATTATTGTTGTCCAGCAAAGCCTGCCTGGCTGCCTCTTTATTGAAACCCATCTCCATGATGTCCCTTAGAGCCCGCTCATCCACCTAAAATTGAGAAACAGTGAGACAGAAGATGTAATGGTAAGCAAAGAGATTTAAGTAGGTCTGAAATTTTGGTCCAAATCCAAATACTGCTTGAGAAGGACCTGCTTGCCCCGATCCAAAATATCAAAACCAAACAAAACAAAAAAAAAGCCAGGCTGTGAGAACTCAAAAAATGAAATTTGAAATAGACCTGAGGCCTGTATTAGAAAAATATACATTTAAAATTCTTAGAGGGGAAAGCAAGTGCACATTTTGTGTACGCCAGAAGTATGTAACTCTAGTTTGTAAAAACCAGGTCTCCATCAAAGTAAGTGCATTCAAACCCTCAAAGAAAGGGGGCTTACTTAACAGGGGGAAATATCTCTCCATTGAGAACTGAATTGCTAGAATTTACTCTTCTGAAAGCTCCTATTTCATCCTCTATATGCATGCTGTAATACCATGACATCAGACAGATGCCAACAAAGATGCACAAGGTTTTTATCAGTTCAAGGCTCCTTAACTCTTACCAGCTCTCGATAAACTCCCTCTGGTTTGCTCTCTGTCGAGGTCTTATCTCTCTCCTCTCTTCTTTTCTGATATGTGTCTCGGTTCTTGGAACCGGAGGCTGGGTTAGCGAGGTTACTCCCTGCGTTGCCGCCACCACCAAACGTGCGTGTCTGCACAGAAACAGAAGGGGCACAATGCCACAGCTGCTGAAATTCAGATTTGAGAGCTCTTTCAGAAAAGAACAGATATCTGTGTTAAAATTGTAAAAGGTATTGTAATATTAAAATTGAGTGAGGCAGCAGCATAGAAAAACACATTGGCCTAACATATTGAACCACATTTTTTAATTACTTTCTGTATGGGAATAACTAAGTCCAAAAAAATCTTAAACCAAGGAAATCATTTAGACTTAAATGGTCATTTCCAATGAAAGTTTTATTTCAACACATTTGAGACAAAACTTTCTTGAAACCCAGAGTAGCACGTTATTAGGGCTGCATCAAATATTAATAAAAATCATTACCGCTAAAGCAGACCTGAGTGTGCTGTAAAATTCCATGAGTATTCTGTAAAGCTTGTTATATCTGATTGGTCACATGACTGCCCGAGATGCAAAAATCTGTTACAAAAAATAAATTATGATCATTAAATCATGTGCTGATTTTATATATCCGCTGCTAACTCTCCCTGACGAAGGGTCACACCAAAACAAGAGATTTATATACATTACCATGGAAAGGTGCTTGTATTTCATAGCAAGGCATTTTATATTTTGTCCACACTTTAAAAACCCCATTCTATTTAGTTTTCTCAACTTAATTATAACCCTACCTGTCTTTGTTTATTATTCAGTGAGATTTATAATTAATCATGCATTTAATTTTTTGTTAATGCAGCTCAAAATACATCCAGTAAGTAGTAACAATTATTAATGATTAACCAAAGCTCAGCTGCACACACATCTTATTGTTTTTTGCTGTTTACTGTTTATATGAGTGAGGCAGGGAACTACCTAATAATAGTTAATATGATAATTACATAATTTAATTTTGTAATTATTATTATTATTAATCATTTCATATTATTCACATTATAATAACATTTCTATGCAGTAACAATTACTGTCCTTTTAAAAAATCCGTTGCTGACAAATGTGTTGTTGTTTAGGTCACACATTTTGTCTCTTAAAATGAACTGCATACAGAAGTAAATTGTTTTAAACAAATTGTTTGTAATAAATTATTACTCAAGTGTCAAACTGCTTAGTTCAGCCCTTGTAATAGCAACGTAATACTAAGAATAATTAGCCAAGCAGTTCATTTCAGTCAGAACTGTGCATGAGCGAGAGAAGATGCCAAATAGGCAACGACAGAAATTACATATAACTGAAGCAGTGTTCTCTGCTTAATAATTGCATATTGGAGACCTAACCCTACCTCTTTGCTTTTGGCAATTTCAGCAATGGCTGCAGTCCTTTGTTTCTCAAACTCATCATTTTCATTTGCAGTTTTGCCCGTGCTGCCGCTCTGTAAGGTCTTCCTCTGGTCCAGCGTCCTACTGTCAACCTCCTCCTTGCGCACACATTTCTAAGGGCAGAGACAATAGTTACCTTCCTGCTGTATGCAGTGGTTATGCATTAACTAAAGGTCATACATATTCAATTTATTCCCATAACTACTGTCTCTAAAGAAGACACCTAAAATTGAGTGTACCAAATTCGACACAAGCCAATCTTACCTGTCCAAAGGGCAAAAATGGAGGTGGTCCACCTTCTGCACCTATATTACTCCTGCTGTGTTTGGCCAGACTCTGTTAAAACCAGCAGCAACAGTGTTTATGCACATTCAGTATACACAGCTAATGGCCACATGAACACATCTGAATAAGCAGAATGCAATTTGCGTGATGTCTTCATATGACATGATTGAGCGATTTGCCCTTTCACTGCATTTAAGTACTAAGTGAAAACATTTTTGATAATTACTCATAATTTAAGTTCTGTGCCTCTCACCCTTTGTAGCTCCCATTTCTCAATCATGTGGTCCACCTCTCCTCCAAGGACTGCAATTCTGGCATCATCCAACAGCAGAAAGCCATTCTTCACAGGCACCGTGCCTAGGAGTTTTACTTTTGTACCAGGTGGGGTGTTTAGACTGCAAGCAGAGCACAAAACAGCAGATACGGTTTAAATGTGTCATTACCTTTGCTCAGCAGATACAAAATTGATCACAAATACCAATTTTAAGGGGCTACGAATTGTATCAATAATTTGCAATTTTATCAGTATCAGTAATAATTACTGATACATGATCAACAGAACCTTTAACATTTCATCTTCTGGTTTAGAATAGAATTATGTTGTTTGCAACATAGGGTCAGCGGCACATAATGCACCTGAACATATATATTCTGCTTGATAGTTGTTTATCAGAGAGACTAAAGTCAAATATACAAGTTATCTGTCTTTTCTCCTTTATACTGACTTAACACAATATCCCCAGACACAGACTTACACATCAACTTGCTGGCAAGTGTGGATTAGCAGCCAGCAGTCTGATTTTAATTAAAGTCAAGATCGCGAAAGGAGAGGGAGAAGAGGAGAGAGAGAGAGAAGCAAACAGAAGGGAGGGAGAGGGAGGTGGAAACTCAATTTTCCCCTCGCAAACGTTCCAATAAGCTGTAAGCCAGGGGAGACTTGGAGCAGTGAACGTCCCAAAATGTTAGCGTACTCCCTCAAATGGAGCTCCCTGCCCAAGCCCCTGACCAAATTTCAATATGACACGCTGGGCTGCCGACAACAGCTCCGCTAAAAATAATCGCACCCCTTTTCCCAGCTCCCCTCTCCATCGGCACACTGGTCCAGTCCACTCTGCTTGGACAGCCTCCTTGCGGGCCTGGCTCTTCCGAGCCCTCTCATTAGGAAAGCCCAGGGACTTAGGCAGGATTCAAGGAGCTGATGCGTGACGCCACCACTTCAATTAGACCCGTCTTCCTCTGGACCCGTCCAGCTGCGACGACTGGGCTCCTCCGGGGATAAAGCGGCACAAAACGAAAGCCAAAAGGTGTAGTGGGTCTGTCTGGCCTGCTAAGCTTATCCGATGCTTTTTTTTCCTGGCTTTAGATAACATGAGCACTGAGAATTTGTGACCCAGACAAATTCATCTGCTACTTATCAGCACTGTGATAGTGCAAAAACAACTCTGTGCTACACAACATGAACAACAGTGATTATTTTAATTAGGCTATTCCCAGTATTAAGTGACTGTCAATGGCGGGTATGTTTAAAAACTTAGTACCCTTCATATTATGAACGCGTACACATTTTCAGGTTGACCAGACATCAGCGATTTATCCCAATTGTTGCAGAACCTTAAAGCAGTCTGAACATGATTCGTGTTTTTGATGCGGAGCACTTTCAGACCTTCACCCACTAAAAAAAAAGCATTAGGCTAATTGCAATAAGATTTATTCAAAGCACATACCTAGAGTGTGATTTAAGTAATTGTGACGCACACAAATGTCCAATTAATCCTTCAATTTTTCATTTTCTCTGGAAACAAGGGAAAAAAACCACGCTGCCGATAACATTGGTTTGGGAACAGTAGTTAGTATTATCTCCTCAGGCTGAGGAGGAGGGGACAGACAGGAATGGACATAGATGGAGAGGGCAAGAGTGAGAGGGAGGGAGGGAGGAGGTCTGCATGGATAAAGAGGAGTCTGTTCCTCAAACAGCGTGGCAGGGCAATGCTACAATCTCCACCTGTAGAGACTGGCGCATCGCCATGACGACGGCTGCTGCCTGGCCAGAGCGGTAACTAAGACGGGTGATTGGAGGATGATGGTCCAATGGAGAGGGGTGAAACAGGGGTTAAAGGAAGGGGAGGCGAGGAGAGGCCACAAGGGTCACTGTGCTGCATGTTGTTGGCAGCTCCTGAAAAGAAAGGAGTCTTACATGCTGATCTGAGATCAGATATCCACTTGCAAAATTAAACTTGCACGTACTGTTATCTTGATAGCAAGGCCAACTACACCACACCACTTTCCTCAAACGGAACCTGCAAGTGCGGCACTGGATCTATGCTGAATAGTAAAATCTACCATAGTCCACACATAAGCTCCTGAGACTAATTATCACTATCCCTGTATATTTAGGCAGTAACTTAATACGGTTTAAAGGATCCCCTACTGGAATAACTGCCTTTAAATGCATTTTAAACACACTTGCTTTGACAACACAAGTAGTAGAAGGAACCTTTTCATGGTTCAGTCGTTGAGCCATGGTTTGGTTTGTGTCACAACTGAACTAGGAAAAAAGGCAACTTCAGCTTTTTTTTTTTTTTTTTAAGTTCAATGCAAGAACAAAAGTATCTTCAAAAAAAAGAATAAAATTACTTTTCTTTCACAAAATGTGAGATGGAAGTCCAGCCATAGGCATTGCATCAATGTCCCTTGCTTTACCAGTTCTATATAGCTTCTCCCTTTATCACCACATCAGCCAACTATAGAGAAACCTACCTTTTTTAACCAGTTGTGTGTAGTGTGTTGTAATTATAGCAGACCTCTAAATCCATCAAGAAGTCCAGCTGTCAGTCGTGAGTGCAATGTATGGTACTTTATCAAGGTTTTGTGCTTTATCAAGGTTTTAGAGTTTTAGATTTAAATTTTAGAATTTTATTTTAGATTTTAATTTTAATGTAGATTTTACTTATTGTTTTTAATGTTTGCACAGTCAGTAATGGGAGCGGTTCAGGATACATTTCACTGTGTGTTGTACTTGTATGACTGCATGTGACAAATAAAGTATCTTGAATCTTCTTTATTTATTTTAACATTTCAATTATACTGAAGTGCCTCTGGTTTGCATATCATAGCAGGATTCAAACAGAAATCTGAATCAAAACATTTACATGTGCGTGTGCAGCCTGTGGGCTCTGGCTCTATACACAGTTAAAATCAAATCACACCCACTTTCAGAGCGGCACGCATAACTTGTAAATCAGATAAGGGAGCATTATTAGGTACATCGATGAGTGTCTCTGCAAGACCTGACAAGGCAGTTTGAGCTATTTGTCGCATCTGCAGCAGTTAGAAATCACAGTCAGATTGGCACGACATGTCCTTTGTCTGGCTTGAGGCAATCATGAGAGCTCTTACTCTGAATGGGTTTTACAGTCCTACAAGTGGCCAGCCTTAATCTAAACTCCTACTTCAGTGTACAGTGCTTTGTGTGCATGATGAAAGCAGTCATGGTTCATCAGCCAATTAGGCATAATTATCAGTGCTACACTAATGCATTTAAACTCTTCAGTGTTACAGCCATTGATTCTGGCCGGTCTGTAAAAGTGAGCTAATTGTGCCTTAATTGCTCAGTAAATCTAAAAGTCAAAACTATACAGGGAATTAAAATTTGACAAGACATTCGTATACGAGCATTGGAGGACTGGTTGGCTTTTAATTTCATGCATGATTAATTATGATAATGTTCAAAAATCATCCTAATTAAATGCGTAAGATCACTGATGAATGTGGGCGATCAGAGTAGTTTGCACTGCGCAACTGAACTGTAATGAACTGTCTTTCTAGGCACATTATTCAAAAACACTGATGTCAAGTTATCAGATTCTCAAAGGTTATCTCAGTCTTGGTACCTGATTTTTGACAGATGTTTCAGTTCAACCGCCGTGCACATGGTCTGTCCATCGGTCATTTGAAGACGAAGCATTCGGGGCGCAGTCTGAGATTCTTCATTTTCTTTCGGGGCAGAAACGTTCCGAATCTTCTGAACCTGAAGCACATATGGACCCTCCAACTGAGGGGAAATAACAGGCAGAGTGTTAGAAACAGTTATTACAGTTACCTTTATTGAGAATTGTTATGATTTCTGAAAAACAAAAAGGGGAACGGAACAATTTAGACATTACAGGCACATCTTTACAGTTTGAGGGTTTTTTTCAGGTGAGAACCAACAGTTAATAACTACATACTTCCTCTGTTGCACTTTTTTTTTTTTTACAGGTGATTTTCCTATTCTAAAATAATAAAGCAGCTTAAAAACAAGCAAGTCACCAAAACTGATATTTCTTGTACTTCATCCTTGGCTCTAATAAGATTTACTTACAGAGACATCCAGTGGTCACCCAGTGAAAGTGCAACAACTAAAGTGAATGAAATGTTTGATGAAGCCTAATGTATTTACAATCACCCAAACTGAAAGTATCTCAGTCACGTTCACACATTTTTTCAAGGGAAATTACCTTCTCCACTCTGCCACTGTTGATGTCAGCAGGCAGAAAACACTTTCCGATGGGTCTCAGATCACTCTGTGAACGACAGAACATGTACTACATGTACTACAGCCTTTTGGATTGTCCTTTTAAAACCTTCACAATAATTTCTAGAACACTTACATCCAATCTTTATGCATCACAACAGACAGAAAATCTGAGTTGTTTGGTAGGTGTGTCACTTTACAGCAGGGCTGCACAACTACACGGTCCAGTTTGCTCATTTCCATACACAAACACACCCAGTAAAGCTGGTAAATAACAGATAAGCTGAAACGGCTAGAAACCAGGCCTCCAGAACCACAGTTGTGCACCCTGCTTAACTGCTTGGCTGAATAGAAGACTGCAGCAGATTAAAGACAACAAACAAAAACCCTTCTCTAAACATTTAAACTTACATTTAATGCTACATTGATGATGTCACTGAGTGTTGCTTTCTCTTTCTCTGTGGAGTTTTTGCACTCTTCTATTCCTTCATCTGTGAGATACCTGAGAACAAAACAAAAACAAGCACATGATATCTTAAGACATAGCTAATTTTATTACAGCAGCCACAAGCCTTGACCAAGCAAGTGTATATTACCATACCTATACAACCTGAAAATGCACTCTATCCTATTTCACCTGCCTTGTTCCATTATCAATTTCTGACAAGTATTCTCAAAGACAGCACTGCCGATACGTTTCCAGATGCAACTTGTCTGCACCATCTGAAGACGAAATGAGGAATTTCACTATAGAATAACAGGTGTTCAGTGGGTAGTTCTTTATGGTTGTGACTTCTTTTTACATTCAGACCACTTTTTTCCTTGCTGCGCACTGAGAAAATCTAAGACTGTTAATTAGTATACTCAGTACTAGATGAGTAAAAGCTCCATTGAACAGCACAAAAAATCCTTCCTCCACACTGCAGACACTACAACTCCTCCCCTGTGACACACACACACACACACACACAATAATCTATGCAATAACCTCAGACATGCCATTTTAATTGTGTGCTAAATCTTTATCACTATTGCAATATCACTATTACATGCAATCGCACACTTGGTATAGAGAACTCCAAACCACTATTTGTGTTAATTAGTAAACTAGTTAAGCAGTAAATTCATTTATCTACAGTATTTCTATCCACCTTGCTACCTGACAGCATTTTGTGTACACATTAAATTTTTTTTTTACGTGGTTTATCAGGAGTTGCGGATTCAGTCACACACTGATTTTTTTTGAGAAACAAACTCAGTTTTACACAGAAATCCCCACAATAACGAAACTGCAAATATCCGCCATTTTTTTTGCTTTTTTGTAGCAACAAATATTTTTTCTGGATGTTTTTGAAAGAGGGGACCCATTCATCTTCCAAGTGGCATCTAGGCGGGGAAGCACTCAAACACTAAAAAAAATTAACTGTTCGGTAGATCTCCAGGAGACCTTTCCAACAAGCCCTCATTTGTATTTTTAGCCAGAGATCAGGTTTTATTCTCCGAAAACTGTTCACCTCACTGCAGTGTCCCAATACTTTTGTCCTGCAACCTTCCGAGCTGCATATCTCGGCGGGAAATTTAAATTTCAATACGGGTTTACCTTTATATTTTCTTTAAAGGCAATGCATTAAACAGATTAAAATGACATTAAGGTGTTCTGGGAGCATATCTGGGGCTACATTTAGTTTACACTATAAAAAGAGGCGCTTTTTTTTTACCAAAACAATGCAATTTTTTCCTATATGCGGTATTTTATGGAGAGATTTTGACTTTATATTCTTCTTGTCTTTGTGTCTCTGTGTGACTGGACAGTCGTTGCATAAGCAATTACCTGGTT
>JBBIGB010000037.1:1849440-1859507 GCA_037577075.1 Alestopetersius hilgendorfi
GTAGGGAGATACACACACACACACACACACACACACACACACACACACACACACACACACAGTCATCTCTGAATCACACCTGGTTTTACTCACTGAATGATAACCTGACAGTCTTTATTCCTTTATTCCTTTTTTGCAGTGAAGGTGTAAGAAATGTGACAGTAATATACTGGGAATTGTGTAACCTTAAACACCAGTAAAGTTATGTTTTCAACAAATAATGAATCAACAGAAGCTGCAGAAAATACACAACCCAAATAGCGCAAAAAGTGTTTCTGATAAAGTGTTTTTCTTTCCCTGCAGTCACAGCTAATGGGCTTCTGCAGATCACCACACATGGTTTGATAAAAAAAAAACTCACCCAAAAATAAAAAAAATAATCCCCCAAGCAACTCTGTCTTCAAAAAAACAATAATCCCCCAAGCAACTCTGTCTTCACCAGTCAATTTTCAGGATTTCTGTGTAATATTAGCAGAACTGGCTATTCTATCATTATCACCGCAATGTCTCAATTATATTAGAGCATATTGTGGACTTTATCAACACTTTAAAAAACACTGCCCTCCTTTCATACAAACAAAACATTCTGTTTAACAATTCATCCTGTTTAATTTGGATTACAGGTGTGCCGCGTGTGAATCATTGAATAAAAAATCTTAGTTTTTAATATTCTTTTCATATTTGACCATACTGACTTTGTTGTTTGTACTTGTAATACAAATTGCACAGAAAAGTTTCTTTAAAATGTGTCGTGATACTATGTTTTTGACCGTCTCGCCCACCCCTACATATCAGAATAGAAAGGTTGTATAGTGCCATCTGTACTAACAACAGTTCTACTACCTGCTGTGGTTTTCTCTTTTTAAAAGATGTAGGTTGTAATCTGTCTCCTTTGCAATGATCTGAATGAGCTCTTTGGGAGTGATTGAAGAACTGACTTTTCTATATTCTTTTTAGAAAACCTAAGAATTCTCCTGGCTGCATCTCTTTAGTAAAGATGAATAGCTTGAGTTCAGGCAGCTTTCATCTGCCAGCAGCATTTAAGGGTCTGTTAGCCTGAAGCTCATATGGTTGGAGCCACATTAACGTTGATTACTGCCGCTGCTTTAGGATCTTTCTTGAGCCGGGCTCTGAGCTAGGCTGGGTTTGTCAGTTTGGCACGGCTTTAGTACACTTGCTGGGCGCTGCGCTGGGCTGTGATGTATTGGGAGAGATATTGTACTGACCACTCTACTCACTGAGGCGGTGCTCGCCGAGCTGAAGAGTCGAGAAGGATTTGGCCCCATTTATCAACCATGTATGAGCACTTTTCCCTATAGCTGCTCCCACTCACTCTGTAACTGTAATGCAGTTCTCTCTCTCTCTCCCTCTTTCTCACTGCCCTTCTCTCTCGCTCACACTCTGTTTCTCTTGTCTTTAATGAGTACCTCAGGGAGAGAGAAATAAGGATGACCTGATGAGCCCTTTCCAAAGTGTTCTAAAACCGAACTGGCGAGCGCAAACATGTTGGAAGAGAACCAGACCAAACTGTTATTTCCTTTCTTAAATCAAAGAGTCTTTATTGTATCCTTTATGACGATGCACTGCTTGAGTATTTATGATCACAGATTCGACCGAACGTTACAAGCAAACGAAACTGTCTAAAGCAGAGTGTGAGCTTCATTGGATAGAAGGTGGTAAGAGAAGCCCCTATTGATGTGGGCGGATTTGTAAAGGACTGTTAGCTGGAATAATACACTGGACTTTGACCTTTATCCTGAAATATACGCCACTGGAAAATGAAAAAAAAAAGGATTTTTTTCCTTCTGCACTCTTTCTTTTGCGTCAAGTTGAATCAAATTTGTTTTTATTGTACTGCCACAAATAAGCCTTACAGAAGTCCTAGCCCAGCATCCTGATAAGGTCTCCTTCTTTAAGTGGTGCCATAGAAGAACCATTTGAGTTCCCTGAAGAGCTATTTTTGGAAATGAGAAATGAATAACAGCATGAAGAAACTTGAAAAGGGCTGGTTTAGTGGAATTTCCCTTTCTTTTTTGAAATGGAAGAGTTTAGTTTAGCACCTGAAAACACTGCACAGTTTCAAACTGCACAGTTTACATTCTATAAATGAAAATGAAGCAGCAAGAATGAAAATGAAACTGAAACTGGTTTAAATGTATGGTTTAGTGATGTTACAAAATCGAGTGCGTTTCCATACATCCTGTATTAGTCTGTTACGTTTTTTTAATTAGGCTCAGTACATGGCAGCCAGTCAGAGTAGAGTTAATTTACATGTATCAGTTTAAAATGCTAAAATTCCTATAGATAAAACAAATCATATAAATATTTTAAATTATACACAAAATGGTGTGGTCCTATGGTCAAGTGGTCCTCATTCACCTGTTGAAGCAGTCAGACCATTCAGCCAGTTCATACATTCTGTCAGCTTGTGGAGTGTGGTGTTTTGCGTAATCTGCTAGAACATATGACCAAGTAGTTATCTATGACCATGAAGTGACAAAGATGGGCATTTACAGGCATTTCCTAGTTTGAAATTTCTCAGAAGGCAAAATGTTTCTTTGGTGGTTCTGTGTATTAAAGCTGTTACATCTGTGACAGAGTAATTAATAGGTTATTTTTGAAAAGAGTAATTTTTTTAAAGTAAAAGTGTTTAAGGCTTCAAAGGTTTTATGTCATAGCCTTCCAGCAATTAATATGACATTACAGGGGAAAAAACATGCAAAAGTTATGGCACATTTAAATATGATGTATTTTTTCAAATATATATTAAACCCTACACATAAATCAAAATTGTGCACACGTTCAAATTCACAGATGACTTTTACAGCTCTGGAAAAAAGTTAGACCACTGCAAAAATGTTCAGTTTCTCAGCTTTTATCTTTTAAAGGTGCAAGTATTGAACTGGACAGCTTTGCCTTCGTTTTCAAGAAGTGCTGACAATATTTCTCCTGATTTCCAAATAAAAAATATTCTTTAAAGCATAATTTCAAAGGAAATATCAATACAATAAAATAAGAGAAAAGATGCAGTGTTTACAGAACTTGAGTAATTCGAGGGAAATATAAGAAATGTTTTTTCCTTTGAATTACTTAAGTTCTGTAAACACTGCATCATTTCTCTTATTTTAATGTATTGATATTTCCTTTAAAATCTCTTCTTCTCTCTTGAAGCCTTAGTGTTTTGCCATCCAAATGGTCACGTTGCAAGAGGAGAGTGTTATTTACAGCAGTGTAAATTATTTTTTTACTTTACCTCATTAAAAAAAAAAATTTGATTCAAGTGATCATACTCAGAGATACTAATTTAAAAATTGCAGTGGTCTCTTCTTTTTTTTCTGGAGCTGTATATTGTTTCAGAGACATCAGAGGTAAACACATTTAAACCGGATCTTTTGTGGTTTTTTATGTGCACTCTTGCAAAAAGCATTTATGGTTTCAGTGCTGCACTTTGGTAAAAGGTTGTTTATTTAAATAAGCTGGCACCAGGTTGACATGTGTTTGAAGGGTTTTGTATTGCTTCAAAAATATTTTTACATTTAAAAAATATGATTTTTTCTGTGTTCAGTAAATTTTTAGGTTTCAGACAGTGATGAGTGTTCTCTTTTTCCCCATAGTACAGTAACTGGGCAATATGGTGATATTTATCATTAAAGTGATCAGTTACTCTGAAATACTGCTCAGTATGCATCAGAGATGTCCACAAGTTATTTCTACCCAGTCCAACTCAAGTCTCAAGTCTTTGAGTGGCAATCTTTACAAATGGCAGCTCTAAATGTGGGATTTTTGAGCTGTAAACGTTTATGCTAATTGAGGATTTGCCTTAAATGATCTTAAATCCAAATGTTAAATATGAAAAATATATCTGTCACTCTAAATGTGAAACTTCACAGTTAGATGGGGCTCGATGACACCTTTCCAACGACCCCTCGAAAACTGTTATTAGCTGAAAACCCTTCACCTCGGACAAAAGTAATGGGACACCGGGAGTACAAGATATAAATAAATAATTCCATGAAATTAACATTGTTTTTGAGTTATGACTCACGATTCACAGCACCCAGGCCCAAGTCAAGTCACAAGTCTTTGTTTGTGCGACTTATGTCCAAGTCTCAGACTCGAGTCCCCATCTCTGGTATGCGGACTGTGATATCTTCAGTGTTTAAAAACACTGGCTGACTGCATATTACAAAATGAGAGTAATTATTATTGTTTAATTTGATTTAATTCAGTTCAAAATCACCCAACACTGCATTGTATTGTTTGATGTAGGACCTTATGATTCTTCACCTTTGATCTTATATTTAAGTAAAAATACTGATTATAATTTTCTTATAATCCTCAGAAAAACAAAAATAGTTGCAATTCTGTTTTTTGCCACAAATGTCATGGTACCAGCATATACATTGTGTACAAAATACAGGTGCGTGTGTAGTGTTTTGAAAAATTGTAAGCCTCTTTGGATAAAAGCAACTCTGAATGATGTAAATGCATAAATGCACTACAGCTTTTTCATGACAGTGATTTGTGCGTCTTTAGTAAAGGTGAACAGGCCATAACGATCTGTCTTCGAGCTCTGAGCTAGGGTGGTTTTGTCAGTTTGACACAGCGTAGTTTGGTGCACGCTGCTCTGTGATGTATTGGGGAAGATATTGAAGTGGCCACTCCACTTTTTTTTATATGGAATAGCCCAACCAAACCAGCATTTAATGTTTAAATCAACCTAATGCAAACATATTGGAGTGTTCTGTGGATGAGAATTAAACATTAGAGAATTTCATCATTTTTATGATTTCAATCAAGAAGGTTAGTCTTTTAGTCTCATAACGGTCCAAGCTGGGTCTTGTGGTAAAATGTCCCATGGCCTTAACCTGTCTGTTTTTTCCACACCACACCTTTGGTTTCTTTATCATGCCATACCACTGTTAGAGAAAACAGTATTAAAAATTAAACGCTGAAGCCCAATTTACACCCTGCCTTTTCTCTCTTTCCTCCTAGTCTTGCACTCCACTTTTTGTTCAGTGTTTCCCGCACCCTGTAGTACAATTGATGAGAGGTGATTAATGTGGTGCTTGAGTTGCTTATGCGGCAAAGCGGAATGACCCGGTAATCTTTATTTCTGACTCCTCGCCCTGTTCTGTGGCCTTAATCAAACGCTTCCTATTATAAGCTGACCTCATGACTCCCGATAAAGAGAAAGGAGGCTGTTGCAGTGTAGCGCCTTTCTCCAAAAGGCTACATTTGTCTGTGATGGTCACGGTTTTCTAAGCTGTTCCCGCTCACTGCGCCAACAGGCCTGGGAGGCTGACTGCTGTGTTACTGGGTGTCAGTGTCAATCTATTGTCTGTGGTCCCGAAACACGCTTGCCCTTCTTCCTGACACCTACAATCATCCACCAGACCATCTACCTGCCCCGCACTCTCTGCAGCTTATTGCTGTTGGTACTGTTTTGACCTGCTGTTTCGCACAGGGAATTTTTTCTGTTCAAATTTGAGGTGTGAGAGGGGACAGGCCCAGAGCTCTTGCAGCCTGCTCTCATTTTCACCTCGTGGATTGCAATGAAGGTCATGTGAGATGAAAAGGCATAGTTTTAACTAAGTGAAGGTAATCAAGTATTTCTGCCAGCATAGGAGGCTCATAAATGTATTGAATAACATTAGGATGTGTATTAGTATGTATATATTGCAAGTGCTTGTTCTGTAAGATATTTATACCCTCAGAGTAAACTGTAAATACATTTCCCATTTATTAAACTGGGTTTAATATTCATATTGGATGGATGGTGAAATGAAGCATGGATGATATAACAATCTTTGTTATCGTAATTACTGGAGGTTCTTCTTCTTCTTACTGAATTTCAGAACAGTAATCGTAGTATCAGCGTGAGGTTTAATTATGTTTTTGAGTTTTATGCATCTATAAAAAAAAGAAAATACTGACATACGTTGTTTATACATTTTCTCCCTTATTTAGGCATGACTAGTTAGTCCCTTGAGCTGCTTCCATGAAGGCTAAATGAAGAAAAGTATTGTAATCTACATGGAACTCCATAACACATTCATAAGGAATGAGGAACATATATCACATGTTTGTTCTGAGTAATGTGAACCCAGACATCTGCCCATCTAACTACCTAGTATTTAAAGACCTTTCAAATGTTAATCAGTGCTTATTGATGTGTTATGAAATACCTATGCAGGTACTTGTACTCTTCTACCCATTACCTGTTATATGATAGAATGAATTACGCCTAACAGATTCTGATTTTTGGTGCTACTCCTGAAGTTGCTTGAAGTGGCCTGTTTCTTTTTATGTCTCATTTTCTTTTTTTCCTTTATCTCTCATTTGATTTTATGAGGCAATAACTGTTTATAAAGCGTGTCAAGAGCTCAAGAACTCATTTTGGTAAATTGCCAAGAAGCAGAATTCCTGCCACATGCAGTTATTTGCAGCGTTTAAAACAGCTCTGTTTGTGACAAATAGTGAATGATAGCCTCCTTATCATGTCTGTTTGTGTAATGTCTGACCTCTTCAAGCACGGTGCCTTTCGTAGGGTATGTAGACAAGGCCAAGCCTCAGAGGTAAAAACACAGAAAGAAGCATTTCTGCAGATGACAGAGCCTTGCAGTTACATCAGCATTCTTAACAGGTGCAAGAACAGATGAGTGAATTTGGAAAATGGAGTAATTACTCACACACACGCCCGTCACCGCTTTTCAAGCATCCTCCCAACAGCACCTCGGCCCTCCACCCTCCACCACCCCTCACTTGGAGCCAAAAAGGAAAGGACTGTTACCATAGTGACAGCGGGAGAGCCCGTCTCCAGTTGTGAGCGACAGCACCCAGGGCTGCACAGCTCTGCTTGGGCTGTTACCTCCTCCGTGTTCGGCTAGGCGACTGAGGTCCCCTGGAGCCCCTCACCCAAAGCAGGAGGATATTTTTGGTGTGGGCTGGAGCACGACTTTCCCCTGTGGTTTTAGCACTGCACTGTGCACCCTGCTGTCTGTTCATTCCAATAACAAACACTGGCAGGAGTTGCCCTGCGTGCCTTCACCCTCATTGTTTGTTGGATTTTTTAGCCCAGTCTACATTGCGTTACAATTCCATAGCCATGATCCTTTGAAGGAAAAAATAGGTCTGATTGTCTGTAATTTTAGAGCTAATCCTCACACAGTCAATAGAGGCAGTTGTCTATAGGCATATAGGAACCATGGCGTACCTAAACTACTGCGACAGCATGGTTTGATTTTCTCAGCCCAGTAATGCTGTTTCTGACGCGTCGGCAGCGCAATTTACTCCCCGTATCCATGAAAGCTTATTTACTTATAGTTTTTATTGATGTCTATTTCTTGCCATTGTTTAACCATGCGATGAAAACCTAACCCAGCTTACCTGTTAGTGATGCCCTGTGATGATCTCATCACCCATGACAACATTTTTTGACCAATTATAAAGCAGTGACACAGTAAGCTCGTCTGCTTCCAATTTTGGCCCTGCTGGCGAGCACAGGATAGCTCAGGTATGGTTCAGGTACGCGTCGCTTTATTTGTAATGGAAAAACAATTGTTCACAGTACAGCGGAGTTACTTGTGCCAGTACAAAAGTGCCAAATATAACCTTTATACTGTATAAGCTGTTCCTACCCACATGGACTCCCTGTGTGTTCCCATTTCACTACTAAACCTTTCCTTTGTCTCTTTGCTTCTGCTTTTGTATTCTTGACTAACATCTTGGTTTGTCTATGATATTCTTGTGGACCCTGGCTGACAAACCTGGACTGTTTTTATGACTATTATTAAAACCTTTTTTGTATTGTGTGCCTGTGTCCTGAACACCCTATTATATTCATCACATCTATTATTTCTCTTTTTATTACACTCACTTCCCCCAAAAAAACTCTTATTAAACAGGATATTTAGCAGTTATTCAGAGTAACAATAAAGCTTCTGATACGCTACATGACATTTAAAATTGCGGCAGATTATCTCACATTTTTGCAGGTTATTTTCTGGCACCTGGAATATTGCAGATTACATACCAAGCACTGCACAATGAACCAAACTCAGCAATCTTACTCGAACACACTCGCTCTTCCACCGCTATAAGATACAGATAGCAAAACAAACAGAGAAGGATTGCAGCTTGCGGGTACAGCTGTTTTTCTCATATTTGAGTTGAAAGTGGGATGTCAGTTTGTTTATTTTGTACAGGCACTCAACAGTGTTGCTGCCATAAAAACAAATAATTAACAAGTGCTTTGCCATTATAATTTTTTTTGCTTTCTGTACGTACTCGTTTTTACAGGATATAATTTATGTGAATCCATTCAGATTGACTGATTAAAGAGTAGGTACTAGTACATTATTTCTGGAGTTGGGTTTAACATGCTCTCAGTCTGAAGACTGGACTAACCAACATAGACTCTGGAACTGAGGAGGTGGACAACTTTTTTTTGTATTTTGGATTGTGTTTTGGATTCTTATCAGAAAGTAACTAACTTTTATTAGATTACATAAAAAAACTGTAAAGCCTGTCCATTTGAAGTGGTAATATTTAGGTTATTCCATGTAAATTGTAATAAAAAATGTTTTTTTTTAATGATGGCAAAACAAATCATAATGCAGTGAAGTATAACCAGTAAACTATATCTCCTAACACCTTGTTAAACTTTGTCGTTAAACATTTTCTGTTCATATCATGGGGTGTTACCTTGTCATGGCAAAGCTTTGGGCATCCTAAACTGCATAATACATTATTTTAATAAAATATATTAAAATAACATTCATATTAATTGAATATGTCATGGTCAGTACAGTGCTTTGACCAGCTGTTGATTAGGTTATTGGGGCAACATTAAGCCACCCATAATGAACAACCCTGAAATTCATGGCCTTCTTGTTTTGATTTTGAACGTAACTTCCCTGTGAAAAAATCATTGTCATTGTTTCAAACAAAAGATCATTATAAGTAAGGTGTGCTAAAGAGAGGTGACCTGTTGACAACATGAGAAAGCTCACATGTGGCCTCCTTCTCTTTGCAGTTTTTGTGACTTTCTCTTCTGGCAGCACAAGTTTCCCAGGAACTTGGTCACTAAAGCACATTTACCAAACTGTTTTGAAATTTGAATTACTCTGGTGCAGCAGTGACCAATAGCAGTGTGAAGAAATGTCCTAGCTTTTGTTTCGGGCTCTTTTCCTCTCTTGGGCTGCTGTGTTTGACTAAAATGATGGACTAGATCATCGGCTACATTTCCCCAAGCTGACTGACTCACTAACGTACATCCTGTTAGTCACTCATCAGTTTTAGAGCAGCTCACCATCAGAGGCTCAGGAGCTCATGCACACACGCTCAGACACAGGCACTTTTTGCATCCGCCACTGAATTTCTCAAAATGTGACGTAAGAAGTTACCAGACCATGAATTGCTAATTTAGGCTTTACACTATGGTCTTTTCCACTTTTAGGGGTGTGTATTTTCATCTGCCCCCACAGCGCAGTGGGATTTCCGTCATAGTAGCATCGCATGTTTGTTTGCAGCTGCCGGAAACAAGGTCGTCCCGCATGCTCGTGCATCTTTGCTCTTGCAGAAGCATCGGGCCATGATGAGCTTGTTTTCTTGCCATTTTAGGAATCTAGGGTGATTTTTTCCAACCGCAAAGTGTTGCTGTAATTCAGAGTGAACTACTGGGAGTTTGTAAACAAGGGCAAGGTTTTGTAATGTTTCATCTTTTCTGAGTATGTCTGGAGTCTTGGACTACATTGCAGGGCTAAAGGGAGTTTAATAAAACTTCTTTGAAATGTATTGAAAAGACATGATTATGTCTCAAAACAGATTATATTTCTATGTTTCAAATCATCAGTACTTAATGAACACTGACCAGCTGCATATTTTAATCATAAACAGCATAATTCGTCCTGTCTAGTTGGATTTAATGCAGTGCATAATAATAATTAGGGGTCCAAGCACGAAGTGCGTAGGAACCCTATTGTTTTTCTACGGATTATTATTTATTCTTTCTTTCTTTCTTTCTTTCTTTCTTTCTTTCTTTTTCTTCCCTACGTAAAAGTCCG
>JBBIGB010000037.1:1953466-1968562 GCA_037577075.1 Alestopetersius hilgendorfi
GCACCAAACGAGCCCGCGTTCTCACTCGCACACACGGGGAATTGGAGAGTGATCTGGGGGTTTTGTGAGTACTCACGAGACCTTGGATTTGGACACTGGGCATGAAGCTAGAGACTTCAATGACTGTGCGAGGACTGATTAGCTGTCACCTGCTTAAATACCTGTCGTGCGGTCATTTCCGGTGCCCCGTGACCACACGTGACCCGGTGTGCATGACACTTTGTAGTGTTCAGCAGCCAGAAGTGGAAATGGTTGAAATAAAACTCCACAATAAATCCTGCCTCAATTCAGATAAACAGCAATTCCACTGCCAAACCTTCAATCTCTACCACTGTAATGGAGATATCAAATTCACATGTCTGTACAGCATCAAAGGCCATCAAATGATTACTTTACAAGGTAAATTGAATTACTTTACTGTAGCTGTAGCAGTCAACAATGTAAACATACACAAATTTTTGTTCTTTACAATAATTTTGTTCTTTAATTGTTTAGCCAGTTACAGTAGATGGTTTCAAAAGCCATCTGATAATTCTTGTTGGGCTTGTTCTGTAGATCATCTGTATCAATTATGGGGAAATTGGACAATATTTTTATTCTGTGAAAACTTGTTTTTTAAAGTAAAGTCCAATATAGCATAAAATCTGATCGACATCATTGGGTGTGTTGAGCTAGGTTTGACCCAAGGATGCAGTGATACCTAATTTCTGAATATTTGTCAGATGGTTCAAAGATTACACACCTCCAGATTTGACCCATTAACACTAAAGTGCTCAAGGCACAGACAGGAAGCTTGGTGAAAGGAATCAGGGAGCTGTTCAAAACCAGTGTGCCAGATTTCTCAACTTTTACCGTACTGTTTTAGGGGCTGCCATGGAAAATTTTTGTTTGTTTCTGTTAGTAGCTTAGTGGTGAGCACAGTAAATTAAATGAATAAATATTATTTCTATATTGGGAGAGCACTAATTGTTAATGCAAAGCAAGTGTGTATGTGAATATCCCAAAAACAGCAGCTCCATTATTAGGCTCCTCATGATCGAGACTGAAGGTGCCTACATGGTGTGAAATTTTAGCAGTCTTTTAAAATTTTACTGCTGGCCACACTGTGCCACTTGAACCTAATAAACTCAGGTACAACGTCAGGTGGGATGTGTGTAGACTACGAAAAGAGCACCTGCTGAATCGTTGGCTACGATGCAAGTCAATATAAAAGAATAGAACAGTGAGCATCATTCATCTGTACCACTATATTAGTGCGTCATTTCAGGCTGGTTTCATGTTGGTCAGTTAGCCGTAGCAGCAGTCCCCATTGTAAGACAGTCATCCTAATTTACTGATACTGAGAGAGAGGTAGAGAGAGAGAGTGAGACTGAATCTCTAATTATTTGATCTATATAAATGTTTGAAGTGTTTGCAAATGTTATTGTCATGATTACTCGCATTATTAAATGCAAAATTAAAGAGTTAAATCAAACATAGTGTATTCCACACTTTTATTTTAAAACTATTGCTATATGAACAAAAGTACAATAACATTTTGTTTACAACACTGTAAACAAATAAGGAGCTTTTTAACAGCGGTGTTCCCTTTAATACAGTTACACATCAGTTCAAATATTTCTGTAAATCTTAAATGTAAAACTTAAATGTTAATGTAATCAAATTAAATATAAAACCAAAGCTGCCTGCCACTGCAGGGCACTGTGAACAATAAGTGACTTTAAATAACAGAAGCAGTAAGGTACATAATGTTTTGAAAGTGAAAAATGGGCAATGAGAGAGACTCAAATATGAGGAGGTTTGGGTTAGGGGGTGGGAGGTGGTTTATGTATAGGGTTGATAATGGTGGGTTTGGGGGGTGTCAGGAGTTCAAAAGGACAGCTTTAGGAACAAAGGTAGCCCTCTTCCTCTGTGTCCTGTAGCCTGGGCATCGGAGCCGGCGCTTGGAAAGGGAGCCACTCAAAGGCAGAGTTCAGTGAGTGTGAGGGGTTTTTAATTATTCTGAGTGCTATCCTGTGTGTGCTGGTCACAGATGTGTGATAAGAATCTCACAGGCAGTCCAAGAATCTTAGAGTACATGCTGACGGTGCTCTGTAGTTTCTGTCCTGCATGCCGGTGGAATGGAACCAGCAGATGATTGAGAATGAGATGACACTCTCTATGAAGGAGTAGTAAAAAAAACAGTAAAATATCTTTCCTGACTCCAAAGGAATTGAGCTTCCTAAGGAGGTATTGCACCTGAAGACACTTTCTGAGAATCTCCTCTGTGTTCGAGGATAGTGTCCAGATATTTATACTCCTCGACTAGCTCCACTGGCTTCCCATGGCTGAAGGTGGTAACATATGCAGCCAGGTCCCTCTGCTTGTTGGTATAAGTCACCACCATCTCCTTGGTTTTACCAATATTCAGTTCCAGACATGAGGTGTCACACCAGTCCACAAACTCCTTCAGAATCTGACCGTGGTAGTGTGAGGGGCCTGACTGTGGCATCAGCATAGTTCACCAGGTGACAGTTGGGCTGCGTGGCTCTGCAGTTGTCCGTGTATAAGATGAAGAGCAGAGGGGACAGCACACAGCCTTGGGGTGACCCAGTCGAGGTATAACGGAGGTTAGAGAGTATGTTGTTAACCAGTACTCTCTGTGATCTGTTGGTCAGAAAATCCAATATCCACAGGATTAACTGGTTGTCCAGATGAATGTTGGAGGAATGTTTAGTAGCCAGAATGTAGGGTTGAAGAGTGTTGAAATCTGAGGAGAAGTCGGCAAACAAGAGTCTTACTGGCTGCTCCAGATGTTTGTGCATTGTGTCTACAATAAATTATTTTGCATCGTCAACTCCTGTCTGTGCAATATGCAAATTAAAGCGGGTCCACCTGGGAATTGGTGTTTCTGATGATGTGGTGTTTTACGACCCTTTCCATGGCTTTCAACACTAGAGAGGTAAGAGCCATGGGCTGACGACAATTCAGAGATTTGCTTGTACTTTTTCTGGGAATGGGGATGACTGTGGATTGTATCCAGAGTTGGGGGACAATGCTGCTGTCAACGGGGCTCTGGAAAAGGGTCTGGAATATGCCACCTAGTTGTTGAGCACAGTGCCGCAGAACTCAGCTGCAGAAGTGGTCTGGACCAGGTGAGCTTAATAATAATTATAACAAAAATAATGAGTTTGCTATTAAGATATAAAAATAATCTGCCGTTATCAAATAAATACACCTGTTTTGTTTCTTTGAATTGAGCAGACTCTTAACATTTAGGCGCAGTCTTACCTCTAGACAGCATTCTCAGCTGATGTGTAATGAAGTCCTAATAAAGTTTTCCCTCATTGTATACTCTACATGCTGTTTTTATGTGCTCTTTTAGACAACAGTCAGTTCCAACAGTGGGATCTCTTTGGTTGGTAGTGGTTTTACCCATTGCTGTTGTTTGTGCATGTTGTTTTCACAGTAACTATTATTTCCTTCAACATCTTCTACTTTAGTGCAAGCAGAAAATGAGCACATTAAATAAACTTTGAGATAATATTTGAGCTGAAGACTGTCGGACACTTTCTGAAGAAGAGTGCGACTGCAGGCCGACTTTAAATTCCTAACCTGTTGTCGCAAACTAATGTTTGTTTCAGTCGAGCAACTAAACAAAATGAAGTTCAGCAGAAATGAACAAAAAACTACTTGGCAAACAACACATATTGTTAAATACTTCACTGACAGGCTGAGAAAAGCCAACTTCAGAATATCAAAGAATGCTTGAGATCTGGGACAAAACTGAATGTCGTAGATCATCACAGCCTTGCTGTTGTTCCTGTTCACCCTCTGTTCTGTCGATGAGATATGTAAAGAACCCTCTTTTTTGTAGCGTGCAGATGCTTGTATGCGGTGTGATGACGCATGGTGATGTAACAGAATTTCACGTTTGAGATGGGCAGATCTTCTAGCCACAGGCGGCTGTGCCTAGATCTAAGATTGCCGGAGGCTGTGTGCTTAGTAACCATTGCCGCAAAACCATTCCTGTTTGCCTTAGTGCAAAGCTCCGGGTGGTGTATTTGGCCACTCGCCCTGTCACTAATACTTCACTAGATGGACCAGCTCTTGGATGGAACTATTGTTTCACAGTCGCTCAGTAAACAGATGAAGCTTAATATCCCTTTGGAGTAAACTCGATTCAGGATGCAGGCATGAAATCAATTACCTGACAGCGTAATTCAAACACATAAAGCAGTGAGTGATGTTCGGCCCTGACATATGCCAATAAAGATTAGGCCAAGGCAAAAGAGTGGAAAAGAGGAAGGCTTTCATGTAAAGGTTACTTTCGTAACACTTTAAATTGTATAAATATGTACACAGGGTGGGTCCTATGCACGTGTAATTCATCTCATGCATGAACTGTGACGCTGGTCATTTTTTGATGTTGCTCCTCTACCGAATTATCTAGAACGCTAAAGAACAGAGCATTGCTTTTGATCAATAAACATTGATAAGGATTCCAGAACACTTACAGAACCACTCGGTAAAGCTCTAAATTGCTTGTGTTATTCATACATTGTTTGTGAACAAAAAAAGTATCCCCTGTTTTGTATAGAATAATTGAATCAGTGGGGAAACAGTGAAACAAATATTGGGACAGTTACTGTCACCAGCTGTTCTTGACATGAATTAAGACTGATTTTACAATGAATGGACCAGAAAAAAATGAGAATAGAATAGTCAGAATAGAATAGTCCTTATTAAGGTTAATAATGATTTTTATTCCTCTTTTAAAAGGTAGAGATAGGATGTTTGCTTCTGAAATTGAGGATCTGTTTCAGGATATATTTTTATGTTTTGAGCTCCCCATTATTACGTTATTTTTTTAAATCTTTGTATTATGATGAAGAAATTAATACAGCAACAAATGACCTGTCACATTACCCATTTGCACAAAGCTATTTAAACACCATTCATTACACATTAAACAAGCCGTGTTAGAGTATAAAAACCTAAATACAACCTACCATCATTCAGTCTCTCATACAGGGATAAACATATTGGGTACTGGGTACTGGGTACATAAAGAGGCTAGTTGGGAGGACATATAGTTAGGGATGAATAGGTATTTTTGAAAATGCATGCAGTCATTTAAAGCCTTTAATACATGGAAACATAACTGATGAATTCAGTTTACAGTTTGTATTGTTAGGTTTGAATCTGCACTTCTGACTTTTTTATCTGGTTTAAAAAATTAGAAGAAATCTGTGATATCGTTCTTCACCGCCTGAGGAAGAGTGTTAGGGCCTGAGAGCAGCCACCAGAGGCTGCCACATGTTCTTGGATGTTGGGACTGTGTTTCATTTGGGGTTTCAGTGATTGTGTTCTGTTATTGGTGGTTGGGTTTGTTTTATTTGTATTTAAGGGGTTTGAGCCAGTGGCTGAGTTGTTGTGTGGGGGTGACTCGGAGGAGGACGAGGGGCGTGGGGATTGATGGTTCCCCTATTGTCAAGCCTGAGTGTTTCGTGGACCCTGGCTCAGAGAACAGCGAAAGACTCCCAGGAGGGGGCTTCGGCCCCGAGAATATTAAGATGCTCCTGGGAGTGGGCCCAGCACAGAGAGGGGCTCCTGGTAAGGTCAGGTGGAGTCCACGGAGAGGCCCCAAGGACAATGAGGAGCTCCAGGAAAGGGGCTCAGTCCTTAAGGTCAAGGAAGGGGTTCCTGTTGGGAGCTCACCAGGAGAGGGATGGGACTCTCCTGGACCACCCTGGCCATGCGAAGCACAGGCCAGAACGTCATCCAAAGAGAGGCAGCTAGATGGGGCACACGGGACGCTATTTTGTAGTTGTGTTTTCACAGGGGTTGGGTTTGGTGGATTGTGTTCAGCTGTGTTTCATTTGGGGTTTCAGTGATCTGTTATTGGTGGTTGGGTTTGTTTTATTTGTCTTTAAGTGGTTTGAGTTCATGTCGTGGATAAAGTGACACATTAGACTTCCTTTCTATGGTTAGTGAAACAGATTAGCCCTCGGGCCGTGTTTTGTTTGAGTTCTGTTAATAAAGTACACAACGCGACGGAAGTCTGCGGCTCTTTTAGGAGTCAGGGGGAACCGTGACTAAACTGTACCACAAATGGGCCAAAGGTTAGGTCTTTAATACTTTAATCTGGAGACTCACATTTCATTGCTGCTTTTAGTTTTTTTTTGAGGTTGCATTGACACCAGGAATTTTTTTGAAGAAAAGTTGCAAATATGCACCTTTTCTCTGGAAATGTGAATGTGGTTATTAATCCTTTTTCACAGTGAAATGAAATTTCAGCCAGTTTTGAATCAGAAAAATTCAGGTTAATCTCCTGCAGCTGGTGGCCTAGTGGCTAGGGCGTTCACCCTGTAATCAGGAAGTCGTGTGTTTGAGTCCCAAGACTGCTAAGCACCTCTGAGGGACCCAGAGGTCTTGTCATAGGAATGAGAGATGGCAACGTGTTCATTGCTGACATTTATTGAATTTTAAGCATTGGAAAAGAAACAGTGAGAAACAAAAAGTAAAGACAACATTTTCATTCAAGTTGTTAAGTGATTCAAGCAAGCAAACTGAACTGTAAATAAAGTCATAAATAGATTAACATTGATTTGAGCAGACTGAGCGCGTTCCACACTTGATCATCGTCGCCGGCGACGCTGCTTGACAACGGCCGCCTCCTTCACTGTGCATTCTGTCTCGATGCAGCCACACTTTTCAATAAAGATGTAAGTGTGTATGACCTTTGATCCATCTGGACAGATAAGTGCCGCTTCTTTCTGGCTGGTGGTCAGTTCACGACAACATGAACACGAGTGCTGGATTGCTTTGGTTTCCATTGAGTATCTGAGGGGAGGCAAAGGGAGGGTGAATACTTTTACCTCATTAACAGTTTACCCTCCACCAATTTTCTCTCAAAAGCCATATATGTAAGTTAAAACATATACATTACAACAAACATAAACAACATTGATACAGTAAATGGTGGTTTTATGTGTGGCAAAGTGTTCGCTTGACCATTTCCAGATGCCTTTCTTCATGGAAGCGCATTTTTACTTGCAGCTCCATCAAATGCCTGGTTTGGCTCGTTTTTCTTTAGTAGATTAAATTAGGTGTTGCTTATGGAATTTTATTCATTCATCCAATGACTGGAGGCACTGAGCAGATACCTGGATCAAAATCTGAGTTCTTCTAACCAGCTCACAAAAATATTGACTACTTTTTACTGCTTGCTTGTTTGTTTGCATTTATTCTAATATTCAATTGGGTTTTTGCTGGCAGAAAAAAGTCCACTGCTGACATAAATGACTTCAAACAATTTGTACAGGTGCCTAAGACTTTTGCACAGTACTATATATCTCAGCACTTACACTGAAGATGTCCTGCAGGTGCCATCACAAGTCGTCATCTCCACAAGGTTTTCAGACCTGCAGCCGTTGCTCTCAAGGAATGTGGAGGTCTTGCTAACACTGCAATGCTTGGTCTTGTTTTTGCCTTCACAGGACAAACATTTGAAGTTAATGTATTAATGTATGAAGTTGTATTTCAAGCGAATATATATAAAACATTTTGATATCAAGTGAATGAGTTTGAATACTTACACATAACACAGCAGCCATCAGGACCAACGACTATTGTTCCCTGTGTACATAAAATAGAAAGAATTTAGTTGGGGGGGAAATTCCTTATATAAGCACCAAAGTGACACCTTTTATTGGTGAATGTATATACTGCTCCATTATTCCACTGATTTATTTGAGCTAAAAATTCCTATTAATTTGCTGTTGGAATCAAAATAGCTTATGCATAAATCTTGGAAATAACAAGTGAGGCTTTGGCAGTTATCAGTTTATCTTAGTATATTATCCTGAGTCTCTTATTATTGTTTATAGTAAACTCATGTTTATATTAAACTCACAGGAATACAGTCTTCTTTATTGATCGGTGGACAAACAAGCTTGGCTTCAATGACGATGAACTGTGTGCCAATTTTCACACACTCAAACTTCAGACATTTATCACTAGGTGGAGTCCAGATTTGACCAGGCTGTGGAGGAACAGGAGACGTGAAGAAGTGAGAAAATTTCATGCGCTTTCGATATGTACAAATTATATGTAAAATGATCAACTATTATTTTAAGCATTCAGGGTTTTTGCTGCAGAAGAACTCACCTTGATGGTATTTGTGGTGTTGCCAAACATAACTATGCAGCTGGTCTGCACACAGGTTCCACAACACTGCCCTTGAACATCTTGATATTCATATCCCTAAGACAAAGAAGAACAGACTGAGTGTGAAGAAACCCAGCATAATTGAACATGTGGAAAAGCACTTCTACAAGCATTTGACTGCTTTTTGCAGTAATGGTAGTAGCAGGAGTATATAATTAGCAGTTTTCTTCAGTAGCTCTTAAATGGTTATTTATGACTGTAGCTGATAGTTTTGTCGACATGAATTTCAGCCTCTCACCAGTGGGCAGTATGTGTCACATGGAAGAGGCTGACACTCAATTTTGTGCCAGCGGTTTTGGGGATCCATGTCATTACTGCATATGCACTGCTCACAGTTTTGCATGGGTACAGCTGAACCAGGCTGTAATTAAACAAAACAATATAAAAAAATACATGCCAAACTCTCCAAAGAAGAAAAGATTATTAATTGTCAAGTTTTATCTGTGTAGTTTTAAATGTTTCGTACCTTGTATTCCGTGTTGTTGAACACGCAGACATTTGGGTTAGGCACTGTAAAAAGTGACAGACTTAATTTTACATCTTCTCTAAATATATTACCATAATCGTTATTTACACATTCTGATCTCCACTCACCGCATTCATATTTTGGACAGCAAACTCCCATTACAACCTCTTGAAGATATCCAAATGGGCAAGTGTGCATCTTACTGTGACAAAGAGCGCCATTGCACACTGTAGAAGGATATTCAAAATGAATGAAAACACATAAATAACAGCTGATTGTGAGTGTCAAGGCCATTGATGAACACCAACATGAAAATCATAGACTTTTTTTTAAAGTAAAAGTCTTAGGGGTTATATTGTATATCACAGTATAATTCAGCACAATGTTATTTCTATACAGTACCACTGAATTATTTATTTATTTATGTATTTAATATTATTTTGTCATGGAAAGTTTGTATTTAATGTCTCATTTTATCTGCTCTGTAATCCACATCTACTCTGAAGTCCACAAGGTGGCGCAAGACCTCGTTCTTCTCTTATGGAAATGGGAATGGTTGTCACAGTGGCCTGTATGGAATGCACCATCTTAGTGGAAGAACCATTAATATCATATATAATATCATATTAATATATACTGCCAAATATCGTGACAGTATTTTTGCTTTTGTTGAGATTGCCACTCTTATTAAAAGTCATCCGGTGACAGTTGCAAGTCAACACTGAAAAAACTTTATCATGGCCCACAAATACAGTGATAGCTACTTAGTGTTGTTGTTTTTTTTTGCTTAACCTAGATCCTGAAGTAAAGGTAACCCTTAGTATAATCATCTGAATTTTATGAAAAGTTATTGTTGTAAAGATTTGCCCTATTTTTTGTCAATATTTGACACCAAATTACAGTAAATGTACTTCCATTCTGTTACAGATCTACTACATATAAATTACAAGGCAAATCAACAGTAATACATTTCAACTTAAAGGGCTGTCTCTGACTTTCTATGGACGTTCTGCTGAGTGTAAACAAAGTGAGTCACATCACTCACCACATGTGGTGTTCGGGCAGCAGCCCACCATCTCCTTGATCTTCTCCTGACCCTCTTGATCGCAGGTAACTGATGGTGGTGTAGTACATGGTGCTTCCTCACAGTATACAGTCAGAGTCTCTGGCAGACACGTGCACGTCGTACAGCCATTATTTTCTGTCCATTTTGCACCCGCCTTCAGAAGTCAAGCACATCATATTTTTAATTTAAAACATGCATATATAGACCACTGACATTAGTATTCACTTCATTATGTTGTTCTTACCATTTTCCATTCTCCATTTTGCAATATGCAAATATCTGATGATGCACAGAAAGAACATATTAGTCCAGTATGCTTTCAGGATGCAAGACGTCTAGATACATACATACATACATACATACATACATACATACATACATACATACATACATACATACGTACATACATACGGAAACAAATACTAACCACAACTTGGAACACAGACATCTGTAAATGGGCTCAATAGTGTAGTGCCCTTTGGACAGTAGCAGCCCTCCCAGAGCATGCCTTCCAAAGCATTGAACACACTGGGCTCACTTAAAAATTTCAGGTTGAATCTGTAGTGGCAGATACCAAAATGTCATGGAAAATATCTTTTTCCTTTTAAACTGACTTTCTGCACTAAGTAAATGTATGTTTGTGTTTGGACTGCACAATACCTGGCATCACAGGTTGGTTCAATCTGAGGACCGCAAGCATTGTACACCTTGGGTGGTGTACAGTTGTAATCTAAGTGTGTAAGACACAAAAACTTTTGTAATCGTGTGAGTTTCACAAATCAACAGTCGCGTGCTGCAGCTTGCATGCACTTACCACACACTCCGTTCGTGGCTCCCCTCCACTCAATGCAGACTTCTGACAGAGCACACTGCTCCGCATACATCTGTAGACTAATGCACCCATAAGATGTATTGTTCGTGTGGCACACGTCAAAGTTGCACGCTGAATAAAATGGCTCGTAAGGGATAAGCTTGTGGCATTTTTCAAAGACCCTGTTGAAAAGAATCAAATGAACACACGGACAAGTCAGTAACACAGAAAACATGTAAAAGATGGAACCTCTGTTGCAAAACATCTGTCTGGGTTTACAAATTAACAATACAAGTTAACCATAAACACACAATGTTCTAGATTTGGCATGGACACTTACTTGCTCCTAATAATTTCACAGATAGAATAGTTGCTGCATTTCACTGGTGGTGGTGAAGGTGGTGTTGATGGGCAGTGGCTGTTGTTATTGTGAACATGCCAGTAAGGAGCCATTTTTTCACAAGATGATATAATGGTGCCGTTTGGCAGGCGACAGTCGTCCGTGCGGTTATTGTCACATGTTCCTGAAAAGTTATTGAAAAATGGTTACATTTTAACTAATTAAATTCAAGTTATCACTTTGAGAGATGGGGAGGTTTTAGTCTCTAATTATACACAGTTGCCTCTAATTATATGCTTTAGACCGGGGCACCCATATCCAATCTTGGAGGCATGGTGTTCAGCACAATTTAGTGGTTCCTCATCAAACACACTTTCTATACCTGGCCATTAATAGGTAAGTTGAACGGGGTGTGTTTGAGCAGGTAAATCATCAAACTGTGCTTGACACAAACCATCAGGACCACAGCTCGACACCAGGACAATGCTTAAGTTAATGATATTAACTCAGGCCATGTTAACTCATCACTAAGAGTGAACAATGATATGTATTACAGTAAGTGTTAGCATCCCATAAGGATAGACACTGGATTCAACTGCTTTAACCTGCAAAGGAAGCTAGAATCATTTTTAGATTTTTTTAAAATTTAGAAATCATTTAGACTAAAAATGGCTGTGCTTTCAGCAGTCTTCACAATCCTTATTTTAACAATATTTCACTATAAGCTTACCACATTGTCCCTCAGTGTTGCTATGGAACTTTTGCCATGGGAGGTTGATGAAAAACATCATTCCAGTAAATGTGACTTGTGCATCAATCTCCGGTATTACTACCAGTGATTCAATGCCATTGTCTGTTATTCTGAAGTCCCTGTTCTGAAATGGCAGTGGGACACGCTTGTGGTTGACATCAATCTATGATGGGGAAAGAAGGTATTTTTCCAGTATTAGCCAGCTAGAACTGAAACAGTATTTATTATTATCAGTCATTCATCAAACATGTATTACATGACATGAAATTGTGACACTGAGGATTTTTTCTCTCACATTATTGCTATAAATGGTCAAAGCAATCACAGTACAGTCCAGACAAGCATAAGCACCACTTATGCAAGGGAAATTGTTTTGTAATCTGCTAAGGACCATGGATATTTTTAGGATTTTTAAGTCAGGATATGTTGTATAAGGCCAGTAAAGTGTGGCTTGCAGGGTACAGTTATTGCAAAAAGCTTTTATAAAATAAATTGATTATTGTGTTTTAGTATTAAACAGTAAAGATGAACCATGCTATCATGCATAAGAATGAACAGCTGACCAAATGTATGCACATGGCTCTTAGCTACAAACAGTCAGTGGTATTACTGGAACTCAAATCCAAGTAGCAGAACCCAGTTTCTCTATGAGCAAAGAATTACCTTAGTTGGTTGAGCTACTGGAGCAATAATAAGACATTGTTTACTTAAAAATAAAACGCTACTACTTTTTTTAATAAACTTCATTAATACAACATTTCATGATTATATAAATAACGAATTTAGTTACCACGTTTGTGACAATTCCATTGGACATCTCCTGTGACATGAAAATCTCAAAGGATTTGTAGTGAACTGTCAGTGATTTAGGACAGGATAGGCCATCTTCAGAATCACAATAGACATTATCAATGATGACACTGAAGTGATATTTTGGATGTATCTCTTTGACCAGGACATAAGAGCAGTTTCCTTGGAATGGGTAGTATGTTCCATCAAATGTAATGTAATGTGGGTCTCCAAAGCCGCTGCAGATACCTGAATAAGACAAAACACACTGCTTTATGAACAGAAAAAATTTAAATAACATACAATAAATTATGAATTTATGTACAATATGTATCAATGTGATCCATGTAGTGTCCAGAAACCTGGTTTAACTCAGTCAGTACTACATTAAATTTAATCAGGAGATGCTGATGGAATTTCACAAATACAAGCAACAGCTGCTGGCATTAAAGATAAATCTGGAATAGAACTTGTGCTCCCTTTACCAGCTCACAAAATAATAAATGTTTTTTTACAAACCAAACAATTATTGATACTTGGTAATGCTTTGTTTGTTTAGGTTAGATTAACTTTTCCAGCGGAACAACATTTTATCTCATGATGAGAAAAATGGCTTTAAGCAATTTACGAAATGTCTTGAAACAATATGTCTAAGACACCTATACACAGTACTGTGCATATATGTACTTACATTGGCATTCATATTCGTAACAGCACCCAGAATCATCAGTGACATTCTGAGGCGGATGGTCATTTACACACATGGGCAAAGGTGCAGGCTCACAATGCATATGCTCATGTTTAATTGCCCCATTTATGCATGTGATATTGGAACATTTCCCATCTGGTACACTTTCACCATTCTGAAGAAAAAATAAGCAAGTTAGACTTGGGCATAAGTGGAAACTCTAGAGGGATTACTAGAGGTATGAGGTGTATCCTGGTATCCGGGCACCCCTCATTGGTGACCGTCCCCTGCTTCACTTGGTGAATGGGTTAAATGCAGAGAAAGAATTTCACATTGATCACACTGTGTGCTGTCTTGTGTTCACATGTGACTAATAAATGAAAATAAATGAAATAAATGAAATGATTTATGTCAAGAAAGAAGTCCAAATATGCTGGATTCACTTAGTATTTCAGAAATAAAGCTGAAACTGGTTGATACGTTGGATGTTTTACCTTAAGGGGAGGCTTATGGTTGTCACAGTCGCGTGGTCGGGGAGTTGTAGTTGTTAATGGCGTAGTTGTAGGTACACCACAAGGAGTCATTTGTGAAACAATGACACATGCGGCGTGTTTGTCCTTAACGCAAGTTGCAATAAAACACCATCCATCACCATCACTTACGTTGTATATTTGGGATCCTATTTTACAAAGTTAGTTTTAAAAAGAGAAGATATAATTGTTGGTGTTTAAATGTTCAGTGTAACTTTAGAGTATAGCTGGAAGCAACAATGAGTTTAATTTTATTTACTATCTAAGTATTATCTAAAAACATAATGAATAAAATATTAAAGATCACGAAAGAATGACATTGAATATGATTATTCTAAATATAATTAGTGCTATAAGTAAATATACATTTGTTACCTGGCAGGAATATTATTCCATCCACATTGCAATGACAACCCTGTGCGATCGGGGTATGATGTTTTGTAGATCCAGTATATATGCTCAATGGTGTGGAAGCTGTTACTGTAGTACTTTGTGGACAATGTCTGTCACAACAGTACACCCTTATTTCATAATCAAAACATTGCTGCTGAAGACCCTGATTCTGGTTCAAACAAATCAGTCCATCTTTGGCATTACAAGTCACTACCTGACCCAGCTGTGAAAGTGGAAGTGCAGGGTACAATTTCGATCTGCATTCTACCACGGCTGGAGTGGAACAGAGGCCAGGATAAGTTTCAGTTATCCGTGTTATTGGAACAATTTCTCCACCATTAGCACCTGTGGTAGGAGGGCCAAAGTCCATCCATGTTGACCATGTGCAAGGCTTGCATGGTGTCGTGGTTGGAGTTGTGGTTTTTGGTGTTGTTGGAGATGTTGTAGTGGTAGGCGGAGATGTAGTTGTTGTAGTGGTTGGACAGTTATTAGTTGCATCGCAACAGTACACCCTTATTTCATAATCAAAGCACTGTTGCTGAACACCCTGATTTTGGTTCAGACAAATCAATCCATCTTTGGCATTACAAGTCACTACCTGACCCAGCTGTGAAAGAAGAAGTCCAGGATAGAGTTTTGCTCTGCATTCTACAGCAGTTGGAGAGGAACAGAGGCCAGGATAAGTTTCAGTTATCCTTGTTATTGGAACAATTTCTCCACCATTAGCACCTGTTGTAGAAGGACCAAAGTCCATCCACGTTGACCAAGTGCAAGGCTTACATTTTGTCGTGGTCGGAGTTGTGGTTTTTGGTGTTGTTGGAGATGTTGTTGTGGATGTTGGAGGTGTTGTTGTGGTAGGTGGAGATGTAGTTGTTGTAGTGGTTGGACATTTATTAGTTGCATCGCAACAGTACACCCTTATCTCATAATCAAAGCACTGTTGCTGAAGACCCTGATTTTGGTTCAGACAAATTAATCCATCTTTGGCATTACAAGTCACTACTTGACCCAGCTGTGAAAGTGGAAGTCCAGGGTAGAGTTTTGCTCTGCA
>JBBIGB010000037.1:1978173-1988615 GCA_037577075.1 Alestopetersius hilgendorfi
CCATTAGCACCTGTTGTAGGAGGGCCAAAGTCCAGCCATGCTGACCAAGTGCAAGGCTTGCATGGTGTCGTGGTCGGTGTTGTGGTTTTCGGTGTTGTTGGAGATGTTGATGTGGATGTTGGAGTTGTTGTCGTTGGAGTTGTTGTTGTGGTAGGCGGAGATGTTGTTGTGGTTGTTGGAGTTGTTGTAGTTGGAGTTGTTGTTGTGGTAGTGGGAGATGTTGTTGTGGTTGTTGGAGTTGTTGTCGTTGGAGTTGTTGTTGTGGTAGACGGAGATGTTGTTGTGGTTGTTGGAGTTGTTGTCAATGGTGTTGGTGTTGTGGTAGTGGATGGACAGTTTTTAGCTGAATCGCAACAGTACACCCTTATCTCATAATCAAAACACTGTTCCTGAAGACCCTGATTTTGGTTCAAACAAATCAATCCATCTTTGGCATTACAAGTCACTACTTGACCAAGCTGTGAAAGTGGAAGTCCAGGGTAGAGTTTTGCTCTGCATTCTACTTCAGCTGGAGTGAAACAGATGTTAGGATACGCTTCAGATATCCTTCTTATTGGAACAATTTCTCCACCATTAGCACCTGTTGTAGGAGGGCCAAAGTCCATCCATGCTGACCAAGTGCAAGGCTTGCATGGTGTCGTGGGTATGGGATATGGTGGTGTGTGAGTGGTTGTCGGAGTGGTTGTTGTGGTGGGTGGAAATGTTGTTGTGGTTGTTGGTGTTTTTGTTGTAGTTGTTTTCGGCATGGTTGTTTTTGGTGGTGTTGTTGTAGTTTGGGTTGTGGTCGAACATTCAATGCTCTTGCAACATTTTGCTTTTATCTCATAATCAAGACAAATGAGAGTTTGATATTTGTTCTCACATAGTAAACCAGAGTCAGTACATGTAACATTTTGATGCAACTCTGATAATGGAACTCCTGGGTAGCGTACTGCTTGACACTGTACTTGGGTTGGTTTTTCACATACTTTATAGCGCCCAGACTTGATTACATTTTTTATAGTTTCATTGTCACCTCCATTCGGCCCATATTCAGGATAATCAACATTCATCCATGGCGTCCAAGTACAGGCTTCACAATGATGTGGGGTTGTCTTTGTTGTGGTAGTTAATGTTTGTGAAGTTTCTGGTTGCTGTGTTGTACAGTGCTTCTTTTCACAGCAGTAAACTCGTATTTGGTAGTTCAAACATAATGGAAATGGCCCTGACTGATCATTGTTCTTGCATATCAAACCCTCTTTGATATTACATTCCACAACTTGCCCAATATCGCTTATGCTTTTATTGGGATACTTTTCAGCTCGACACTGAATTTTGCTAGGTTTTTCACAGATTTTGTTGCCAGCTGCTCTAATATTATTGTATGTTTCAGAGTCTCCGCCATTGGGACCTGGAGTGGGGAATGTTGTATCAAACCATTCTGACCACGAACATGATTGCTGACATGTCGTGGGAGAGGTTGGTCCAGATGTAGTTGTCGGCTGAGTACCAGTGTGCATAGTTGACACTGAAATTAGAAACATGAATTCAGACTTTATATTGCTTATTTGCAATCACACGCACTCATACAATCATCAATAAACTTATTCACAAACAGTTTAGTCAAAGTATAGCACTAACCTGGTCTTGTTGTGGAGAAATTAAAGGCAGTAGTTGGAGAGGTTGTTGTTGGTGGAGACGTAGGGCAAGGGTACATTTTCCTATCAATTTTTCCATTCTCTTCACAGACAGCTGTCATGCAGTGGCCAAGCCCATCAGTGGTGTTGTAGATAATGCTTCCATATCGATATGTTTTCCCGTCATAGGTACAGGTACAAGCTGAACAGCCAGAGGTGAGCAGGTTAACTCTTCTACTTACCAAGCAGGTTTAAATGTGAAGAGCTATTTGGAATATAAAAGTTGTATTGGAATGGAACATTGCTTCTTACCTGTAATATCTTTTGAGCAGCTGATTGTCATAGAATGGCAAGAGCTTTATAAGAAAAAAAAGAAAAAAAGCACTTAGTTTTAAATATGTTAAATAATAAATAATAACTTATATAATTGCAAGCATACCATATCTGACAGTTTTCTTTGGTGGGAACATTCTGTCCATTGCTGTAATGCTTCCCTTCTTTGTCGTAGCAGCCACAGTTCTCCTTCTCCACACACTTCATTGTGTCTTCATCAAAATATGGCTGCTCCACAGGACATTTTGGATAACAGCCTAAGAAGTACGAATAATGAGTCAAATGTGGCTGAAACCTATTAATACAAGTGGGCATACTAGAATGTATATTAATTTATTGCTGTTCGCTTCATTTTACAGAAGTATTGTTGAAGTATTGTATCATATACATTTTATTTTATTTGGATTCTCTCCCTCTGTTTATATATCACAGACAGCATTGGTAATCAGCTGTATATTTGCTTATATTTAACATAGTTCAAATAGCAAACAATAATTCAATGTAATAATCTGACTTTCTATATACAGAATGTTAGAATGTAAAATGTAAAGCACACAAAAAATAAGAGACTAATGCAATTTATTTTTAAATCAGCATCTCTATGAGTATGACAACCATTTCATGCCAGAATCTGTTAAATTCCTACACAAGCACCTTGTTCTGCTTCATGAGGTACTGATTAGGTGATTACCTGAATCAAATCTTGAGATAAATTATAAAAAAACATGTCAAAGGTAATTACATTTGCTTTGTAATTACTAGGGCATTAAGTCGAGTAGTCGTGTGGGTTTTTTTCCTCTCTCTGTGCGCTCGCTTGTGTACTCAATCTCTGCCTCTGATTGGCTTACGCTGACACAAACTCCTTGGTTTAACCAATTATTACAGACCCTCAATAAAAAGGGCACGAGGGGACTCTAAACACAAGACCACAACAAGATGAAAAAGAAGACAGACACACGATAC
This sequence comes from Alestopetersius hilgendorfi, assembly GCA_037577075.1. Taxonomy (NCBI): domain Eukaryota; kingdom Metazoa; phylum Chordata; class Actinopteri; order Characiformes; family Alestidae; genus Alestopetersius; species Alestopetersius hilgendorfi. The sequence goes on from JBBIGB010000037.1 coordinate 1,981,086, forward strand.
ACTTCACTCTAGACCACACAAACAGCACGGTGACCTGCACAATCTACTAGTCATTAGCCTTTGGGCTTTTTTTGTTTAATTGTCATGTTGACTGTTAATATTACAGAGAACTTTGCTCAATGTTGGACATCTGTGTTCCTCTGCTGACATCATCAAAGGACTAGTCGACTTGACTTCGACTTTGTGACGGATAAATCAACTTGAAAAAATCTGGAGTCGTTAATGCCCTAATAAGTACATGACTTGAGATCCTGTCACTGAATGTATTTTGTGTCCTTTTAAGTGTCCTTTTATATTATGTGCTTTATTTATGCTGCTACAACAAACTAACCTCGCTCTAAGATAAGTCATTTTTTCTATACATCTGTCTGTCTGTGTGTCTTTTACATTTAAGAGCTCATATTCCTTTTGTTTACCTTCCAGTGGTGGTATCTGGCTGGAACACGTCCCAGAGGGGTTCCTACAAGTCTTCATACAAGGGGCGCCACAGGGTTTGTAGTGCCATTCACACTCTCCAGGGGGGTTATAGTAATCACAAAAAAGCGCTGCAAGAACAACACAACTTTCAAGCTCAAACATGTGCAAGTGACTGTTTTTTGGTCATATGTGTTATGTCCATTCAGTTTGAGGGTAAATTGTTTTTCAAGAGTAAATGTAGAATACTACAAACACTGACACATTTATTAACAGCTACCATATATCTTTCCCTCCCTACATAAGCTGTAGAGCCTGAATATACCCTTCTCTTTTTTAGAAAGGGACTATTTCTTATTCTTATTGATTCTTATTGTGTAACACAGTGTGTACACTCCCACTTGTCCCTTCACACAGCAGTAGCTGCCAGTTAATGCAGAGTTAATTTCATCTTTCAGGCTTATCTCTCCACTTCTCCTAAGAACATCATCTGGGTACCCCCCAAAGCAACAGAATCCCTTTTTATGGTCAAGAAGCTCCTGAAGGGTCATCTATTCAGAGAGCACCCTGTCTCATCACACCTCAATCACACTTGCTCTTCTACCTGAATAATCTCTCAACTTCTTGCACTACTCCCTACTTAAAGACATCTGGTTCTCCCACGGTCCTGAAACTTGAGTGTTTGCTTTGGATAAAATGTCTGCCAAATGAATGTGATTTAATGGAATGCATTTGTATTCCGAGTATGATGTGAGCCAATCTCTTACAGTGACTTCATCCATGCTACAGAAGCTAGTGGTGTAAGCTACAGGGCTACCCATATTGAAACAGCTAAAGCTGGTGGACGTTCTGCTAGGCTGGTAAATCAGATGTTTATTCCAAATTATACACAAAAAATCACTTACCATCTGTTTCCAACCTTTCTCACACAACAAAATAAACAGAAAATTTGGGGGCAATAGTTTTGACTTGTCGAGGGGATGGCAGAAAATGTATTGTAGAAAATGTAGTGTGTAGTGTGACCCCTCAAGAAAATGATATGCATGATACACATCTTTAAAAACTTTTATTAAGAAGTAATTGACTCACGGCAGATGTTAGGTGTTCTCCATGCAATACAGGCTCCGCCCTCATTACAGGCTTCTGCGTATGCTGCGACAGCTGTGCAGAAACACTCGCAGTCTCCACCAGAATCACAAGCACATGCGTCCCACACACAAGCCTCATAATATGGTGCAGGATCCACCTTGACAAGAAACAAGAATGTTAAGAATGACAAGAGAAAAATGGCGCAATTAACTAACTTCAGATGGATAAAAACAAATTACCTGTGAGTGGCAGGCTTTAAAAACCTCACTCATGATGATGCTACACTGTTTCTGAGCCCAGGCCTGTCTGTAGGGGTTGAAGGAACATGGATTCCGTATGCTGTCTGCATTAGGGCAGCTAGAGGAATCTTTCCAGCTGTTTCCAAAGTCCAAAGCATTGTTCACCTCTCCTTGGTTCCTCAAAGTGAAGTCGTTCTTTGTATTGCCATCATAGGTTCCGCAAAGTCCACACACTTTACCCTATTACAAAAGATCAGGCTAGCTGTGATGCTTAAAAACATCTATTCACAGCATCTGCATACAGAACAAGACTCAACTTTCAATTGTTTAGCTTGTGTGGACATCCTCACCTTGTATTCCGGACTGAGCTTGATAAATATGCTTGTCTTCCGGTCCCACATGAGGATTAGTCCGTTATTAGCCTCAATCACCAGGTAGATTCCCATGAACTGGATCTGGTAGGGAATTTCTTCTCCCTGATCCCTTTGGACAACTTGAAAGCTTCCATCTGTTAGTATGAGCTCATTACTCTGTAAGAAGGAAATAAGTGATTGTTGTGATTACATCAACAACACACTATTGTTCTTCTTTTTTTATCATTATTATTATTACTGTTACAATTTTTGTAGCCACTTCTCCTCTCAGAGCTTTTGAAATATGAGCATGACTCCAATGTCAAAAAGTCAATCGATATCTAGTGTACACCATTAATTGATCAGATGATCAGGGGCCGAGTATTGATTGTTTTAAAAATCCATTTTTGTGGTTGAGTCTCATCCATTGTGAATGTGGTCGATGGTCGAGCCCTGTTTAAATTCTGTTTGGTGAGAGAGGGTTGACAGCCAATGTAGAGCAGAGTGCTGGTTTGAATCCCAGTTGCAAGTGATATTTTTTTGCCCATAAAACCAATGTTTGGGTGGCTCCAAACACTGATTTCATAACAAACACACGATCACATTGCATTTTCTCATGGAAATGCAACCTAGCTGGACATCCTTATTTGCTTTTAGTCTAATTTTTTTTCTTCCAAATATGGTAAATAAAGGCAAGAATAAAGTCTTTACCCCCAAGAAGAGCTTTATAGATTTGGAGCAGGTTGTGCCAGTGGTTCCACAGGGAATGTTTTCAGTGATGACTCTGAAGGTGGCGCTGGCATTGCTGTCACAGTGATCCTAAATCAGTCACAGAAAAAACGTTTATATGCACTTTTTGTCTTTTTCCCTTTTCCGATTACACTTAAGAGCAATCAACATACCTAAACTAATCTTTACTAATGGAAAAAAATCCTGTGGGAGAAATGAACACCACCACAAGTTCTTTTTCATTTAGGCTTATTTTCATTATTGTTGGGTTTTAAAATGAATAATAACAGCGCTAATATAATAGTTTGCATGTGTATCTAGGACTGTACAGTAGAATTAAGGATGAGCTACTGCTGTTTAACTACACACACATTCCTTTTATGTGCAAAACTATTCAATCCTGATCATGATTCAGCCATATCGTTGGCCCCACTTTCCAATAACATGAATTTTTCATTGAACTTTTAGTGATAGCACCTGGAACACAGGGGACTTACTCTGACAAGGGTATATTCGCAGTCTCCATCAAAGGTGAATCTCTTCCCGTCAAAAGTGATGTAATGTCCATCACCATATGCTGTGCAGATTCCATGGCACAGATTTGTGGTGCACTGCCATTTCCTGTCTTTACATGTGCTACATTCAGAGGAGAGGGGATAAGGGAATTAATGACTCTGGACCCTTTTTCTGTAGGACAAACTGATAGTAAGTGAAGATCAAGAATTCTGGCTTCAATAGCTGTTCCTTAATGTAAATTCAGTTGTTCTGTTTCCTTTTAGACAATTCTAAACTAGTCGAAATTATTATAGCAAGCACACTTTCTGTGATTTTTTGTGAAAGAGACAAAAAACATGCAAGTATTTTTTCATTATTGTTTGTTTAATATAATATAATTTAAATTTTATGTTTATTTTTAACACAGCAATTCACAGCATTTCACTGCGTGCTATGTATGATTGTGAATGTGAATTTGATTTTGATTTCACATCTGAAAGGGGCAAATGCCATTCACACAGTGCAAACGTTTTATGACAAATGGTAATAATCCAATGGTCTAAAAAATGTTTTTTACTGTACTTTACTGTAGGCTAGCGTTCATAAGGCTGTGTGAAATCTATATAAGCCTTAAATGGCAACTGACATTTACCATACAGACATACTATAATATACTATAAAGCCTTGATGAAGAGAACAAACCTTTATAAATGTTAATGTGGTATTATGTCGGTTGGCAAAAAATACTAATATATAGTGTCTTGTATATATTTTCACTGTATATGGTGTCACTTATATAGACTGATATGAGGCACGTTGAATTCTGTCAAGGTAAAGTGTTACCCTTTTTCCATCTAAAAGGTTTTGGGCATGCAAAGCTTTGATATGACAACAGTCTTCATTCCTAATTAGAGTATTAATAATTCAGATTTTTTGTTCTTTAATTTTCAGGCAATGCAATGTTCAGTGTAGAAAAAAATGTGAGCTGTTCAATGTTTACCAGGTATTGCAGTCAACTTTGATGGAATCTCCAGGTTGGTGAAGAACACCGTTGTGGACACAAGGACACAGTTCCTCTTTAATGCAGTTTCCTTTCCCATCAGACACGAGTCCAGAAGGACACACGCAGCCTGAGATACACTCTGTACTGATCTGTTGGAGAACAGTTTCATGTTAGTGTGTATATTAGTCGACTAGTCATTTGAACAATCGTTGGCGTCCAACACTGAGCAACTTTTATTAAAGTTCTCTGTAACATTAACAGTCAACATGACAATTAAACAAAACAAAACAAAGACTAATACCTTGAATTTTCTGGTAAATTTAAGTGTACAACCGTGAGTGGGATCAGCTTAAGCTGCGGCAGGACTAGTCGACTTTTGTGTTAATGCCCTAATATATATATATATATATATGTACGCATCTTTATTTTCACACAAAAATTTTCTCACAAAGAACTCACACAGGCCATGTCCAAAGTGTTACAGCTCTTCTGGCACTCAGAACCTGTGGATCCTGGGGGAGTGTTGGTGCAGTTGAGGAAAACCATAGGCGAGGAGCAAGCTGAGGGCAATAGGTAAATTATTTCAGTAACAATGTTCTGTTTATGACATCCAGAACAATCAAAGTTCATTGTAATCCATGCTTATACATGCTCTGAAATACAAAGACCTCAGCAGATAAAAGTAAATTAGGATGTTTTTTCATCAGGTGATAATTTGGCAGAATTACACTTAGCTAAAACTACGATGCTAACACTACATTAGTCGTTTGTAGAAAACAGCAGGTCTGTTTGAGATTATTTAACTAATAGGCTCTATTCCTTGTTAGCTTTCTTAGCTATCGTTTCAACTGCCATCCCTGGCTGCTAACCTGAAGAAATAAGCCGGCTCTATGCTGGAGCTTCACTCATACTCAGAACATTTCATATATATATATAGTAGTGCTTCCTCATTTCCTTAGTCCCTGACAGTACTCTCTGCACACTGTGTTTACTTACAAACCCCTTCCTTACTTGGAACATATGACGTATTTGCACATATTGCCTTTCCTTTAGCTTAATATATCACACACTGTTTGTATTATCCCCCATTCATTTGACATCACTAGTCTTTTTGTCCTTTGTGATCCTGTCTATTGTAGTAATAGTATTCTGCGTCTGTTTGAACATCTTATTTGTCTTTCTTTATAGTGCTAATTTTATACTTGTGGCAGTGTCACGATATGCTGAATATTTCCCATGGCTACCCGAACCATCTGTTATTACACTTCTGTCATTTTACACTCTGAAAAATGATAATGGAGTATAATGGAATATTTGACCAGTTTTACATAATGGGCATATGGGCCATATTACATTATGAACTACATTTAATGCGAATAATGGATCTTAAACTGTGGGATCACTCACATGGCTGGTCACTGGAATGTCCGATGCAGCTGAGTTGGCCAGCCCTGCAGGTGCTGAAACATAATATTAATGTAATGAATTAATTACTCATCTGTCATTTTCTACTGGTGTAATGACAAACAACAGATTTGGTTTTGTGGCTAACCACATGGCGCCGTCCTTGCTGATGACTTCACCAGGTGGAATCACAGATCCTTTGAAGTAGCAAGAGCATTTAGCAGGTGGGACACATTTTCCACCCTCATCAAGATATGTTCCCGGAGCACAGACACATCCGTCCACAGGCTCAAAGGTGACAGCACATGTGAAGTCTGGGTCACTGTGGCAGCGGCATGACCGGGTACTGTTCTGAACGTCATAGGAGTAGACCATGGTGCTGGGGCAGGTGGTATATTTCGCTGTGATCAAAAAATACATAGTTTTGCTATAAATACAATTCATGTGTGATCTATTGGTGAACTACACAGCAGAACAGTCAAGGGGTGTGTTACATAATTGTCAGTGCTGTAACGTGGGTAGAGAAGTCATATAATATTGTTCTATTTGCTCATTTCACCTGACCGCCATCTTGAAATCCAAAGTGAGGCTGAGATGGGAAAATTAGGAATGGAGTACATTTACATTTGCGTTTACATTTATGGCATTTAGCTGATGCTCTTATCCAGAGTGGTGTACATCAGTGGTCGAGTAGTCCACATCTGTTTCTTAAACCTGTAAAGCAACTTCAATCTACTATACAACCAATTTACTGCACGCTCGATGCACCTAAACAACACCTGTTATTTTAGTATTTTAATACTGAAATCACTGTTTGGGTATTCCTTTCATCACACAGACACAGTGAACACACTGACCCACAGTTTGGTAAAACCCTTCATTCTTTTAACAGAACTTCACTGAAGGTAAAAAATGACTGGCCCATAGCTTATTAGGTTATCTGACGCAACCTCTAAAATACCTACCAGTCTTTTTGTGTTAGTTTAACTAGCTGAGTTTCTTTTTCAGTATAAAAGAGCTCACGGTTTTCCATTTCTCTAGTGGACTCTTTGGTAGCAGTTAATAAAAATGAGCTGGTTTTGCTCCACATAGTGTACCACAAATATCAGTGGAAGAAATATGGTCTATTTTATTAAAATATATACCAAAGTGAATTGATTATAAGCTCTTTCTATTTTACCCACACCAGAGTTACAGAAACTAACATAAATGTGAAGGAATCACTTACAGCAGGCTTCGTTTCTCCAGCCGTTCAGTAAGATCCCTTTGGCAGCACAAGCATGAACGTAAGACGAAAGTGCTGCACACATGCAACTCTCGCTGTTCTCACAGTTACAGGTGTCATACATGCAGTTCTGTATAATAAACAAACCAGAAAAAAGTTACTCCCCACAGTTCAACAGTAAATTTATGGTTAACATTATGGCCAGAGCGATATATAGATAAGCCCATAATACTGGCCAGTATTGCCATTGCGAATTATAGGCACCACATTTTGGGGGCTATAACTAATGAAAGTAGTAAAAAGTAAAAGCCAATTAATAGACTAATGTGCAAAGAATGCTAGGTAGCTGTTTTAATATAGCTGTTTCCAATAGTCTTTCTTTCTTCTTTTTTTTTACACAATCGTACCATTAACATTCGAACCTTTTCACCATTCGCTTTGCTTTTGTAGTTCATGTTTTAAAAACATTCTACATAAACTGTCACGGTCAAGGGGGGCTAGATCGGAGTATGGACCAGACTTGAGAACGTGAATCCATTTCTGTGGTTTTTATTCAAAGCAAAACAAAACAGGAAAACA
>JBBIGB010000037.1:1988715-2001443 GCA_037577075.1 Alestopetersius hilgendorfi
TCATCATCATCATCATCATCATCATCATCATCATATATATACGGTCCGTTCTGCTCTGGAGAAGAAACAGCAGCTCAGATCTGAAGAACTGATGTTAACAGCAGATGAAATTATTATAAATATATGTTAGAATCTATGTGTAATGTCATAAACCATGCATATGGTTCTTAATATTGCATATATAAATGACAGTACATAATAAATAAAGTAAGCCAATCTAATCTCAGATGAAACAGGAATAATAATTTCATCCTACATCAGGTCTTCAGATCTGAGCTGCTGTTTCTCCCCCAGAGCAGAACAGAATGTCCAGATCAGACCCAACTCTAAACACACTGTTCATCATCTCACAGGAATGAAAAATTTCACATAAGCCATGTTTCAGTGGAATTACAGCAGGCAGTAACTGTGTAGTTAATGTATAAATTAATAAACACATTTTTACGAAGTCATATCAGTGTAGCAGCTTTTCAGTGTGTGTGTGTGTGTGTGTGTGTGTGTGTGTGTGTGTGTGTGTGTGTGTGTGTGTGTGTTGGATGTTGGATGTTACATTTCAGATGATGGTTTTATTTCAGTTGATTTTGTTTTTTCAGTGTCAGATGTTGGATATTGAATGTTGGATGCTGGATTTTCGGTGTTGGGTGCTGAAAGTTTTTTTCTATTTCAGTATTGGATGTTGGAATGTTGGATGTTGAATTATAGATTTTGGAAAATTATAAGTTTGATGTTAGATTTTGGAAGCTGGATGATGGATGTTGGATGCTGGATGTTGGAAGCTGGATGATAGATGTTAAATGCTTAATGCAGCTGCTGATGCTGGCTCAGAGTGTAACTCACCGTCGCTGTCGAAGTGTGTCCACACATCCATGAACTGTGAGGCGGTGAGTTCTGCCAGGTGCAGGTGCGGTACGGGCTGAGCCATCTCTCTCTCTCTCTCTCTCTCTCTGCTCTTCCCTCACACTGTAATGCTCCTCAGCTCTTCAAACACACTGAAAATACTCTCACTGTCAGCGCAGTCTTATTTACCCCCCACTCCACCAACTCCCTCCTGCCCCACCAACCCACCAACCACTACCCACTTCAGAGCGCCTGCAGTTCCCTCACTGGCCTGCAGGGGGCGAACACTCTTCACTGCGTTTCAGGGAGCGCACATACGACAAAGATTAGAAAGGGACAGAGCAGGGGGTGTACACAGAAAGATAGTGAGAGATGATACGGACAGGAATTAAGTCATTGAATTGAATTAATCATGCCGAAACAAATGTGCTTTAACACTAGTAAACACTCCCCCAAAATGCCTAAACACCAGTAAATGCCCCTAATTGGCACTAAAAGCTTCCCATGAATAAAAATGTGTAAATACCTTTAAATAACCCTTAAATACATATAAATATCCACAAATACGCCTACATGCTCACAAATATCTTTAAAAACCCTATAAAATACAACTACTTACCAATAACATATTTCCAAATACCCATAAAATCCCACAATTACCCACTAAACACTCCAAAACCCTCCAAATACTCTTAATGAACTCCGATATACACCCCAAATACCCCATAAATACTCCAAAATACCACTTGCTGCTCCAAACATCCCAAATAGCACAAAAAGACTCCCAACAACACTGAAATGCCCCCAAATACTCCCCAAACACCCCCAACAACACACTTCATCGCACAAGCACCCTGTTCTGACATTCTTCCATATAAACAATACTAAAAACCTACTAATCTGGCTTTAGTTATAAACAATTAACAAAACTCCTTAACTCATTCCCATGCCAACTAATTTAGCGTAATTATCTCAATCAAACATGTGTACCTATTTTTATGTTTCCATTTAAATGGCAACATATGTTTAAGCATAAAGCAGGTGTTTCCAATAAAGTGGTCAGAGAATGTACGCACAAAAAGGCAGCATGTAGGTGTGATCATATGTGTAAAACTCAACCTGAGGTCTTAAATAAAGGCAGTGCCAGCGTAAAGGGGCGGGGGGGGGGGGTTTGGGTGACATTGGAAGGCATTGTCTGCCCTAGCGAGTCGCCATGCCCCCCCACACACTCTAGTGTCGCTCATATGAATATAGTTCACGATCGATAGTGCCCCCCCATTTTCAGCTAGACGCCGGCCCTGAATAAAGGTAAGCTCGGAGCTGTTTGGCCTACATCTGTTTTGATCATGCATGCAGCCTAATTTGTGTGCATGAATGATTAGGTTGTGTGTGTGTGGTAACACACAAAATGCACAGTGTGTGTGTTGTGTGCCTGCATCACAGGGGTCCAAAAGTTACTGTTTATGGGCTCAGATGGGGTATATTCTATGAAAAATGATTTTGATTTTCCCCAGTGTGTCTCCAAACACAGTCACATACACACAGAACAGGCTGTGCGGTTGTGTGTGTGTAAAGTGTAGCACGCTCTCATAAGAGAAGGCCAATTTTCCCCCATCAAAAATGATGGGCCGCAGATGGCAGATACCTTTGTTATGACAACCTACCCCAGCAGCCAATCAGCTGCCTCCTTCTGCTGCTCAAATATACAGTTACACACACACACACACACACACACACATACACATCCCTCTGTTTTCATTTGGCAGAGGCTTTTATCAAAAGTGACTTACAAGTGCAGTACAATCCAAGCATTCAGCTGTGTACAGTTCATTTTATCAGAAACATCTCTGCGCAGACGCACTTTGTTAACAACTTGTTGGTTTTTGCACCAAAAATGTGACAGTATGTAAATATACATCAATATGGTGTGCCCATATATTAGGTGTTTCTAATAAAGGGGTCAGTGAGTTTAAGCACTGGGTAGGCGTGTCCACTAATAAGGCCAGTGAGTGGATGCACAAGATACGTGTTGACCAGTAGTTTGACAAATTTCTTCAAAAAGAGTTAAATTTGTATAGCAAGTTGGCCCCTAGGGGACGAATGACCCAAGCTCATCTGTGGAGTAGCGCCACCTAGTGAATAAAGTCAATACAACAATCGTGCAATATTTTGTGATCCTGCTCTTTACAGCACTTTGATAAATATGGTGCTCAGTATTAAAATTAAAAACAGTATTAAATAATTTACAAATGGCTACTTTACACTGCCAAAACCTTTTTTTTCTTTACAGCCTAAAAAGTTTCAATAAACTTAAAACCATCCCCAAACTTTTGGCTGAACATAATCTAAAGCGAAGGCAATCAAACGTCTTTCTATCAGAAGAACAGCAGCCAGTCTAAGCAGTAAAAACATCTTTTATTCACCCATTTCCAAAACATGTGTCAGAAACACGGCTGTGCAACTGCTTTAAAAGTGCACCGAGCTGAAAAGTGTGAATGAAATACGATGGTGCGCAGAGAGTGCAGGCCGTAAATCAGCCCAGGATGTTTCTCTGTCTTCAGCTCACCAGCTGCTTTGGTGTTTAAATGGTGTGAAGGACAAACTTCTGCAGAGAAAAGGACGTTCTATCATCAGCTATGCCAAGAAAGTCCTGAAGCTTTAGGAGGCCAATTAAGAAGACATTAAAAAAAAGACACTGTTTAAATCAAAATTAGTCATTTTTAACAAAGTCTTTCATTTAAAAGAGGTTCAAAAGTTTAATAAGTGTAGAGTTTAATTTTTCTTTCAGGTTGTATCATAAATGGAGACCTAATGGAGGGTTCATTCACTGGCTGCTTTATTAGAAAAACGCACCTCATGCTTCCACTCACTGGTCACTTTCCTTTATATTTTGCTTTGAAACACACTGTTGGTGCAAAAATACTATACTGTCTTATTTTTGGCATAATGAGCCGATAAAATGAAAGAAATGGAAACAAATGTTTTACTGAAAATTAGTATTGAAAGTCCTTCAGGAAGCCTGGAGAACTGTACATCGAGAAAGAAGAAAGAAACAAGAAAGTCTGGATCTCTGGAAGCAAAATGTGAAGAAATGGGGGCTCAAGACTTTTGCACAGCACTGTATAAACCCATCCACAAATGCATTGGGTTATGAATGGCAAAAATGTATAATGCAGCCTAAATCAACCACTAGAATGTAGTTGTTTAAATGGGAACACCACTAATGTTTCTACTTTTCAAAATAATTACATTATTAAGGTGTAAACCAAGTAATTCAGAATCATGTGAACACTTCATTCTACAGAAAACCATCCTACTGTTACCACATACTGAAAACATGGACCAACTTATCACTTCAAATATAAGAAAACGAACCCATAATATAAGCTGGATTTGTTTATAGAAACCACTATATTCTATACAGAAATGACCACGCAGGCTTGGTTAGGCTGAGCAGAACCAAAGAACCAAGGCATTAAACATGCATGTTCTTGAGGGTCAGCGTTTATGTGTGTATGTGGCCATCCTTGTGCAGCGATGTGTGTGTGTGTGCGCGTGCATGAGTGCCATATATGCTCGTATGTGAGCGTCAAGCGAAGCATCTTCAAGAGCCGCTGTTCACAGCTGATGTGAGTTAATGCATTATTTCTTCAGCGCTCCCTCGCCTCTTCGCTCTCCCAATGTCCATAACGCTTATTTCCTGTCCTCTGCTCTTCTCAAAGCCCTCTCTGGAACACACTTCTGTAATAATTCAATAATCACTCTTAAATGGTCCATTTACAAGATCTGCACTTCCATCACACTTTTAATCTTCTCTTTTTGATTTATATGTGCTTCTTGATTATTATATTTTTGTTCTTTCCTGTAAATCACATTGAACCATCTTTGTGTATGATAATGGGGTATATAAAAAGGTGAAAAAAAGTGAGTAATTACCATTTACAAACGTAAAAAGTGAGCAGCAATTAAACGGAATCTATCCAATTATAATAAATTTATCTACAATTAGAGGTTTACTGGTTTGAATCAATTCGATTCGAGATACAACTTTATATTTTACTGAAGAAACATTGATGACTATGTTTGCATAACCTACTAAAAGCCATGAGTGAGAAGAATATCATATTTTGATGTATGGTATTAGGCAAAAGTCTTGAGACCCGTTCTCATTTCACATTTTGGTTCCAAAGATCCAGACTTCCTTTGTTTTAAGACAGTCTTGAGGAACAGGTCTCCAGGCTTCCTGAAGGACTTTCAAAGATTTTCAGTCCAGTCCCTAACCAATTTCAGAGTAACGTTATTTTTGTTTAAGCCACACAGTGACCTACAAATGAACCATTCAAGTATAACAAAGCCATTTAACACACCCCTAGGTGCATGTTTGTCTGTGATGGGACTGGTGACCTGTTCAGGGTGTTTCTGCTGGGATGGGCTCTGGCACTCCCTGCACTGCCACCCTGGTTAGGATAAGCAATGCAGATAATAAATGGATAAAGTAGCTCGACTGCAACTCTAAACAAGTGTCTAATAATATAGTATGGTGCAAATGTCTTAAACCATTATCCTTTCTTCTTATTTTGTTTTGAATCTTTTTTGCTGCAAAAAGTTTTTCATGTCTGTCGAACTGTCTGCTTTGTGGCGTTAAATGGAAGATGAAAGATTAAATGAAAAGATGGGAACAAATGTTTTACTGTGACAGACTGCAAAGTACTTGAAGATACAAGGAGCCTAGATAAAGGAGTTCCAACCACTCAGCATTCAGTACCACCAGTATACTGATCACCGCTTCATCACCTGAAATCATCTGCACCCGTTTCTTCACTGGTGCAGTCTTTAAGTCAGATGCGTTTGTTCTGCTTGAATGACTAATGCAGTTCACAAAAAAAACCCCATTCATCTGAAACTGGTCAGGTTCAGGGACTGGACTGAAAATGGGCCTGGGGGACTGTTCCTCAAGACTACATTAAAATACAACAAAGTCTGTGTCTTTGGAAACAAAATATAAAGAAATGAGGGGTGGCTCAGGACAGTGTCTCCCAAGGTCTCCCACTAGCAATGTTTTATGTACATATGAAACAGCAGCACATTTTCCCAGTAAAGAAAATAACTTTAATATCTGAGGCAGCTGAACAGAAATGCAGAAATAATGCAAACAGCATTATTTCAAGTGCTGCAAAACAGACAATATACATATAAACACAATAAAATAATATAAAATTTCCACCCTTGATCTATGTTAATATAACAAAAAGACGTCATTTAAAGTACAACAAAAAGAAAACCGTTGTTTGTGTCAACATATCACCCAACACTATTGATAGTTCAAAACATTCTCAGTCCCACGTCACACCCCATTCAACTTCTCAGGTACTTTTCAGGGCCTTCATGATTCAGGGCCAGTGTGGAAGAGGAAAGAAGCTTCAGAAAGAGGTACATGATATTGAAAAACATATATTGCAATTACACTGTTACTGCAAAAAAAAAGTTATGTGTTATTTAAAGTTCACTGCCTTGAATGACACCCACAGAAACTCACCTGGATGGACTGAGATTGGTCAAGACTGCGGCTGCACAATATATCGATCATTGCTTCTTATTGCGATTTTGTCCTTTGAAGCACTGATATCACAGAAATCTAAAATAAGCTATAATTAAACATGGAACTCGTGTGTTATGAACAACACTAACCAGTGATGAATTGTGCCGTCTAGTTAAATGTAAATTGTTTTAGTCAAAAATAACCAGAATTATTAATGATGTGTTAAATATGATGAATGAATAGATATACTATATTGTTCCTTGCAATACTGATATCACAGACAGCTAAAACAAACCATCGAGACTATAATTAAGCCTTGAATGTGTTGTGAGCATCCCCATTCACTGTTGCTAATGAATTAGAGTGCAAACAGTTTGTCAAAAATAAACCAGGCAAATCTGATTAGCTTAATAAAATGAATAAAAACCACTTAAAAGTTCTATATGATAATCAGAATATGTTGCCATGCAAACTCCAGAACTCCCACAACATGCAGTCCTAGTTTAGGCTGCCCACAGAAAATCAATAAAACTGACTGACATATCAGATATCAGTACTACAAAGGCTACGGTTTCCATGAAAATTAACAAACAATATATTGTGCAGCTCTTCCACAGACTGGTACTGAGCACCAGTGATGATGCTACCTGCCCATTCCAGTCTGCATTAGTATATGGAGCTGCTGCCTCATGATAGTGTTATTGAGGCTGGACAGAAATTGTGGCAAGGCTCCTCTAGTTAGTTCCTCCACTGGTGCAAAATGCATAAGCTGCTTGCTTGGCTCAAACCTGTCCATTTCATCCAGAACCTCCTGGAGGAAGCGGATAGCCCTGGGGAACATGGAGAAACCCACACACAGGAGTACCGCGGGAGGTCCAGCAGACGGGCAGCGGAAGCTAATGGAGCGGAAGCACAAGTGGAGGGTGAGGACCAGACATGCCGTGAAACGAGTCAAAGCTGAGCACAATGGAACCACCAACGCTGATCCTTCACTAAGACCACGCAAAGCTGACAGAACACTGCTCAGGAGCTTCTGCTGATGATCTGGCTGTCCATCATACAATGTGGAAGAGAATACCTCTGAATAAGAAGGCCCTGGACAAAACTGCGGCTGTAGAACGTTTCCTGAGAGAGGCAACTTCTGCCAGGAAAGGTTTCCCACCACCAGACATGAAGAAACACTTGGAAAGTTGCAGACTTCAGTTAATATGGAAGCAGGAGACTGAAACCTGCACAAGCTGCATGTGTTAATCCTTAGCGGTGGCCCTTCTGGAAAAAGTGAACATTCTTCTAGAGCTTCGTTCAGAAGATCCAACAAGTCCTGCTCACAGAAAGTGGAACTGCACACTTTTGGGAGAGCAGCTCCAACACGAGTGAACCAGGAATCTAAATCACACTCAGTTAAAGGGCCGCTTAAAACAAACTCATGACCTTCAATGCCCCGGCAGTGTTCTTCTACCCAGAGCCGGTAAGCTCCCTGAGCAAGGCGCTGCCTCCACTGCAGGAACTGCATCTCCTTGCGCTGATTGAAAGAGCCCAACTGCTTCCTTTGACATGGCTTTCCAAAACTCATCGATCCGCCTCGGCACACCCAGCGCTTCCGTGAAAGGAACTGCACCTAACATAGCGAGAAAACATAATAGTAGATATTAAAAGCAAAAAGTTGGAGACAGAATGCACCTCTGCATTTTGAAAAGACAATGAAAAACTGAACACAATATTTGTAAAATAAAGTAGGAACATGAAGGGAAAACAATCAAAGTCAATCTGTCTAAAGGCTCCAGTGCATCACTCAGCAGTTCATTACTGAATGAAACTAAACCCAGATCGATACCAGAAAGATTTGTGGTAGGTGATATGTGGCTTGAAATGTACATGTAGAAAATCAGTCAAATCATGTTTCCCCTCATATCTTTTTGCTGGAAAATGGGTGTTCTGATAAATCGGGTTCTTCGTGTAATCTAATAAAAGTCTAATTATGTTCATCTTTAACAATTAAATCTGTTGGCAAATTGGTGCATGAATGGGCAGGGCTAAACTGTAGCCAGAATAATGAGATACATTTAAATATGGGTTTGTGGCATCACAAAAACTGATTTGAAATCAGGCTGTTTTTGTAGTTTATTTATCCATATATGGAGTAAAACTTTAATTCCAGAGAATTAATCAAATAGGTCCATTAACATATTGAAAGACATCACAATTGCAATATGCTGTAGTAAAATTGCAATGCTGATATTTTGTCCATATTTTGCAAATTATATCTACAATGAAAACTCAAAATTAGCTTGAGCTAGACGCTTATTAGGCAGTCCACCTCAAAACATTCTCAATGGCACAGATGTACTGAAGTATTGGCAGTATTTGTCAACTGGTGTCGTAATGTGTTGCGTATTGTCATGTGTCTATCGTGACTCATCCCCGACTGTACCTGAAATCGCTGGATGTAAAAAAGTGCAGTACATTCCCTGAGCTGGTCCAGCCATTGGCGCCGCTCAGGGCTCATGTTAGTGAAGAGCTCCAGGTTCTCCTGGATGGTGTTGACCTGCAGAGCATGGAAAAACGTGCAGTTCTCCTCGTGTTGCCTGAGGAAAGAGTCTGGGATGCAGCTGTTGGGAAACAGAGCTGCCCTGGATGCCATGTCCGGCCCATAGTTGCGGATCAACTTCGACAGCAGTGGGCGAACGGGATCTTTGGCCTTGTAGCCCAAACACACAATGTAGACCTCAGAATTCCCTGACTTGCTGGTGGCGGGTTTGAAAATATGCACTGAGCTAAAGCAACATACCAGGAGGTAGAGCAGACAAACGGACGAGTGCTCAAACAGTGTAAACATCTTCAGAATGAAGGAGCCTCCAGGTCCTAAAAGCAGCAGAGCACAAACAGTTTCACAGTACTGCAATGGGGCCACCAGACTCTCCTGCTCACCTGGATCTCCCTGACAATCAAAGCTGCCGTCTGCAGTGACCAGGTCCACATTGCGCATGTTGCTTACAAATGCTTGAAGCTCCAGCAGATGCTTCTGCAGCATGATGTCGCCTGTGTCATCAGAACCAAAAAACCACCAGGGCAGTGTGTGTGCGATGAGTCGATCATCTGCGATGGCGCAGCTCCGCTCATTGGCTTCATGATACGGATTTAGCGTGTTAGCAACCCAGTTCCAGTCGCAGTGGAGCCCACTGGTCTTGAGGAAGTGATTCAGAGCTGAGACAAAAGCTCCAGGAGCCTCGCACAAATGGATGGAGTTCAACTCTCCGATCTGTAGTGCCGTGTTTGGCAGGAGCTCAAAAGAGCCAAGAATTTCATAGAACTTGGCCCAAGCCTGAGTGCAAAGCTCTGCATTGACAGTGGCTCGGAGGTGGGACGTCACGGTGCCTGCCCGGTTGGTGGAGCAGGTGTGCTGGTGCCACACAGTCAAATCTTTGTCGCTGAGTTGATTTTTCACTTCGTTTAGGGATTGCTTGAGAGCCTGTAGACGTGGGTGACTTGAAGGTGGGTCACGAAGTATCACATTTGGGTCGGGTAGAACCCATTCTGCTCCAGTGGGAGGGCTGTACCCTCTCACTTTGCTGAAGAGCTGCTTCACCTCTTCCACAATCACACCATCAAAAGACTCCATGGTCTCTGCCTTGTCTGGGGGCAATTTCTTTCTTGTGCCACGGCCCTTGCTCATTCTCCAAACCTGCAATGGTAGGAGGAAACTTACTCTCAGCTGATTTTCCATTAGCCAATAAGTCCATTATTTAAAAAAACATTTTTAAGTTATCGATAACATTACATTCGCCCTACATTAATGTTCTTGAAATCTGTTCTGATCGCCCTTTAAGAAAAGTTTGTTTATACACCTTTCATCAAAATTTCAGGACAAATGACCGAATAAAAATGCTCTAACACTATTTGGAATAAACAGCTGCTGCAGCAATTTTTAATTAGTTAAAAAAGTCTTACATAACGTGTGTGTGAGTGACATCAGAAACATATATTACATTAAATCTCCACATACACACACATATATATATATATATATTCTGTTCAAAATTAAATTATAAGAAAGTGTTTTAAACTGTATTCCTTATTGAACGAGAGCAGCCAATTAGAACAAAGGTAATTTACATATATCATTCTCAAAGACACAATTTCAAAAACAGATGGTTTAGTTGGAGAAAGGGACGAAAGTTTGGGAAAAAATTATGTAAACATTCATTAGAAACTGTGTTTAGTACATAAAGTCACAAACATTTTCTAGCTATTCCGGGGTAAAAAAGCAAATTGTAGGTGCGGGGGGCACTTTTAACTTCATAACAACTTGCTGTAGGGTTCATTTGACCACTGTTACAATATATTCGATATATTTATGTATTCATTTGGGAAACATGTTTGCAACGAAAACTATAACTTACAAACAGGTACACAGCTAAAGAATTTGGGAAACGGCAACTGAGTAGAGAAAAAAAGCAGAGTAAACAAAAAAAGAAATAGACATATAACAGTCAAGGAATTTCTGATTTAGCTTGTTTTGCGTCTATCTGCTCTCCCTTACCACCTGGTGGGTGAGCAGCCCTGCGACCGCAACACGATGCGTTTGTGCGGGTACATCTGATCAGGAAAACCCGGGGTCGCGGCACGGGCCTGCTCGTGCTAAAAGTAAACAGACTAACCTGGCGAGTTTTTTCACGTTTTCATGTTCACACATTCAAACATTGCTTAACGCGTCAGAAAGTAAACAAAAAAAGTACCTTTCAAAAGCCCTGAAACATAAGTGGAGATATTTGAACTGGAAAATAACAGAGGCTGCCCGGCTAGCCAGTTTCCCTCTCAGGAAGAAGGCTGTGGGCGTAACTCTCCGCTCCACCTTAAACGAGCCGCCGCCCCCGTTCTGAGCCGCCCGGCGCCTGTCGCTCAGTCCGGTAGGTTTTAAGGTGGAACTGATCATTCTAGTAAGAAGCTGAAAAATAACGAGCCAGTTTCAGCTACACGTCCTTCCTCAGGGCGTTGATGGTTGAATAAATGAATAAATGAGTAACAGTCAAGATGCACTGGAGGATAAAATTGCCAGGGAATGTCGGATAATATGGACAAATTAGTCACGGATCACGAAGCTTTGCATTACACTTGACACATATTGATATAAATTCATGTAAATGCGTTTAAACATATAATAAACACATTTGGATGAATCTACATGGCTAACTTTTTTTTACAAGTTTTGTGGCATTTTTTTTCTTCTGTCTGGATTCATGTAGACAGATAGTTTTCAATGGTGGTGTCCCTTTAACTTGTTTAATCCCAAAATTTTCCCTGCAAAATAAGTGCGTGCCTTTTACTCCTTAGACTTCCCTAACACACAATATGTTTGAATTTTTTCATTTCTTGGTGGTAATGATAGTGAAAATATAGGTTTTATACTCGGCAACAATTGTTGCCGATGGGAAACCACATAGTCTACACTTAAACAAATTCTTCAATTTGACCTATTTACACCCACTATGTGGTACATGTGTGGGGAATGGGTAGGGAACCCCTAGACTCTCTGTGACCACACACACGGTGGAGGAGAGACTCAATGTGCTGGGAGGAGGATGCTGAGGATGGAGCTGCAGGGAAGAGGAGAAGAGGAAAGCCTAGGAGGACATGCAGGAGGACATGATGAGGAAGGACATGCAGGCAGTTGGTGTGAGAGAGGAAGATGCAGAGGATTGAAGACGGTTGATCCACTAATCAGGAGCAGCTGAAGAATGGCCAGTTCAGATTACAGCTATTTTGAATGCTCAGGGTGGATCCGAGGGAACTGGATTGATGTGGACTGGGAGACTTACAAATGGAGGAGAACCTCTTTATTGTCTATTCTGGATTCTTATGTAATGGATATGACTGCAGGCTCTGCTGCTTTCTGCTGAACTGTGCATGTTTACAGCACATTACACTCATGTAATAATATACACCCCCCTCCCACCCATTCTCAGTCAAACAGAGCATCTTGGATGACAATTCAAAAAAACATATCTTTAAAAGTATCTAGGCTTTCGAATAATTGGACTGCTTCTTGGTGCCTCATTAAAACTGCTGACAATGGATCAACACATGAGCCAAATGCTGTGCAGCAAATTCAAATGGCTGTTCCAACATCAGTACCCAACAATGGCTGCAATCAAATCCTCACAGCAAAGTTCCTAAATCAATACCTAACCTCACTAGGTGCTAACGAACTCTAAGCCTTGTCAGGTAAGACAATTGACTCCGTTTTGTGGCAGACAGTCACAAACCAAGAAATAAAACCCTCTGATTTCATCCCCATGAATTCCATAATTCTGAACGTGATGTCTTTCCACCTCGTACTATCAAGCTGTATGCA
>JBBIGB010000037.1:2082125-2096699 GCA_037577075.1 Alestopetersius hilgendorfi
TTCACACACACCACCATACATCTACACACCTTCACACACACCACCATACATCTACACACACACACACACACACACACACCTTCAAACACACCATCAAACATCTACACACCTTCAAACACCTTCGTACAGCTACACACCTTCATACACACCATCGTACATCTACACACCTTCACACACACACACACACACACACACCTTCACACACACACCATCATACATCTACACTCCTTCAAACACACCATCGTACATCTACAGACACATCTTACACAAGTTTATTAGATCCATGTTGCACGGTGTGTTTTGTAATGATCCTACAAGATTGCTAAAATTGTTGTTGAAGGCATACGGCACCTGCGATAATGTCATTTAAAATCTGTTTAGATGGGCAGTGAGTGTTTTTAAATCAGTATTACTAAATATACTAAATTATTTTAGGTGCAAAACAACAGAGTGTTTCTTATGGAAGTCCAGTACTGCAGTTTCCCTCAGAAACCTAGTTTGATTTAGGCCGTCATTAAATTAAATCAGGAGTTTTACAAATCCAAACAGCAGCTGGAGAAACCAAGGAGGAATCTGGAACAGAACCTGTGTTCATCAGCTCACAATAGATCAACTACAATGAATCTTGGTACTTTTTACTGCTTTGTTTGCTTTCTTGTTTGTTTGCATTTATTCTAATGTTAACTTTACAGCCAGGAAAACACTTTATCAATGTATTTAAACAATAAGCTTAGGTGTCTAAAATGTATGCAAAGTACTATATACTATATAGTGCAAGGATATGGTTAATGATGGTGAAAACTGAGCTTTGTGTTACTTTTTGGTCTGTTTGGGTATTTCTGAGGTGCAGAGGTTTGTGTGCATATCTACAGAGCATTAACTCACTTTAATGTGGATGATTGTGATTTCAGCATCGTCTGCTGCAGTAAAAGGCCATTTACATGAAATATGGCTGGATGTGATGTGTGTTGTGCTGCGATTGCAGTGGATCTGGATGCTCGAGTAAATCAGAGCCCCCGGCCTGAGGCCTTATGCCAAGAACAACACCACCACACTCATTCACACACAGATACAGTCATTTCCCTTCCTGAAAAACAAACAAAACAGTAGCTTTTTCATCTGAGCACCTCTGAGCACATACTTGGGCCAAAAGAAATTGAAGGTATTCAGAGGTTTGTGAAAACCAAAAACATCTAATTGTTTGTTCATTTTTGTTCAATGGAATCATGTTTGTGTTAAAATTCCAGATATTGGAGTAATACTCTTATTTAATTAAGTTTTGACTGGAAATGATAGGGTTTAAATTCTCAAAAAGCCCTCGGTCAGGTTTATTTTGTCCATGGTGTCCAGGTAGATACAGTACAATTCTAAGGGGTCCTGTTGGTTAGGTCTTCAGGTCTCACTGGTTTGACAAATGCTGTAAATGTCAATATAAATGTAATTTACACCTTAATATTTGACTAGTTCAGAAAATTTGAAAATAGATGCCTATTTAAGTAGTTTCCCTTTAAGTTACTTATCCATTAACTGAATCAGTGCTCTGCATGGGTTGTATTATTATTATGTTAGAATTTCTTGCTTAATATTAATTGCTGGTTAGTTTCTATTTACGCATTTTAAGCATGAATAACAGTTCCTAATTATATATTTAGGTTGTATTTACACATCCCCTGGAGGTTAATGAATACTGCATGTAGTCAAGTAGAGCCTAATGAATTAAAATAATCTTTTTCAAATCACACTCAGTAAATAAAATGGATGAGGGCGGCCTTGCTGACGTGAGATGTTTTTGATATCCAGTTCATGCATATGAATGAATCTGATTGCTTTGGCTCTTTTCCCATTCAGGGCGGTTCTGATCAGTCTGCGCATCCTGGCAAACATCCTCGTGCTGCTGTTCCTGGCAGGCAGCATCTACATCATTTACTTCGTAGTGGATCGCTCCCAGAAGCTGGAGCAGCAGAAAGCAGAGCTCACCCTGTGGGAGAAAAACGAGGTTTGACCAGAGCATTTAGTCTAGGGGTTGGCAACCTTTACCACTCAAAAGAGAAAAGAGAATTTCCACAAAAGAGAAAACACCGTGAGCTGCAAATCCTTTAATGGATTTTTTAAAATGAAGATAACGCTGCATATATATTTTTTACTTTTATGCTTTGTATAAAAACTAGGCTAGTGTGTTCACTGCAAAAATTCCTGATCTAACTAAGACGTGCAATCTTATTTCTAGCCTAAAAGTCTTTTTGATCTTGTTTTTAGAATAATATAGTATATAAGAACAGATTTTTTGCTCTTTTATAGTATATAAAGATTGTTTTAAGACATTTTTCCTATTTAAAGAAATCTTTAGACTAGAAACAAGTGAAATTATCTGTCAGTGCAGTAAGATATTTACACTTGGTAAGATTTCTTGAAATGTGGAAAAAATACCTTAAACAATGTTAATAATCTTACAAATTCTGCTCTTATATTGTATATTATTCTCAAAACAAGATCAAGAAGACTTAAGCTAGAAATAAGATTGCAAGTCTTAGTTAGATCAGGAGTTTGAAATTTTATTCATTCAAAGAAAACATTTTGAAAACACAAAAAATGAAACTTCAAATTTTGACCTACAATTAAAAAAAAAACAATGGATAAAACAATATACACAGCATCAATTGACGTAATTTCATCAGGCTCAGAATCGCGTCTATCGGCCTATTGGAGCAGCAGCAGCGCTGCAAGAGACATGGGTGTGGTGTAGGCGCATATCTTTACATATAATTGTTGTTTTGTACGGTTGTGCTTAAGAGACAGCATCGACTGGAATCAAACTCTTTGTATGTGTCATTCAAATACTTGCCGATTCTGCAGGACTAAACAACAACTTTCTGCAGCAGCGTCATATCAGGAAGCCCCAATTAGCCGCCATTCCAGTGTTAAATTTATTTTCCAAAGCCACAGGGAGCCGCAACATAAAAGAGCCGCATGCGGCTCCAGAGCCGTGGGTTGCCGACCCCTGATTTAGTCAATGCCAGTGTTATTTATTTCCCAATATATTCACAGTCAAGATGCGAATAAGTAATAAACCATCCAAAATGCTGAATTACATGTCTGTGGACATATATTTATATGAATTTTAATACATGTTGTTCAAAACAATACTGTTTCATTCAGTTCAAAACTATCAATGAAAATATAAATGTTTCATGGATAATAAGAGTTGTACCTCAGTCAAGTACACAAGACTGAGGTACGTGACTGAGGAATTAGATTTTCATCGTAGGGATTATTTCCAGTTTGTGTGTAGTTCCACACCCGCACACAAATATATTTTTGAAAATTTTTAAAGAGTTTTGTGAGCTGAACACTGGTTTGCTTCCAGATTTCTTTGCAATGGAAAATATTGTGTTACTGAGTGGGACACATTTTTATCTTTTTCTGTGTTTATATTGTGTAAGGTGAGTGTGGTGGTTTCCCTCATCACTATGATTGCTCCGTCTGCCTTTGAACTGGTGGCTCAGTTGGAGATGCACCACCCCAGGACCAGCCTCCGCTTCCAGCTGGGCAGGTCTGGCCTGACTCTGCATGACTGAAGCACAAATCTCACCCACACAGTCATAAAAAGAAACTGCACAGATACATTTATATCCCCAATGTACAAACAGGTTTCGCCAATGGTCCAAAGGTATCAGTGTGTAGCTTAGAGAAGTTTTAAAGATAAGCTACACTGACTTTTCTAGTGTAAAGTTAAATGTATCCCTATTCATTTGTGCTGAATGGCAATTTTCTTAGGGTGTTGGTGTTGTATCTTGGAAACCTCTACAGTCTGATCATCGCTCTGTTGGATAAGGTGAACAGCATGAGCTCTGGTGTAAGTGAGTTTCTAAATTCATCTCTATATACAGTTCAGCATACAGTTTATGAACTGAATGGAAAAATGAGGTTGCTAATCATGAACGCAGTTCATCAAAATATTGTTTGTGGTATAAAGAGACTGTTTGCTTTTCAAAACTTCTGACAGTACGTGGTTTTAGTGTGATTTTAATCCAGTACCAATCTGCAATGCCTAATTTTCTAAGTAAACCTTTTTTCTTTTGGTCTAGTTTCAACAAAGTGACAAGGTACACATGTTCATTTGTATAAATGGTTTGAAAAGCTTGGTATTTCACAGTTTTCACAGGCAGTGAATGTCATTGAACCAGATTTTTGCTTCCTGTTCTCCTCAGGTTCCAGGGAACTGGTCTGACTCCACATCCTACCTGGCCACCATCTCCCAGCCTGCCGAGACCAACCTGTCCACTATTGTACCTGAGATTAGGGAAGGAAGGAACACCACCTTCACCACAACCATCTCAGACCTAAACCGAACTGTTGTCACCATCAAGAGCGGTCTACTGGCTGGGCCACCAGTACTAGCCCAGACCCTTCTAAACCAGTCCACCTCGTTTGAGTACACAACCAAAAACCAGCAGGACCAGTGCTGGGAGACTTACGTGGGCCAGGTGTGTTTCAAACATTTGGCAAAAACTACATATAAAAAAAACAGATAAAACAACATTTCAACCAAGGCAAACATATATATATATATGGGCATGAATTAGGTATTTTCTTGCCTTATTCACTTTGATTCACATTGTTTTATCCCACATTTCTGGAACATTATGCTCCATTAACCTGGTACTCAAGCTAACGAGCACTTAGTGGCTCCCGCTGTAGAACAAGCCTGAGCTAACCGATATCCTTGACAGAAATCGTAAATAAGGCATTAATGCTGACAAGAAATAAAATGAAAATGTATCGCCCTGTAGTAATTGTTTTTCCCTGATGGCAGTGAAATTGCTATGGATCGGAGACATGGATTGAAACGTGCAGGCAGACAGTTACTTAATGAAACTATCAGTAGGCAAAGACAGCACACATCAATTCTCGTGGATGAAACTCACAGAGCTGATTTAATAGTCCTCCTTGAGGAGCTCTCAAAAGGCTCTTCTGGAGGAGTAGGGTTACAGGAGACAAGGGGACGAAGTTAAAGCTGGGTAGAAGAGCTAAATTTGGTTACTGTTTATTCATTCCCAGGAAATGCTGAAGCTCTCGATCATCGATATGATCTTCACCGTAGCGAGTATTTTACTGATCGACTTTATTCGTGGCCTGGTGGTTCGGTACCTGAGCGACTGCTGCTGCTGGGATCTGGAAAGCAAGTTTGTGAGTGAGGGACCATTCAGGACATTATTTTGAAGCATGATTGCATCAAATAATGGGAGACTTCAACTCAATAAGATGTTACCTACAAAGATTTTGTTGATATAAGTGCACTGCAGAGTTATTACTCCACAATTATTACTGTCAGATTGTAAAAACTACACACTTCAGATACATACTGGATTAAAATCCCTCCACAATTATTCCTGCCATACTGTAAAAACTGCACATATGGTATATTCATTCTGTATTAAACTGTACACATGCTACAAATTCATACTGGATTTAAATCAATCTGATATGCTGGAGTGATTTTATCCAGATATGTCATTCAGTACTAATCAGCCTGTTTAATCCCTACAAATCATACAACACAGCTTTTTTTCTGGGAAAACGAATCCCCATTTATTTTTATTTCCTTTTTTTGTCTCACAAAATATCAGCATCATCTTTATGGTAGAGACCTCATGGCAGTTCTTTTTGTTCTTCTCTCACAGCCTGAATATGGTGAATTCAAGATAGCTGAGAATGTCCTCCACCTTATCTATAACCAGGGGATGATATGGTATGTAACTAACTTGACTATAATAGAAGCAGGTTGACAAAAAAATTCCCCCCCTTTACCCTATAATGAAATTGTAAAGGACCAAAATTGTCTTGTTTGTTCATTTTGTCTGGGGAAAACAACATATACATATGTCCAATTTATTCTTTAAATGTTTTCATGAATATCGATTTGTATGTGCTTTAATGTGATTGTATGTGAATTTGTGACCGAGAACTGTAGTCTTGTATTTTGTCCTGTGGGTGACACCGTAGTTGCACGAGGGCGGAGAGCTTGAAAAGGTAGCCTGCTGGTGCAAATTAGAGCTGGGATACTTGGATCCGTTTTTGGATTCGACTCCCTCTGTGAATCACTTGAGTCACTATTGCCAAATTGACAGCTTTGACGGCTGGTCAAATTACCATGGCAATCTGACCTAGTAGACCTATATCCACTCTTAAGTGAAAGAGATAATGGCCAAGACAAAGCTCATACAGGCTGTTAACCTATTAACCTACCATTTATATTATTCCATCATGTTCTGTTAGAAAGGAAGTTAATCTATCATGTACTGCGTTAAATTAAATCTGCTGGATTAGATCTGGCTCTGTGGCGAAACTTAACCGATGGATGCACTCATGACTCGGCCGTCCCGTCTCTGAGCAGCTCAGATCAGGCTCTGTCTTCCGTGAGTTAACCGATGGATTCAGAGACGGGTCGGCCGAGTCATGAGTAAATCCATCGGTTAACTCCCGAAATGCGATTCAGATCCGGAGGAAATTAAGGAGCGCTAACCCGATTCAGGCTGTGACTGACGCGAGAAGACCACTAGGTGGATTCAACTTTACAGGAAGATGTAGGATAACCCTCATTTAAGCATGGTGGCGCAAGAAACTGTAAGTTATGCAACTTTTATTGTAGTAATTTATGTTGTAATGGTTATAAGATGTATAATGTTGCAGGGTTTATAACTTTGACATGATGACGTTAGGACTCGATGGAGACCTCGGATTCGTGATTCGTGAGTTATTTAATGGATTCCGGGTGTTTTAACGACAGAAGAAAGGATTATCATTTCATACAGTTGCATTCCTTTAGTCCTGATTGTAACTCGTATCTATTTATGTATGAGAAGCCTGGTTGTGTTAGTGAATGTCTCGTTTGTGTGTTTTATACAGTTTTCACTGTGCTATAAGGTACAAGATGAAATGGATTAAAGTCGATGCTGCTATGAACTCTGAATAAAAGAAAAATAAACCTTAAGCATCTGTCGAGACTCTCTTTTGGGAACCAAGGGCTGCTACAGAAATAAATCAGTCAAGACATGTTTGTGTCTCAACTTTGCTTCTGTTGTTTTGAGGCTAAAGTTGCTAACAGCAAACAAACAGATAGAACCGTTGGGACAAACTGGATGTTGTGTTCTCTTGTTATTTTATATAAATATATAAAATAAAATAAAAAATGACTGAAAAAACACTAACATTAGTTGTAGAAAGAGGAATTTTCAGAAAGAGGATTCACCATTAAATGTATTGTAAAGATGTTACCAGATGTTTTCATACTGCTGTACTAGATGCATGTAGTTTTGAATGTTTGTATTTCTGCGTGGTCTGCAACTGCTACCACTTGTCGTCGGACCAGGCAAATGCCTTATGTCCAATTGTTGTGTGAACTGTTGCTATTGTTATTGATTGATTGTTAATGTTATTGTTCAGCGTCCTTGAACTTGGGAAAGGCACTATACAAATTAAACGTATTATTATTATTTATTATTATAAGATTTAAAAACATTTGAATGGTCTGTTAGAAGTTGGATACCTTGATTCTGTGTTTGCCCTGCAGTCACAAAGTCATAGGTTTGATTCCCAAGGCTGCTAAGCACCTCTGAGGTACCCTTGAGAGGTTCATGTATGGCAGGATTGTAACTTTCTATGAAGCACTTAATACTGTATTAGCTGGGTTTTAGTATTGCATATCATATTTTTTAAGGAGTTATTTATGTGATGAAACAGTTAACAAATGAATTTAATGTCTTTTCATTGATAGCTGTTATAGCTGTCACTCAACAATTTCCAAATGACAATCTGCTATTTTAAATAAATGGATAACTGGTAAAAAACCTGTGGTGTGCAAAAACATTTCACTGGTAGTGTAAATGGGCACTTGTTCTGTATATGTACTGTGCATATATAATTTTTCTCCCAAACTACCGTTAATTATAGCTACCACTAAAGATATTTAGCATAAATGCCATTACTCCAAAATCCACACAAATAAGACACCTGCTGACAAATCCTCACTCTTCAACACATTGCTCTGTGTAAATCCATCCTCTCTGATCTCTAACCTCTAGTTTATTATACCCTCAGTCTTCACAAGAGCACACAGTGCTCCATTGACCTTCAGCTTTATAATCTCATAATAATAATGCTGTTGGCTGGGGCTGGAAGAAACTGTGGCAGCAGGAGATAAAAGCAGGTATAAATATTCTCTTTATGTCCTCTCTTTCTCTCTCTCTTTCCCTGTAGGATGGGGGCATTTTTCTCCCCTTGCTTGCCTGCCTTCAACGTCATGAAGCTGATCGGTCTCATGTACTTGAGGAGCTGGGCCGTGCTTACCTGTAATGTCCCGCATCAGCAGGTCTTCCGCGCCTCCAGGTTGGTCTTAGTTCTTCCTGATCTGAGTCCAGTTTTAGGGATACACTAAAACTTTTGTTGAAAAAAAAAAATGTTCAGAGTGGGTTTGGTATGAAATGGTTCAATGTAGATTTACAGTGGTGGCGAATGGAACCAAACGTCTCCAAAACAGATACAGACATTTTATTCACTATTGACCCCCAGTGAAGCTGCACATGTCTCTGAGTGTTTATATGGATGTTGATGATGGTAAAAGACTGAATCTGAACTAAATCTGTTTTCTTTGGGGACTATTTTACCTCACAGCATCCTGCATGTATCCCTCCACCATGAATTTAGTCAAAATATCTGCAGTTACAGGGCAGATGAGGACAGGTGTGTTCTTACATTCTGAAGAAGAGGGAAGTCAGATATGATGATTCCGACAGACTGGCCTGTTTTTGCTGAGTGTTTAAGTTTATGATCACTGAGCTCATTCTCTTTATTTTAGTTCAGATCTCTAAGTGAAATTAATTTACCATGAAACACGACTTTATCAGCCAGTACTGAACACAAAACCCAGCCAGTGTGAGGAGTTCAGCACAGCTTACTGCTCCATTACACCCTGAACTCACTCATCTCCAAGCCTAATGGAGAGAGAGAGAGAGAGAGAGAGAGAGAGAGAGAGAGAGAGAGAGAGAGAGGCATAGACAAGATGAGAGAAAGAAAAAAAAAGACAGAAAGAGGATAGAAATAGAAACAGAAGGGAGAGAGAGGAGACAGGGAATGAAAAGAAGAAGAAAACAGAAAGCGGCAGACAGGGATTGGGGTAGAAAACCGAGAGGGAGGGGAGAAATAAAAAGAGCGAGAGAGCTTGAGGGAGGGAGAGAGCAAGAGTGAGAGAGAGGAGAAAGTACAAAGAGAAAGAGAGTGATTGATGAAAGAAAGGGAAAGAGACAATAGAAGACAACACAGAAAGGTAGAAAAGAAAATAGGAGGGACATGACTGAAAAAAAGAGATAGAAGATAAAAAAGGAGTGGGGCAGAGAGAGAGGAACAGAAGAGAAGGAAAAAGAGAGAGGGAGGGATATAGATAAGAAAAGAAATGCAGAAAGGAGCAAAAGAAAAGCAATAGAACTGAGAGAAAGTGGATAGAATTCTTTCCTTCTCCTGTGTCTTGCATATTCCTCCATCTTTCTGTTTTATTCTTTCTCTCTCTCTCTCTCTCTCTCTCTCTCTTTCTCTCTCTCTATCTGTGTCTCCCTCTCTCTGATTTATATAATGGCTGTCTTGTTGTAATCTCTCGCTTCTCTCTGGCTTATCAGTCACTTGCAGATGTGGAAAGAACTTCATCTATTCTTTCA
The DNA here is from genome assembly GCA_037577075.1 of Alestopetersius hilgendorfi. Lineage (NCBI taxonomy): Eukaryota > Metazoa > Chordata > Actinopteri > Characiformes > Alestidae > Alestopetersius > Alestopetersius hilgendorfi. Next base: position 2,091,833 of record JBBIGB010000037.1, read on the forward strand.
CTCTTCGTCTTCTCTGACGTTTCTTTCACACGATACCATGAATCCCCACTGCAGGCAATGGGCTGATAACACCTCACCGGCATCGGCTGATAATTAAAGAACCGCAAGGAACCGAGTGTATCCACTGTAGAAGTCCCTCCATTAAAGTGTTTGATATCATGATATCTTTCTGTTTACAGTAGGTTTTCACAGTGAGCAGCCAGGGAGCAGGTTTTGGTCCATTCTAGATATCTGTAGAGCTGTACTGTAAGCTGGATTCTGTAAGTTCTAGATATGTCATTGACTGAAGAACTGTAATATGAGCAGGTTTCCGTCAGTTCTAGATATGTAAAACTGTTGTGTAAGCCGAAGGAATCACTGTTAAAATAATACACAAGCTTAAATATATGATGTCTTCAAATTAAACATAGAAGATTTTTGACAACCTTCAGATGTCCATGTATAGTCTCGAATGGTCAATGAATGTTTATGCATGCAAGTGCTAGCTTAGTGCTAACGTACTACTAGAATTCCATAGGGATGCTTGTGGAAATTAGCATCATAGAGGTGTGTTTTCTTGTATATTTATGGCGTTTTTGTAATGGTTGTAATTATATGGGGATCTAAAATGTGCACATTTGTAGTGTGTGGATTAAATATAGCCTGAGTGTTTTCCAATATACATCAAATGAGATTTAACGAACAGGTACAAACTAGCAGAGATTCTACTAAGAATATGTGTTTCTGATTGATTGGTTACTAATGGTAATATTTAGGATTTCTTACTTTGTGCATGTAATTTGCATTTCTGTGCAAAAGTTTTAAACCACTCCCTTTTCTTTATATTTTGCTATGAATCATAAATAATATTATAAAAATATTATTTTCTGCCTGACAAACTGTCTTATCTTTGGCATATTGAGTAGATTAAAGGGAAGAAATTGGAACAAATCTTTTATTGTGACAGGCTACAAAGTGCCTAAAGATAGAGGGTGCCTAGATAAAGGTGATCTAATCACTTAGCATTCAACACCACTAGTACACTGATCACCGCCTGATCTTCTGGATTCACTGGTTCAGGCCTTAAGTTAGATGTGCTTTGTTCTGCTTGAATTATTCATATGTGGGTCACTATGTAGCTTAACAAACAAAACAACATTCCTCTGAAACTGATTGGGTTCAGGGACTGGACTGAAAATATGAAGAACTGAGGGGTGACAAGATTTTTCCACCGTTTTGTAAACAATTCTGTCTTTCTTTTCCTAGGTCAAATAATTTCTACCTGGCCATGCTCCTCTTTATGCTCTTTCTGTGCATGCTGCCAACCATCTTCGCCATAGTGAGGTACAGGCCGTCCCAGCACTGCGGACCTTTTAGGTAAATGAACTAGCCTTATAAAGCTCTGTCTGAGGGGAAATATGTGAGCACAAACAGTCATTTTAAACCACTTTCATTAAGCCTCTACACTTAATCTTCGTCAGAGGCTCCCTTTAAAATCACTATGTTGGAATAAAAGATTTCAGGGCAGTTCATTTCAGTGCAGTGACTGAAAATATGTTGCATAAAACAGAGCCGAGCTCTGCCCCCCCCCTTGTGTCAAAGCAGGTGAGAGCTTTTCAATAAAAGTAATAATGTGGAATAATTGTAGTCATGAACGGGCAAAACATCTCCATCTCCCCAGGCCAAAACGAAACCACCCCTTCTAGTAAATAAAACCAAACCAGTCCCCCTCCCTTTAGCCAATCAAAACCGCTTACCTATCCTCATATGCAACAAAACCAATTCCCTTCTGCATTAAAAAAAACCCCACAGCCGTTCCCCCCATCATCGACAAAAGTGCCCCCCAACACCGATAAAACAAAACTGCTCCCCCCTCCCTCATTGACAAAACACAACCGGAACCACTCCTTATCCCTTCCTGAACAAAATAAAATGTATCTCCTTCACTGACAAAACAAAACTGCTCCCCAATCAACAAAACAAAATGCTCCCTTCTTGACCAAACAAAATCGTTCCCTCTACAAAACCTCTCTCCACGTCAACCAAAGAAACCCACCCCTGCCATTGACCAAAACAACCTTCCCCACCCCTGTCGATAAACCAAAGCTGCTTCCCCCACCACTGACAAAGCAAAGCATCTCCATCCCCCCAGAGCAAACAAAACCATCCCCTCCCCATCAACAAAATAAATAAAAAAACCAAAACCTCTTCCACCTCCTCCTTCGACAAGACAAAACTGATTCCCCCTACACCAAAGACGAAACAAAACCAACCCACTTTCCTGTTGACAAATTAATATCTGCCTCCCCTGCCTATCTATCATGTATTTGCATAGACTCTCAGGTTCGTGAGGACATCAATCCTCAGATCCATGAGTGATAATATTATTTATATTATTATTATGTTTTATATTATTAACTTCTACAGCCCTTAATCCTCCATAGTGGTCAAGAGAAGATCTACGACATCATATCAGATACCATAGAAAACGACTTCCCCTTGTGGTTCAGTAAGGTGATGAGTTACGTCACCAGCCCAGTGGTGGTCCTGCCTGCTCTCCTGCTGCTCTTGTAAGTGGCCCTGTCATTTATACCAAGCTAGGCTAGATCACTACAGGAATAAATACATGGATCAAAATGAGAGAAATGTTTTTGGCGTATCCTTCACTGCCCTGACACATTCCTAAGACTGTTGTTTTCACTGCAGTTCCTCACTGTCATTTTTAGCATGCTGATCTACTACCTGCAGGCCATCGCCAGGTCACTCAAATTCACCAACAACCAGCTGCGAATTCAGCTTCAAACCGTGAGTTTGAAAATAAACAATGATCATACAAAACTTTCGAAATTAGAAGAAAAAAAACAAGGAAGGTTGTGGTAAACCTAGTGGGAAGTTGGTGGTGGTGGTCTGGTGGGATTCTTGTCTCTGGGTTCAGATCTTACCTTCAGCACACCACCTAGGGGTTCCTGAGCAAGACCCTTAACTCCAAGTTGCTCCAGGACGACTGTCCCCTGTAGTTAGGGACTGGATGTCTGCGAAAATTACCGCAAGAAAGCCTTTCAATAGAAAATCTGCTCATCAGAGGTTTCTGCACAAACCTGTGGAGTTTGAGTCCCACCATTATTAAAGTAGCATATACTGCATTTAAGTTCATTTCAGATTGTGTGAAACATAAGTTTTAATATTCTTGGCCACAGGAACGCACAGAAGACAAGAAGAAAGTCTTTCAGCTGGCTGCAGGTAAGGTGTATGAACACTGGTACAGCTGCTAATAAAAAAAGGCGAAAGTCAGTTTAAACCATCCTGTATGTGTGTGTGTTTTCATATAGCACGTCTCAATTCACCTGAAGGTGGTGACAAAAAGCCTGAACAGGAGAGTGACATCACCAGCATGGAGTCCCCTGCTCGCTCTGCCTCCCCACCACGCCGCAACGGCACCGTCACCAATTTCCAGTCACCCATTCGTCGTGGCAACAGCATCCGTACCATCACTCAGTCGGCCTCTCGAGCTGAGCTCAGGACACCCGGAGCGAGCAGGAGCCCCTCTGCCCCGGTCAGACCCAAACCCAGACCAGAGCACATCCCCAACAGGTCTGGCTTGATGACTCATAAGGGCAGGGGTGAAATTATTAGTGATGGGGCGTTTAGTGTTATACCACAGGAGAAACCCTTCAACAATCAGATCATTTGATATACAGTACCACACAAAAGTCTTGAGCTCATTTCTTCATATTTTGCTTACAAAAATCCAGACTTCCATGCATTTTTAACGTAGTGTTGAGTAACAGTTTTCCAGGCTTATTGAAGGACTTCCAAAGACTACCATTTTCAGTCCAGTCCCTGAACCTGACCAGTTTCAAAGGAATGTTTTTGTTTGACCTACGTATGAATCAATCAGGCAGAACAAAGCACATCTAACTGAAGTCCTGAATCAGTGAAGAAACAGGTGCAGATGATTCCAGATGATCAGGCAGTGATCAGTATACTGGTGGTGCTGAATGCTGTGTGGTTGGAACTCCTTTATCTAGACACCTTGTATTTTTAGGGACTTTGCATCCTGTTGCAGTTAAACATTTTATCCAGTTTGACAGAGATAAAGTAGATATAAGACTGGCATGGAATAGTAAGTTTGACTGGCATGGAATAGTATTTCCACATGGAATAGTGGTTCAAAGCAAAAAATAAAGAAACGAGCTCAATACGTTTGCACAGTATTGTATTGTCTTTTTAAACATTCACCTACTGCTTCAGAGTGATGTTTAAACAGTTATAATTCAGGCAATTATTTGTAGAGCTGGTGATAATTTTGATACATGCTTTCTGATTTATTTTCTGGTGTCATAATGAAATGATAGCGAGCAATATATTATATGTGCTGAAACAATTTCACTAACAGAACATCATAACACTGAAGATCACAATCATTTCATTCACTGCTACCAGGGAAATATCCCATCCTAACCCTACTTATGACTAATCATTGCTTTGCTTTTCATCTCTGCTCCACTGGACTTCATCTCACTGCCTTCCATTTCTGCATGTGCAGTCCTTACAGAGTGTTTGGCGTCCCCCCCGTCCCCCCGAGGCAGATTCACAGGGTGGAGTACATTCCCATTCCCATCAGGTTTGAAAACAATGCAATTATTTCATGCATTTTTTCCTTCTCTTGAACTGGCGGCACTTTTCTGGCCCCTTTAAGTTGTACAGCATTTACTGACGCCATCAGCCTAGAAGTTGACATTTTAACCTCCTAAAATGATTAGGACACCACCAGCAGATCCAAACTCTTTAACTCGAGGTTGTATTTCTTTCTACACTGCCCTCCATAATTATTGGCACCCCCGGTTAAGATGTGTTCTTTAGCTTCTAATAAATTCAGTTTTGTTCT
>JBBIGB010000037.1:2153057-2171166 GCA_037577075.1 Alestopetersius hilgendorfi
CCCTGAGCAAGACCCTTAACCCTAAGTTGCTCCAGGGAGACTGTCCCCTGTAGGTAGGGAATGGAAGTTGCTTTGGACTTCCATTCCCTATAAAAGCGTCTGATAAATGGATAAAAGCGTCTGATAAATGCCGTAAATGTAAATTAATCAGAATGGGTGTCCAAATACATTGGAACATACGTTGAGGGTTGTAGCAGCCTAGTAGGTAAAACACTTGTCCAATGAGCACAAAGTTGCAGGTTAACCCCGCTGCTGTCTACCATTATGTCCTTGAGCATGACATTTAACCCTCAGTTGCTCCAGAGGGGCTATCCCTGTACCTGATGATTGTAAGTCAGTTTACCTTTACATTGTCCTTTACAGGAGTTTGTGGTCATTCTGATGCATGAGGTGATGCAGCAAGACCTTCAGGCCTAGACCCATTAAAAACGTCCTTGTTTTTAACTCATATCTCTGCAATAAGGATTATCACCAGAATAGATTTACTGAGGGACCACAGAGAAGACGTGTGTCGGGGATTTTGCTGTCAGGAGAGTGTGATTTGCAATGAAGAATTCAGAAATTACGCCTGGATGTCCCCTTCCTGCTCTTTTCCGCTGTGTGAGTACGATCGTATCTCGGCACGGAGACCCCACCCCCTCCCCATCATTGCCACAGAGTCAGCAGTAATTCTCCATTAAAGTGCTAATGGTGTCTCCACAGTTACTGTTGATATGCCCACATGAACTAGCAGTCAATTCCAGATCATAAGAGTGTGAATACGATACTTTAAGGAATTATTCAATTAATATACATGTATATATATAAAATAATGTATTTTGTATATCTGTAAAAAGGGTAAGAATGATTTTCAGAGTAAAATGTATTTTAAATGATTATTTATTATTAATCACTTAAAGCAATAAAAGTTTGGTGCATTTATACAATTTCGACTAGATTTTATACAAAATGAACCATTTTTATTTTATAAACATGAAAATATCATAATGCAACCATGTTTAATGCAGTATGCAGTAGTTCTTGCTCCCCACTGCAATGACAATGCTAATTTCTACAAGTGCCTAAAGGGTAGTTCCTGTGTTGTGTTAGCAACTATAGCCACACATTTCTTTTCCCACTGGACTTAATGCTTCTTAAGGCCAAATAATGTTCAGGGACGGTTTTCTCCTCGTGGTTTACAGCAAATCCTTTAGTAAATACTTCAGTTCAAAGCAGAACATTGAGAGTGGTTTGGTCTGTTAGCTATCTTTAAGCCTTAAAAAACACTTTTTTACTGAGTAGTAGCTTTTCAGTGAGCTGGGACATTAATATAAAAGTAAATTATTAGGTGTTCATAAGTGCGCAAAATATTTTGTGGGCGTTTTGAATGCAAATCAGATTTTAAGACCAATTTGAAAGTAAGTAATTTCTAATACTCTCTACATGAAACAGCGAAATCACCCCGTTAGCTGCTCCACTGTGCAGTGAACACCTACCGATAGTGGAGCCAGATGGGGTAGGATGGCAGCAGGGGGCGCAAAAGCAAGACATAGATAAGGTCAGTCTCACAAACTGCTGACCATAAATAACATCCTGCTCCTCGGGTGGACTATCAGAGAGGTCTTTGGTGGGGGAACCGTTGCATTATTGAAGCTGATTTATTCATTATTGGTCCCGTGGGCCTGAGCTTTAAACATGGCTGTGGGCAGTCAAGGGAAAGAAGGACAACACCACAGAGAGAAGTTTGTGTTCAAGGGGAAAGGGTTGCCAGGGTCCCCAGGGGATAGAATGAAAGAATGACCCAGCAGCTCAGAACAAAGCACAGTGGACAGTAGAATAAAACCGTCTCGTGTGGCTAATGCAGGCAACTGTTTAAGTGATAAATACTCAATAAAATAACAACTCAAAGTAGCTTTACAAAAGGCAGAAATATAAAGGAGAAAAATCCAAACAAGATGATAAAACAAGACAAAAACATCACAAAGAACAACACAACAGAATGCTGGCATCAGTTGTAAGCTCATTTGAAAAGATAGGCCTTGATGGATTTCTGTTGGAAGGTTCCCGAGACAATGATGAGGTGCGGAATTAGACAAAGTTTATTGAGAGGCTAAATGAAAGATATACTGTCTTTCATGGTACCAACCAAATCCTGTCTGCCCTCACTGCTGAGGTTAGGGCCTCCTATCTCCCTGTGGTCAGCATGCTGGAGCCATTCAAATATGAGCAGCACAGATCTGTGCCGGAAGTTAAACAAATGGTAAAATGTTAGCAGACAGCAAACCACTCCTTATCTGAAATTTTCCACGGTTTGGGTTGATGCTCAAGATGTCATGCTGAGCTTTGTTTGGTGTTTCAAAGTCAAGTTATTGTAATTTAAAAACCTGTAATAAAAATAATCCCGACTGGAGTTTTATTCTGTGTTTTAGAATGAAATAAGAAAACACAAGACCCTTGAAGCCGGAAGAACTTTCAGAAAAGTACCTCACAACACCCAAAACCGGAGAGGGGTCCGGAGAGTGGCAGAGCAGTGGGGTGCTGGTCGAAAGAGCATATGCTCTAATTTACTAATTACTAATATGATGTCTCCATATGACAAATAGTAAGAGAGAAAGATTCTAAGCTGTACTTTAACTCAGATTGAGGATGGCCATGTTGAGACCACATCTCTCGAAAACTGGCCAGAAACCCTGACTTAGATGGGCTTAAATGTTGCTCCTTTCAAACCTCAAGTAAAAAGTGAGGAGCGGTCTGATGAATGAATCAACAGCGAAGGATTTATGGCCAGATTAACGTGCTTTAATCACACAGTCAAACGTTTATTTTCACACTCACATTCCTGCAGCACAGATATTGATGCCTCTTGTCACAAAAGTGAGAAATCATCAAGCCTAATGAAGGTAATAGATGGAGGCAGAGCTGTCAGGAGGCAGCAGTGTAATGAGAGGAGGAGAAATGTTTAGTTTTACACAAATGTGCAATTCGTGATCTCACTAGAGTGGAACTGATAGAGTGCCAACCAAGTTTACTCCAACAAAGTTTACACACATGCCCATTAAAAGTTGGCCTTCATTTTTTTTTTTTTTTAGCATTTTCCACAATTTAGGACAATAGTAAAGACCTCAAAACCTGCAGTGTGCAGTTCCCAAAGAGGTGATATGTTGTATATAAGTATTTTCTCTTTTACACTCATGGAAGTACATTCATAGGCATCTACTCATTGTTTCAATATATATGGCGTTTGAACTGCACATTCAGAAACAAGAATTGGTCAAAAGGGGAACCACCAAAGCAAGATTGTGAAAAACTGGAGAACTGGAGCCTTCATTACAAAAACGGCTAATCATTTTATTGTTTTTCAGTCATTCTGTACCACTCACATGCATCTAACAGTGTGAACACATTAAAAAGACATCTAAGTTTCCATAGAATCATATACAAAATCATACAAAACAATAGAGCAAAAGTAGAGCTAGTATATATACTGATACTGTAGACAATAGCTGCTTTATTTCACCTTGTCAATGCTTTAGTTAATTTAGTAATAATTATGTAAACCAGCATGTTTTGGAGGCTGGCATACTGGTCACCAGCACAACTGTGCTGGGTGACTGGCCCAGTCTCCAAAACACAACATATACTGGTTTTGCTGGTTACCAGCAATGATGATCTATGCTAGTAGTGGTAGTAGTATACTGTTGCTCTTGTCTGCTTATCTGGCGACAGGTAACTTTATCTTCACATGGTAGAATAATAAAAAACAACTCACTAAATTGCCATTAGCTTTAGTGTTAAGGTTTTTGGTACATGCTCAGTATTACAGAAGGCCATTCTTCTTCTTTCTTGTTGAGCAAAAGCTAAAGTTAAAGCTAATGCTAGAACAGTAAGAGCACCGGTGCTTGGTGACTTTAGTTGTAGCTTTAGCAAATTCAGCTTCTTATCAATTGAAAAAGTTCTTATCAATAGAAAAAGTACAGTTCAAGTTTTCTTTTACAGAACTTACTTTTACATTACTTTGTGGAGATGCAAAAATCCCAAACACATCCTAAAGATCTAAAAGACTTTGAGTCAGTGTCCAGACTTGTGACTGGTGATGTATCTGAAGCACCCTAGCAGCATAACCTTTAGAGATGTCCTGAAGGAGGAGCATGGACAGACAGTCAAGGACATAAAATAAACAAACATGATTGCTCTTCATATGACAGTAAAAGCCCCCTCGGTTAGTGGCCATCAATCAATCCTCAAACATTCCACTAACTGTCATTTGATGTGGCATTAAGTAATGATTACTGAAACCATAACTGAGGTGTTATTGGAAGAGACTAGTCAGAGAAAATAGCCTATCCCTGACTCCATTCATAATGTACTTAAATACCGAGTCAAATCTTGGGCTTACTCTCACTCATTTTATCAGAAATACCAACCTGATAAGTCCACTATGTGGGCAGACCAGGTGTTTGGGTGGTAGATCATTTTCAGCTGTGTCACTACTAAGCTGAGAGTGGAGTGGCCCAACATGTCCAGCACCTATGCAAGTTGTTTAAATTGTTTCTCTCAGCCTGTGCTAACAAAGTTAACATTAGATTAAACGCAAGCAAACGAGACATCAGTAAAAAGTATCAAGATTTATTTTGTTTGTAAAAAAAGTTGTTGATTTCTGTAAACACACAGCGCAGCTACAGTACTACACAAGAGGCTCCTCTTTTCATATTTTGCATCCAAAGAGCCATAAACCTGATCAGTTTCATTTAATCTATTCAATATGCCATAAGATATCTTGATATATGAAGAGTTCAAATGCAAACGCCTCTAAATGCCATCTCGTTAAAAATGAGATAACGATGTTGAGTGAATGCTCTCCACACCAAAGATAATACGTGTGGAGAGTATTCACTCCACAAAAAAGCAACTAATTCCAAAAAAGGTTTTGTGGATTTAGCTGGTTTTGACGTGGAAAAAAATAGTTTAATAGCAGTAAATTGGCTTTTCTTAAAAGCATTTAGCATATAATTGCCTTTAAAATTAAGTGGCTTAGGTTGAACATAGAGCCTTTTAAATTTAGATTTAGAGGGTTTTGCATCTGAACTCTTCACGTATTAAATAGCATTTTTGCATCAACAAGTTGATTCAAAGCTAAATATAAAGAAATGTGTTAGGTGTTTCTGACAAGTGTGTGACACGGGGTACAGTTTTCTAATAAAATGGTGACTCGGTATATAGTCATTTTCCTCAAAAAGGACCACCAGAAAGGACTAGAGAGAAATAATAGACCTGAATCAAACTGAGGGGTTATGAAAAGCCAATCTTTCAGCATAAATGAAACTACAGCAATAAATACATTATTGCCTTGGTTGGGTTGCCATATGGTTCTCTAATAGGCTCCAGGCAAGGAGGCTGATCAAATAAAGCTGAGTTATGTGTCAAGAGTAAGAGCTCGGCCGTGTGGCTCACGGCTCGGTACGGATTGAAACTGCGACTTTTGAAAACTGTGGGAATGATCTGAACGAGCCAGGAGGACCAGACTGATTTGCAATTCCCTCACGATTCTTCTGTTGACCGATCACTTGCCATTTAATTAAAAGATCTGCAGAATTCTCAGAGCACACGGCGCCGCAAATTCATGAAGCCGTTCCGTTTCCAAATGGCCAGTTTATGAATTCATCATGTTCTCCATTCGCTGTCAGCTGTGAGGGTTCGGGCCTTGAGCTCCATTTAGCTCAGCATTTCCTCTGTGTGTGAAGCGTGACCTGGCAAGAGCGAGAAACAGCCTAAACACACACGCACATGGCACCGAACCAGAGCTTTTACTTTAGCTCATGGTGTTCTGTTTATGCTGCACTGTCAGAAATATTAGCTTTTTTTGAACTTAAACCTAAAAAAGCAAGAAATCCTGGCTCACATTTATTTTTAAGTGAGGTCCACTTATGACATGTTATGAGTGTTTATGTACAAAAGAGTCAATTCACTTTATACAAGCATGTTCCAGCCTTTCTTCGTTTTTTGTCACTGTGCAAATAAAGCTGTGTTTTATTTGTACTGTGGTCCTGTTATTTGCCACATTCAAAAAGCGGTACAGACTCTCTAAAGTTTCAACATGAAAGGGTGGACCTATAGATATATGTGAATGCCTCTTAGCCCAGTAACAGAGTTTCTGACGTGAGGGTCTCTTCCCTCAGTTAACAGCTTGTTGACCCATACCTCATCCAGCAAAAAAAAACAGCAAAAAGTTTTTCTGCTATAAAGGAAACTTTGACATATTTTAATTTATAAAATCTGCAGTTTAAATGGATAAGTGGTAAAACCTGTTATGTGCAAAAACATTTGACTATTTAAATTTACATACATATTATAGATAGTAGATGTTATTAATCTTTAGGACCGAACAGCGCCTGTCGTGTCCATTTGATTGCAATAAGTGCTTCCTAGGCATCCTGTATTCAGTCCTTTTCAGGTAGTTGCAGTGCTGGACATGAGATTTCATTCTTGTTTCAAGTTTTATGATTGAGGTACCTGTGAGGCACGCCAAGCAGAATGTCAAGCAGAAGGTCTTCAAATATTCAGCGAAGGCTCTTACTTGATAGGTTTTCTAAAGAATGCCGGTGCTTGTCAGTTTGTTGTTTTCTTTCTCCATAAGTGGAGACTGTAACATGTTTTTTAGCCTTGAATTTGAAGCTCTGTGGACAAAGTTCTTGACAGTTTGAGGTCACGCTGTTATTCTGTGTTTAATCTCAGGTTGGACTTTCTCTCATTTCATCATCAAGCTGAGTAGAACATTTTCTCGCTGTTTGCCAACGTAAAGGTCTTTAGAACATCACCCACCTTGTGTTATTTACTTCATAACTGATGCTGACTTCTCTGCGTATGCGTGAGAGCGATATCGACAAAATCATTAATTTACATTTATACTGAGCAGCTTTTACGTGCTCAGCATTTTCTTTGCTTTTAGAAAACAAATATGTTTTACACAGCTGTAACATCTGGACTGCAGCACTGTGGAGAACCGACTTCAGGCACCAAACATGTCTTGTTTGGTCACCTACATTTGAGAAAAAGGAAACATATGCTGTGTAGAGTTGTTTTAGACTTTTAAATAGACTTGAGCAAACTATTTTAAAAGAAACTTGCACATATGGGCTCCTGAGTGGTGCAAGAGACTTTACCCTAAAACAGACCACGAGAACTTTACCTCCATTACTCAACATAGTGTTAGCTTGGATGTCTATTAGCTGATGTAACAAGATTTAGAATTAATGTTTATTTGTCATTAACAAAGTTACACATGTACAACATGTGTAATGTATCCCTGAGATGTCACTTCTGAAACTAAAATATAGAAATTAACTAGAAAAAGGAATAAAAAAGAAGACAAATAGAATAATTTGACAAATACAGTAACCCACCGCTTTTCACAGGGGTTACGTTCCAAGAGTGAAAAACCGCGTTGTGTTGTGGTGAAAAATGCCTAAAAATGCCTGTTTTTATAATGTAAACCCTAAATATGCCCTCAAAAATGCTACCAGAGCACTTTCATTTTAAACTCATAATGAAAATGTAAAGGTAAACCCGTACTGTAATGTTCAGTTTACACTGAACTCCTTCACTGCTAGAATGTAAATATCAATATAACCGCTGTACAGACTGCACTGTGATTCATGCACCAGCATTTTCTTTGGTATGTGATATGTTTTCTTTCACAAAAGCAGGGTAAATACAGTAATAGTTTAATGTATTTTTAGTAATAAAATTACAGTATAATGTATTGAGTAATCATCAGTATTACAGTTAAATAATTTACTGTTAATTCACCTGCTGGTGAAAGCAGACACCAGCAGATAGCAACTGAGCTCAACAGCCTCTTTAAATTTAATTTACAGTAATACAGAGCTTTAAGAAGAAAAAATAAAAAAACAAGAGAAAAAACAAGCAGTTGTTAACCATACCTGTCACGGCTCGGCCTGGGGCCGTTAGGGGGCACTGTTTTTTGGTTCTGTTTTGTCTGTGTTTTTGGGACTTTTATTTTGTTTTTCATGTCTTTTTTGTTCATGTGTCACTTGGTTTTGGTTTTCACCTGCTTTGTGTTTCAGCACTGATTGTTGTCTGTATTTAAGCTCTGTTTATTTGCCATTCTGTATCTTTCCAACGCCTCATTTATGCCTTTTCTCACGTTCATGTTCATGTCGCGGCCTTTGAGCCAGGTTTGTTTTTTGGTTGTTTTCTTTTTTATAAAAGAGCACTAAAATGGATGCCAGCCTGTCCTGTCCATGTCTGCTCCGAGGTAAATCATGGACGCAGGGTCCCCCCGTCGTCTGTGACAATACCAAGGCAGCTTTCTTTGTTTTCTCTGGGCAGCACAAAACATTTATACAGTTATATTTTATATGGAACTGTAGCTGAATTTACATTAATAGTTGTTACAAAATTAGTAAATTATATGTTTCTTAATAATTTAGCACTAAAATTCATGAAGAATTTTACATGGCCATGAAATAAAATATTGTGGACGATATCTGCTGCTTCCACAAATTAGCTGGGGTTTTTGCCAACAATTATTAGTTCAGTTCTAAGAAAAAATAACTGTTTTTGAAGCACTTTAATTTCATTTTAAATTCAGCTTAATGCATTATGCTGAACAAAAATATATACAGGGACAGACTGGTAATCTGTGCGTTCTGGAAAAGTCCAGAACGGCCGTCCGGTGCACAGGCGTCCGGTCCTGAGGGCAATGTATTAAGCTGAATTTAAAATGAAATCTCGGACCCCCGGACCATGGCTGTCTGCCTGAAATTCTCACCCGAGATGCGGCCGAAATGCTGAGCTGCACTGGCAGAATGTGCAGGACGTTTGGGCGACATAGAGCTTTTAGAAGAATGAAACAAAAACAGGAGAACAGGAGGGCACCAGACAATAAATTAGAGCTAAATGCGTAAAAATAAACCTATTGCCGCAAAAAAGCAAAATAAATCGCGGAGAATATTTGCATTTTCCATGTTATTGTTGAGATTTCCCCGCACAACTGTCAGTTTGGTTCTCAGAAAAAATCTGCGACACCTTATGTGCATAAAACTGGAGAGTTACTGTATGCACAAATGAAATCAGTGTAAATATAACAATATATAAACTATGGCCTAAAAGTATCTGAATGTTTACAGTGGAGAATAAATAGAATTCCCAAACCATGCAGTGATGGTCATCGACAGTAGCTGTTGGTTAGTGTTCTAACAGAGTTGGTTAGTCTTCTCCTCCCTGTGTGCTGAGTTGTAGAGTGATATTGTGTTGAGGAGATGTAATAGAGCTCAACCCCTCCTGAGAGGCACCTGCTCGCTTTCACCGACTGAACTTTGGAGGTACTGAGAGTGTCCTAGCTAGTAGGTGTCTAGTGGGAACTGAACATGAAATTGTGGAGAAAACTGGAACCTACACATCCCTATAAATTAAAATGTTATGGGAGATAAGATGCCTTATTGCTTTGAGTGCACTATTAGAATGTACACTGATGCTGAGCCAGAGTAATCTGACCTGCACATGACTTTGAACAAACAGACCCATAAATACAAACTATTGGTGATATTGAGCATATCTGACAATAATGGCCCTGGGAAGTAAACTGATAAAAGACTTGCTTTTGATAGCGTGTCTGCTGTCACTGTTGATAATTTGCAGATGGGACATTACGGGAGAGTTGTGAGATACACTCCTCTCTCTCTCTTTCTCTCTCTCTCTCTCTCTCTCTCTCTCTCTTTCTCTCTCTCTCACGCTCAGATAAGCGATCAGGATGGTAGCAGCATCCCGGGTCGATGTGGACAGACCAAAGCGATGGAGGAGACTACGCCAGACCCAGCCTTCGTGGACGTGGACCAGGGTCTGACTCTGGCATGCATCGCATTCCTCTGCCTCCTGCTGGTCGCCATGATCATCCGCTGTGCCAAAGTTATCATGGACCCCTACAGTGCCATCCCTACATCCACCTGGGAGGAGCAACACCTGGACGACTAGCAGATTCAGGTACACACACACACACACACACACAAACACACACACACATATCCTGGTACTCCTGGACATTTGTAGCCCTCAGGGATGTACACACATATCCTGTCTGTCAAATTTCACCTCAAACCGTGTAGAATTATCAGATGTGCTTATGTAGATTCTGATTCTGTGACACTCTGATCTATAAATGCGTGTGACCGCACACATTTTGAAACGTACTAAAAGCATTCAAGCTATTTTTATAAGTTGTACTTGTCACTAAAAAGTCTAATAAATCGATTCAAAACACAATAATTCCGTACAAATATTGTAACCCTAAGGGATAAACATCCTGCCTGTCAAATGCCTGCAGATACCTTGACATCTTTTGAAACTTTTGTGCCTTTACTATAAGACCAGCAAGAAAAGCTTCAGTCAGCATAAAGCAGCACTGAAACAGCTACAGCTACTGCATCCACAGTGCACCTGTCCTTTAGATGCACCACACCAATGCTGCACCCATTCTGCCACCTTATTAACAAAAATCGCCCCAAATTGACAATGTGCAGTCTGCCTTATTCTCACTCCCTCTGTCCATCCTCTAGATGCATCATCTCCAGGATGAGGGATCAAGGAACATCCACTGAAAGCACACCAACAAGGGACTCTCACAACTCTGAAACTGCCTACAGCCTCCAGGCTGGGTCCATGTCCAGCTGAGCTGAGGCTCAGGCCAGCCAGAACAATCCAATACCACACAGCCCACACAAACAGGCCCGAGCTGTTCCACGATTCACTTCCCGCACACTTAAACAGCACCAAGTGCAATGAGGACGAGTGAGAGCCACAGCACGCCTGTGTGAGTTTTCATTTATCTTTCGAGGGCACCTTTAGCTTTTGTACATTTTTCTAATAATCATGATGGATGGACTGTGCAAACATCGAGTGTGCTGCGCATTGCACCGCAGCCGAGTTCAGAGGCATGCTGACAAAGGCAGCCTCATAAGAGGAAATCAGTGTAGAATCACTGATAATTAATGCCTGTTTACAAGGAAGAGACAACAGTAGCTGTTAGAATGAACGTGATTCAGGATACATAATGGCGGGTTGTTTGCAGGACCTCAAGCCTCCAGACCAGGACTCTTAGTTGAGCTTCAGTGATGAAGGTAAATTTTCTCTCCCTTTAGTTTTAAAGAAATAGTTCGAAAATAATATATGTTTATACAGTTCCGCCCTTATCCCAAACGTAGTCAATCAGTCTGGTGTCTGAAATTTGCTTGTTTGACTGTAGGTCCATCAGGCTAATGCAACTAATGGAAGTTTATATTCTACTAATTAGCATGGTGCTAACTGCAACCCTTCACACACCTCAACCATGTGGAATTGTCTGAAATAGGCCTAACAAAATTATCTTTAAAAACTTAATGAATAGCGTTAAAAGCATTCACAAGCATTATTTGCAAGAAACTTACACCCGACCTCCATCACTTCGCACAATGCTAGCCAGATTGGGTGTATGTTCACTGATTCAATCAATTTAACTCAATTAGTGATGAGTATTCTCCTCCAAGTATGTTGAGCTGTCCAGCGATGTTGCATTACCACCTGTTTTTAAAAGAGCTTCATGTGAGCCCTATATATATTATATATGTATTTTTCATTTATTTGGGAAGACTAAGTTGTAACACTGTGTTACAACTAAGCCCACCATGGGAGGGGGTCCGTACTTTAAGCTTCAGTTACTTGTTAGCTGCATTAGCCTTGTAACTCCAGTGCAAAACTAAAGAACCCAACTTCAGACACCAAATACACTTGGCTGATTGGTTAAATTTTAAAGAGGGAATCTGTGTAAATGTGTCTTTTTTATTGATTGATTAATTGATTTATTAATTTCTTTCTGCTGAACTGTCCCTTTAAACATTCTCTGTTTTTTTTGCATCTGCTCGAACAATCAGCCACTTCCCCGTTCCTCTGTTGTCCCTGAGCCATGTGCCGGTTAGCGTATGTACCTGCAGAGAATCATAATCCTAACTGCATGTTATCAAGTGCCTCAGCTGAAATCACAAAGATAGTCTTGAATCGCTTCTGTTTTTCTTTCTCTCCAGTTTTTACAAAATAGTGGTGACACTGAATTGAGAGCGAAGCTACAGATCAAACAAAAACGTCTTGTCTGATTGCAAAGTGCTACGTTTCGCCTGTGTGTCCTTATGCATAATAAAGATGATCAATTTAACGGTCTTTCTGTTTTCATTCTTAATTGAGTTTTAGGTTTTGTTATCATCATGGCTGTGGTAATATGAAGAAGGCCATAAACTAGCATTAATGATACAGCTTTAACTATGACTCTAACATTCAAGACACATCATGAGTGGGGAGTTATATTTGTCTTTAAATCAGTTTTCTCACTCTGGAGACTGCTGTGGCATGACTGTAGAAAGTGGGTGAATGTAATAACAGATAAACTGATGGATATTTTCTATTTTCGTCGGAGCGTCCCTTTAGACTAGATCCAGGCATTTCCACTTTGAATAATATAGAATTGTCCCCCCTATGGTAGTGAGTGGTCATCCCCATTTCGTCCATATTTTCTTTATATGAGATTTGTTTAGGAAGACTAGAGAACTGTTCCTCAAGACCACATTAAAATACAAGTCAGGCTCTTTGGAAGCAAATTATAAGCAATTCTTACTTCTTATAATCTTTGGCATACTGAACAGATTCAGTTAAAGAAAAGGGGGGATTTTTTACTGCGACAGGATGTAAAGTGCCTAAAGATCCTAGATAAAGGAGTTCCAACCACTCAGCATTCACCACCACCAGTATACTGATCACCGCTTGATCATCTGGAATGAAATGCTTCTGTTTCTTCACTGGTTTGGACCTTAAGATAGATGTACTTTGTTATGTCAGAATGATTCATACGTAAGTCAAGTTCAGGGACTGGACTGAAAATTACAGTCCTTCAGGAAGCCTGGAGAACTGTTCCCCAAGAAATGCAAGAAAGTATGGATCTTTGCAAAGCAATACATAAAAATGAGGGGGGGGGGGGGTACTGTATGCACAGTGCTGTATATTAGCCTTGTAGCTTGGAGTCAAAAGATGCCTTGGCTGGTCCAACATTTTTAAGGTAAGGGAATAATATACCTTAGTTTTGTGACCAAAATATTGTTTTGAAAAAAAAGGTTTTGACTTTTGCAGTGGGATTAATATTTTGAAAAAAAAGCAGCAGTCAGTAAAACAGTATCTTTCTCAGAGTTTTGTGAAAGTCGTGTGGCTTCAAAGGGGGTCCTTCTCTCTGTAACCCCTTGATATCCTTTACCTAGGTGCAAATATCTCCACCCCCTACAGCAAAAGGGCTGAGAAGCAAAGAGAGAAATTAAACCTCTCAGCTCCTGAGGGGTTGGGGGGCTTTGACATTTTGCACTCATTCAGAGCTGTGGTGGATGTATAAGCACAAGACTAATTCAAGCATCTGGCTTCTTGATATTCCTGTGAGCAGCTGGGCCTTGCCCATTTAAGGCAGTCTGAGCTAATCAAGGCTTTGCCAGCCATAGCGTATGCGAACCCCAACACTCCACTGAGAATTCACACCCAGAGTTAAACAGAGAAGCCCGTTTTTCGCTCATTCGACAAACACTCGAAAAAAGCTCCAATGTCAGTCTGGTATCAAAACTAGCATCCTATTCAGCAAAGCAATTTACTGGTAATGTGGCTAATTAGCTGTAATTGTAGGGGGATCCATAAAACAGCTGGTAAATCCCTCAAAGACCCATTTGTGATGGCTCCTGAGTAAAGTGTATGGTCTGGCATAGGGTTCTAGTGACATAAGGGTGCATCTTCTTTGTTTCTACTAGACATAACTGAGGTCAGCTTTACACCAGTGTGAGATTTCTTACACACTTCGTAAATTCAGCTACTAAGAAAGAGCCTTCCTCGAATCTCAGCCCAATCCCAATTTAAGACCTTAACATGCTCTTTCTTTTCTCTCCCTGCTCTGATCTTGAGATAAACCATAAGATCCATTATGAGCCTGTACAACATCTGAAAATTGTCTTAGTGAACCAAGTTGGACAGTTTTGAGATCCATAAGGTTTAAAAAAGACTAAAACTGAGGACAGTGAAAGAACTTCCATCTTAAGTTGATTTATCTCTTGCTCCTTTATCCTCAAAAAGGGAGGGTTTTGAAGAAACAAAGTCAGAGTTCAATCATTTCCAAAAAAAAAAGATGATTTTTTTTTCTGAAGAAACAAAGAAAAGAGCAGCAAATCTTCCACTGGGATCAACTCCTGCAGTCCTGCAGTCCTCTCTGAAAGTACATTTAGACTGGAGGCCTTGACCCCACTGATGTATGGTGAGTTCTTTAAGTGAAAGTATTTAGCGGTTGGCGCTATTAGCTCCACACTCAAGGCCCACGTATAGATGGTCTAATTTTTGCCAGCTGCTTTCCTATCAATGAGTGTATTTGTTTCCTCCTCAGAGGAATGATTAATCAGTTTAAGAGGACCTCAGGTTCTCCCCCCACCTCCTCAATTTGTTTAAACGGCACCCGTCATTTTCTTGGCAGAGCTGCTGACTGTTCACTTAGCTATAGTTTGTTTGGACTATAAATTACGTTTGGAAATCATGTCTGAGAACATATGCAGATGTGGATTTCTTTCCAGACGGCAATATTCCCAGCCAGTCCTAAATATCACCAATGGCCATTCGCACGAATGGACGCACTTTTTTTTTGCGAAATGATGAAGAAAGACCTGTCAAAGAAAGGAAGTGCCAACACAGAGCTTCAGTAATTCAGTTCAATATCACTAAATAATTCACTCCTGTTTTTAATAGAATTGTTTGTCAAGTGCAGCCAGAAATGTTCTGCTCTGAATGTTTTATAAAACCAACAGTTATTTTCCACTAAAATATTCATTACAAAGCACTGAAAAAGCAACGTTTTATCCTATATACTTATGTATGCTTTATTGTGGAATTTCTATATAAATGTTTATGTAATATAATGAGCAGCTTTAAAGTTTTAGTTGCTTATTAAGAAGAAATGCTATGCAAAGGCATGCACAACTGATGAATCATTAACAGCTTCAGTGGATATTTTCAGACTTAAGGTCTTAAGGTCAACAAGAAATCATTTTAAAGGGGCCATCTGACCAAAATGAATGATTTAATCTGTTGTAGATATGCATATTTTTGTAAGCACTGGGACCTTTTTAAAGTGATACTATATATACTTCTGTATTTATCAACCTCTACATCAGTGACTATGATTACCTGCATGGGAGGATTCCCGATTTATGTATGATGTATTCATGCAATGCATGTTGGGTATAGTACTGAGAGAATGGATTTTTGAAGGACTTTCAAAGATTTTGGCTGATTTTCAGTCCAGTCCCTCAATCTGACCAGTTTCAGATGAATGTTTCTGTTTGTTAAGCCACACAGTGACCAAAGTATAAATCAATCAAGCAGAACAAAGCAGTTTTAACATAGTGCCTGAACCAGTGAAGAAACAGGTGCAGATGATTCCAGATGATCAGGCTGTGATCAGTATACTAGTGGTGCTGAAAGCCGGGTGGTTGGAACTCAGTTATCTAGGCGCCTTGTTTCTTTAGACACTTTGGAGCCTGAAAAACACTTGTTCCCATTTCTAATCTACTCAAAGATAGGTAATTTTGTACCAACAATGTGATTCAAAGCATGATATAAAGAAATGAGGGTTGGCTCAAGACATTTGACAGCACAGAAACTATCAAGAAATAGTTTCCTTCTTAAATAATGCTAATGCTAAGCTGAAAAGCCCCCGTCGTGTAGCTGGACCCAGTAGTATGGAAAGGAAGACTAAATAGCTCCTTTTTCTTCACATCCTTAGTCCATTGAAATTAATACTAATCAATTCTTCTTAATTCGCTGACATTTACAGTAGAACTTGGGCTCGCGTCAGCAGTTTTGCTCAGCCGGGCAGAGCTGTGTATTACTATGGATTTCTTCTATACCACCGTCATTGGGGAGATATAATTGATTAGCTGTGTTTCGGAGTACACACAAACCCGGATGGCTTTAATATTGCATGCTCCTCAGTGTGTTCCCCAGTGCACAATAGGAGCATTATGTGTGTGGCAGCTGGAGGTTTTCAGTCAATAACTGTAAACAAGCCAGGCAGAAATGCATTTGGCCCCATGGCTCTAATTTAATGTGAAAAGTTATTGCACTATTTTTAATACCTAACCAGCGTTAAAGGCCTCTTGGTTTCCACTGCAGGCAAGTATTGTTTTACCCAAAAATGCTAATGAAGCTGCCCGCTAGCGGGTGGGAGTTAGCAGGACCTCATTTTCATAATGTGCCCCAACAGACTTTTATCTTGACAAATTATTTGCATTTTTTGTGTTTTGTGTTTTTTTGTGCAACGTGCATATCTTGCTTTTACACATGGAGGCCTTTTGTTTAATCTTTCATAGCTGACAATAATGAGTATCATAGTAATGGACATCACATCATGGTGACTGGTAAGCCTAAACCTGGATTTACAGTGGTGCAGATGTGGGTTTCCTTCTCATTAAACACACCAAACTATGCAGCAGACTGGCAAAACATCCACCTTTGTACCACACAAGTTGTATATGATTACATAGATTCTCTACAGGCCAAAAGTTTGGCCCCATTCCTATTTTTTTAATCTCTAATAAAAATAAGTTCTTTTAAAGTTTAATCACAAGAAAACATTAGAAATATTTAAATGTAACTGACTGGTTTCGAAGTGTAACAAAATAAGCCCCCCCACCTTGCCTTTAACACTGCTGCATAGATTTGCTGCAGCCTTTTTTTGAAGTTAACTATCAACAAACTCTCTGAGCACTTTTTCAAAACCTTTTCAAGCATTTGCTGGATCCCCATTTGGAACTTGTGGGTTCAGCTTCTCCCTGCAGCTCAGTGTGATAAAGATCTGGAGACTGGAGAGGACAAGACATCATTCACTCAACTTCATGCTTTTCTTTGGACTAGATGTCATTTTCAGACGATTCTGAAGAGGGTTTGGGATCATTAGCCTGCTGAATAATAATATTTTGTACAGTGATACATAAACCAGAAGGAACTGTGTGATGCTGAAGAACTGAGTGATGCCTTCCCTTTTATTATGATCAACACAAAGTGAATGTGAGAGCCTTGAGCCTTTGTGGCAAAATAATATGTCACTATAGATTATAACATATTGAAAATCAGTCAGTTATTTCTTTTAAGTATTTTAAATATGTTTTTGTAATACAATTGTGAAAGAGCAGCGTATTGTTCCTTTTTTTTTACACACACACACACACACACACACACACACACACACCTTTTATCATAGTAGTTGTGATATCATAGTTAAAAGTTCTTCGAAGGTGTGTACATTTAGTGTCTTCCCATCCTTTTCTTGATCTCCCCTTCATGTGAGTTTAAGGTCAGATCCACTGTGAGCTCCACCTGCGCCGGACACACGGCAACATCAATAACACACTGAACAGGGGGGAGAGAGGGAGAGAGAGAGAGAGAGAGAGAGAGAGAGAGAGAGAGAGAGAGATAGAATACATCAGCTCTGCAAAAAAATCTGGATATTTTTATAATAAAACTTTTATAAGAGCAGTACAACATAATTCTACCACATATTTCTGCATGTTTAATACCAAAACAAGAAGAAATAACTTAAACATGAGCAGAACAATATTACTGGAGCATACTACTACAGTATAATAATTTCCTAATCAGAAATATTAGATACACCGACTGGATTTAAGGTTACTGTCGTGGTGTGTTTCCCTGTACTCTTCAACAGAATAATCCTCCTCCCCTCTCTCTGATATTCTTTCCTTTCTTCTGTTCTCTCTGTCCGGCTCACTATTTGGCCAAAGGGCAGCTGAGATCAGCTGAGATGCATTACCTTCTCCCAGTGAACTATCTCCCAGGCTCCATTTCTCAGCACTGAGAGAGAGAGAGAGAGAGAGAGAGACAGAGACAGAGACAGAGAGACAGACAGAGAGAGAGAGAGAGAGACAGACAGAGAGAGAGAGACAGACAGAAAGAGAGAGACAGAGACACAGAGAGAGAGAGAGACAGAGACACAGAGAGAGAGAGAGACAGAAAGAGACAGAGGGAGAGAGAGACAGAGAGGGAGAGACAGAGAGAG